>PVHX01000325.1:0-23751 GCA_004024805.1 Geosciurus inauris
AGAGAGAGAGAGAGAGAGAGAGAGAGAGAGAGAGAGAGAGAGAGAGAAGAAGAAGAAAGAGAGAGAAATGAACCAAAAACTTTTAACTTTTCAGCTGTCCCAGAAACAAATACAAACTGATTAACATGAATGAACATGTACTAATTTATGAGGCAAGGTTCTAACCAGCATTTAAATGTATTACTCTTCTCTTATGGTCTTATGGATGTGCCCAGATTCCCAGAAAAGCACCACTTATCTTTGAGCTTGCACTACCTGGCCCCAGGCCCTAGGCCAGTTTTCTATATATTACCTTATGGTAACAGCATGCAGCCAACAAGCAGAAGTAATTTGCATCAGTTGAGTATTTGAATGTTATTTATGCTAAAATCAAGTTAGATATTCTATTTTGTTTTTAAACTGAAGCTTTCAAATACTAGATTTTCTTCTCCCTACTTGAATTTGAATTCAATTTTTTTTAAAAAAAATTGCATTCTATCATCATTGGGTGATGTTTTACTAAATTCTGATAATAGAGATTTTTCTAGAAATAAATATCTCTCTGATTCAGTGTTTCCTTTTTTATCTCAGTTCTTATTTATACAGAGCACACAATGATGTGGCAGCTACCTAGCTTGCTCCTGGCACCTGGTGTTCCTGTCTTGGGCAAAATTAGGGACAACTGGGACATTATCTTCCCTAAGAAGAGAACTCTGTGCAGAGTGAGTGATCACATTCAGCTTTGTCTATTATTTATTAGCTTAAGTGTTCCCAAACTAAAACCATACTTACAGCATAGTGATGAGTTTCTACAAAATGTCAACTCACATCAATCTATGGAAAGCTATATACATATAAAAAGAAAAAAAAATAAAATGAATTAATTTTGTCTCAGTCCAGAAGAGTATTTTTGTGTTTTTGCTCAGATTTTTGAGCCAAAATGCAGCTTCAGAATTAAGTAGAAAAAACTTAAATAGAGTTTGTGTTTGAGTAGCCCATCCACATTCTCCAAGTATCTTCATTTTTCTCAGATCATCACTGACAATTTTAGCCTACCCACAGAATATTACATGTGTCTACTTAATCTATTTTATTAATTTAGATCTCAACAAGCAAAATTAGACTTCTTTTCTTTCCAAAAACAAGTACCTGATTAGCCCAAAGTGTAATATGCCTTTAAATATTTTCAAAAAAATATCTCTCATATCCCAAAGTGGTCATACTGCTACTCATTTCTCAACTCTCTAAACCCGCCTTCTCCTATCACCTCTCTAGGGGATTTAGTCTCTCAAAAATAATTCTATAATCTCCTAATGACCATTTTCTATATCTCTTCTTCTAAACCCTGCTGAAGAATTAGCACAGAAAATCATCATTTCACTTTTTAAACAATCTACCTTCCTAGCTTCTGAAATGCTGAGATAAGATTGCTTTGTTTTATCTCCCCGACTGCTCTCTCTATCTTCGTGAACTTCTTGTTGCTCTTGAGGCAGGACTGGGTATGACCTAGGGTTCCTTTCTCAGCTCTGGCCTTTCTTCTTTTCTCTCTCACATTTTCCCTTTGACATTGTCTCTCCTTCAGTGATCGCTTGGATGCTGATCGTTATCAGCTTAAGAAGTTTTCCAGACTGGTGATTCTCAACCCAACTGCGTTCTGGCTACACCATCTGAGTTGATCCACAGAACTACTGAATTTAATGTATTGATGAATAAACTCATTGTTGTGCTCTTAAAATCTGTTCTTAATCTAATAGTTCCCATATCTCTTTATTACACAGCATTCTTTCTGTTGCTCCAACTTAAAACAAGTACAAGCAATGTTTTATTCTTCCTTTCCTGTTAGAATTCTTGCTAATTGTTTCATTCAACTTCTCATTCTGCTGTAGTTGCTATACACCTATCAGGTGCCAGGTACTGTACTATTTATATAAATATAGTGGTATTCACAACAGACAAAATCTCTACCCAACATTGCATCCACTTGAACTGTTGCTGTACGGGCATAAAGCCCTTCATATTTGTTTTCTCATTTCAGGCCCCACTGCCACTAAACCAATTCAAGGAAACAATTATTTCGTACTTATATTGTAATAGCCTACCAATTGATTTTCTGTCTCAATCTCTTCTTTGTCTAATCCCTCATGGACGTGGCTGTAATAATAATCTTTTAAAAAAACAGAAAGTATACCTATTCAAATGTCTTTGATTATTTCTTTCTCTTACCAAATCACTTTAAATAAAATTATCTTGGCAGATTAAACTCTACTATATCATGTACTTTTTCTAAGCTTGTTTCTTACTACCCATAAATGCCATAACTTCATAAAACCATTATGTACAATTCCACCATTTTCTGCATCGATATCTTTACCAGTATTCACTCTCCCATTTGGAATTCCATTTACTCACTGGCCCATTTCCCAAGCACAACATGAAGGGAGCCCACTATTTCAGAGTACTCTGAAGAACATGAAATGTCTATATATCACATGATATATATACATATAATTTAAATTAGACATATAATTATTTTAAAATATATGTATTATTTTTAAAGAAGAAGAAGAAAATTAAAATAACTCACAGGAAGTAAAACACCTAGAAAGACAAAAATTACTGTAACTGAGTAAGAAAAACTAGAAATAAGAAAAACAACTGATCTATGATGAGCAAATATATTTAATTATTATTTTTCAAAATTTCCACAAGAAAAGCTCAAGCCAAGATGGTTTTATGGGTGAATTATATAAAATATTTAAAGAGAAATCAACATCAATTCATGAAAAGCTCTTCCAGAAAATGAAAGTGACAAAATATTTTCCAATTTATTATTTGAGACCAATATTATCTGACACCAAAAAGAGACAAAGGCACTACAAGCAAACTGTGAACAAATATCCCTTAGGAATATAGATACAAGAACTGTAAACAAAATACTAGAAAAATAAGTATAAGAACACATTTAAAGGTTATACATTGTGTGCAAATGAGACTGCAAAGAAATTAAGAGTGGTTTTTAACATATGAAAATCATTGTAATAGATACTGATAGAATAGATGGCACAAATTGTATGATTCTTTCAATAAATGCTGGAAGAACATTTGACAAAATCTAGCTCCCTTTCATGATACAAACACTCAACAAACTAAGACTAGAATGGAAATTTCTTAGTCTGATAAAAAGTCATGTATGGAAAATCTATAGCTAACATAACACTGAGTAGTAAAACTACTCAATGCTTTCCGCCTAAGAGTGGGGATAAGACAAAGATATCCACTCTTACCACTTCTATTCAACATTATACTGGAAGATATAGAAAGGACAATTAAAAAATAAATATCATCTATATTTGAAAAGAAGAAATGAAACTATGCCTTAAGAAAAAATTATCTAGTATATAGAAAATTCTGAAGAACACATACACACATGAAATAAATGCAATTAGCAAATGAATTCAGAAAGTCTGCTGAGCAAAAGATCAATATCCAAAATAAACTTTTATTTCTATATGCTAGCTATAAAAAATTCAAATGTTAAATACAATTCTACTTATAGTAACAAAAAGAATGAAATACCGAGAAACAGATTTAACAAAATAAGTATAAGATGTATACACTGAAAATTTTAAAACATTAATGAAAATTGAAGAGAATATAAACAAATAAAAAGATATCATATGCTCATGGATTTTAAGAATTACTATTGTTAAAATATCAAAAGTTCCCACATTAATTTTCAGATTCAACACAATCTCTATCAGAATTCAAGCTGGTTTACATGCATAAATTGACAAGCTAATACTAAAATTTATGTGACAAGATAGAACACCCATAACAGTTGAAAAAAAATATGAAAAAGAACAAAATTGGAGCACACACTCTTCCTGATTTAAAAAGTTTCTAAAAAGCTTTAGTCATCAACTGGGATATAGTTGGAATTCTAGATCATCAGAGCAGAGTTGAGAGTTTAGAAGGAAACCTTAACATTTATGGTTAATTAATCCTTGACAAACAGGCCAAGGCAATTCAATGGGAGAAAGAATCATCTTCAAAACTTGGTACAGGGAAAACTGGATATTCACATGCAAATGCATGAATTTGCACACTTAGTCAAAGTATACACAATTAACTCAGTGTATCATAGATTTAAATTTAAGAACTACAGCTATAAAACTCTTCATATAAAACACAGGAGTAAGTTTTGACCTGAGTTACTCAAAGAATTTCTGGACTTAACACAAAAATCATGTGTAACATTTATTTGCTTATTTATTTATTTATTTTTGCAGTGCTGGGGATTGAACTCAGGGCTTCAAACATGCTAGGCAAGTGCTCTACACTGAACTAAACCACAGCCCAAAGCATGTGTGTAATAAAAGAGAAGATTGAAAAGTTGAACTTCATCAAAATTTAAAATGTATGCACATCAAAGGACACCATGAAGAAAGTGAAAAGGCAAAGCATATATTGGAAGAAAATATCTGATAGTATTTTTGTATCCAGAACATATAATAAATTCTTACAAACCAATAAAAAATGAGAAAATAACCCAATTTTGAAATAAGTGAAGCATTTAAGTAAACATTATCTTTATATATACATATATTTATATTTTATTTTATCCAAAATTATATATGAATGGCTAATAACACAAAAAGGTGTTCAATATTGTTAGATATTAAGTCAAAACACATTGCATCACCATCTACATACCAAATCAGCCTAGCTCTCATGCCCTTGGGTTCAGCCAATATGAGGTACAATGGAAAGATGTAAGGTCAGGAAGAGAGGTAGACGTTGGAGTATTTATCTCTTGCTATCTTCCTCTGTGTTGAGACAGGATGCATTCATTCTGACAATGGACCAGCTTTCATTTAGTGACACTCTCCTAAGGATACACTTGCAGTAACAGGTCCTGGTTAACCAGTTTCTTCATTGTGACTTCAGGATTGCTTTCCCCATGCTTCCTGGAGCACTTCATCATTTCTTGTGTTTTCTTAATCTTGACATGACCATATAAATTATCCTTTCATAGACCTCTTCAATCACCTCTTTGAGTGGGTCATCTGTTCTGGAGAAGCTTGGACTCATACAGCCTTCTTCACAGAATGTTTACACATCACCAGGTATTTGTTAAGGGAGAGGATACAAACCCCTACTGCTTCACAGTCCCACAATCTTCTTGTCTTTAGGCAAGTCTTCTTAGCTAGGGCAAATCCTTCTCTCGGTTCAGGTTTTCACAGACTCTCTTCTCTGCCTCAAGGATACACTGTATAATCTCCTCATTAACAGGACGTTGAAAAGAAAATAGAGAAACAAAAATGTGTCGTGTAGTTTTTTACATCACAACAAACCCCGTGTGAGGTAAAAGAGCTGAGAAATGATCTACATGTGAAGAGGGGAAACGAGAAAGATGATTTCAATTGTTGCCAAAAGTTAGCTTTGCCATGCTATTATCTATGCCACTGCTTCTCAAATGGAGGAAATTGTGTCTCCTAGAGTGTACTTGGCAATGTCTAGAGACATTTTTGGCTGTTACACAGTTTGATATTAATATTACCTACTGGACAAAAAGCCAGTAACTCTGCTGAGCATCTGATAATGCATGAGACAGCCACCTTACAACAAAGAATGAGTCAACCCAAAATGTTCATTATTTTTAAGAGTGAAAAGCCTGAAGTATGTTGACTTATGTGATTCTCTGAGGAGGTGAGAGGTTGCAGCTTTAGCCAACTGACTGTTAGGCTTCATCTATTGACTAAGTAAATCCAAATTACAGCCTGACATTTACAATCATTTCAAGTACACTTTTGAATTCACCTTGCCAGACATAATGTTGAATTCTGTTGCAGAGAATAGACATATAAAAGCTAAACAATCACAGTGTTAATATATTAATGGAATATATTAACAACCACTACTATATTATTCATATACTAAATTTTATTCCAGAAAGTTTCAGTTGAATCAAATGTGTTTTTCTTCTTGATTTCTCCACCCAACTTCCTATTCTTTTCTAATACCCCTGCCTTGGACTACTCTGTTTTTGTTTTCTGAAGCAGTAATCTCTTCCCGATCCTTAGATGTCTAAACCTGGTCAATTCTCCATTTCTAGCTCAAAAACTTCCTCCTGTGCAAAGTCTCATTATTCTGCATCTCTGTATCTCCATCATAGAAACAAGTTCTTATTCTTCAAAATCTCCTAGAGTGTTTTCTAGTGCTTACCATCTTCTGTCTTATATTATGGTCATTAGACAAATATCTGTTCTCTCAAATTAGATTATCAGCTTCTTTTATGAATATAATTCATTTTGACATTATAGTGATCAAAATAAGCATGCTACTTTATTTCTTCTCTATTAATTCATATTCTATTCATTCACATAAAACTTTGTAGAAAAAAGTTTATGAATCACTGCAGACATCATTTAACTACAGGAATTAACTACATCAATTAACTACAGGAATTCTGATTAGGTTTCATCTTGTGTTTCCTGGATAATTAGATCAGTGACAAGCAAATAAGAAGTGCTTATAAATACTTGTAGAATAACCAAAAAATTTAAGTGTTGTAGATACTTCATATTTCCTATAGACCAGACACAACATTAAACATGTTTATTGTATTATTTTAACTCATACAACGATGCTACCAAGAAGGCATTATTACCACAATATTACAGTCAAAGAGAGCAGACACGGAATCTGAACAAAGCACAGTGTTAACGTAATAGTGGAATATATTAACAACCACTACTACATTATTCATATACTGAAACTACTTAGATGTATGCTTCTCATAAGATACTCTACAAGGTAGCCAGTGACATAAGCCACAAAAAGAGTAGAAGAATGGTTGAAGACAGTACCATCATGTAAAATGTTCTTCAGAGCAGCCTGTCATGTGGTACACACCTTGCAAGGCTGAGACAGGAGGATCACAAGTCAAGGCCTTCTTGGACAACTGAAAAAGATCCTTTCTTGAAGATAATTTTTTTAAAAGTAAATAAATAAATGAATATCAAAGAATGTTTGAGGAAGTGATTTTAGTCCTTAAAAGTTGCTATTTTTGTTTTTTGTCTTTTTGTTTGTGAAAGAGCTTATGAGTAAATGATAGTGGTTGTTGTGGCCCCATGTTATATTTCTACTGGCAATTGAAAGGAATTCATATCTGGAGCTAAAATGGGAAAATTAACCCACAAATAAAAAAGACTAAGACTTGCAATTTTTAACCAGTTATTGGGGGAAAAAAGTGACCATATAAATGTCCTTCCCAAAATCTCATAGAACTTCTATGGTGTTCTTGGGCTGACTAGAAAATTACCATGGACAAATTCTGATAGATTTCCACTGCCAGTGGTTCCTAAGCACATCATGAGCATACCTTGAGACCACAGGCACAAATGCCTCCACATCATGATCTTCTTCTATCCTCTTATGTGAGAATTTCAGAACATAAAATTAAAAAACAAAAACAAAAACAAAGTAAGCCCTCACAAAAGCAGAGCAATTGAGTGCACCTGTGGTTAGTTGTTCTAGTTGACTATTGTTTCTAAAGACCACAATAATCCTCTGTTTTACTTTTTTCACTTGATCCTTTTATGGATTTTCTATTGTAGGATAGCTGTATATTGCATGAAATTTAATCAAACATCTACTTTTGTGTCACTACATGGAAATCTGGGAATCTGCTTTGTTAGTGACCTTTGACCAACCCTGTTCACTATACCCAGGTGTACAGCAAGATTAAAAATTTTATCTCAAAAGCTAAGAAAAATAACTATGAGTGTTATAGCTCTCTTCTTTATTCCTTTGATTTTGAGCCCTGGTTCATTTCCCTTTGGAAATTAGAAAAATCTCCTTCCAAAAAATTTTATGTCCTTTTTTTAAAAGTTGAATTTTGATTATACTTTTTTCTCTGTGATATATCTATTCTTAGTTTGTAAGATCTACATTTTATATAACTTTGGATTGAGATATTTGTAGCTTAATTTTCTTTTTTTGTACTGGGAAGTGAATCCAGGGGCACTTAACCACTGACCACATCCTCAGCCCTTTTCTGTATTTTATTTAGAAACAGAGTCTCACTGAGTTACATAGGGCCTTGCTGAGTTGCTGAGCCTGGCTTTGAACTCTCTACCCTCCTATCTTAGCCTCCCCAAATGCTGGGATTACAGGCATGTGCCACCACAACCAGCTGTAGTTTAATTTTTAAGGATTCATTCCCAAAGATGAGCCAAGACTGTTGCTTTAGAGTATGTGGGGCTGAAGCATCTGATATGTTTCACAAGGATAATGAGTCCAAAGATTTCCAGTGGAAATGGACCCACTTTGTCTCTATATACCTACTCCTGAAGTGCATTTATTGTATTAGGGTTCTTCAGAGAAACAGAACCAATAGGGTACACAAATATAGTCTTACATTTATGTATGCATGTGTACATATATGTCTGCATATATGTATTATATATGTACATAGAAATAAGATTTGTTATAATAAATTGGCTCACATAATTATGGGCTGAAAAAGATTCATGATCTTCTGTCTGCAAGCTGGAGACCCAAAAGAGCCAGCGGTGTAATTTAAGTCTGAGTATAGGAAAAGAACAAGGTCTCAGCTCAAAAACAGTCATGCAGAGAACAAATTATTCCTTCCTCCAATTTTTATTCTATTTGGGCCTGCAATGGACTGGATAGTGCCCACTCATAATATGAGGGAGAAACTGTTTTTCTCAGTAAACAATTCAAATGTTAATCCTATCCAGAAACACACTCACAAACACGCCCAGAATAATGGTTTACCAAATGTATCTGGGTACCCTATGTCCCACTGAAGGTGACAAATAAAATTAACCATCAGAAGTAGATAGTTTGAGTCTTTGAAATCAAGAAAGTATAAGTGCTACAAGAGCATTGAAATAGTACTTAATCTTAGAGCAAAGGCTAAAGATGGTGTGTTCCTTATAAGGACTACCTGCATCTCACTGTTCTTCATATCCCTGGCTTAGACCCCAGATCCTGCAATAATACACATCCTGTAAATGCTGAATTAATGACTTGTGCTGTGTGAAGTTTGAGTAAGTATTTGTCTTTGTTTGTGTTAATAAGGTAAGACATTACCTTACTTTCTCTTCTCCCTGTAGCTCTCCAAATATCAACATCTGCATCAAATGAAATGAATATTCGCAGAGAATTCTACACAGAAAGAACCCAAGAAACCAGCCCCTTTCCAATATTTATTTTTCTTGCAGCACCTGTTTAGATATGTTCAGAGCAAAATGGATTTTTGTATTGAAGCTTCAACAGATGCCTCTCTAAACTCAACATGCCCTCCTTCATTTTCTGCTTGCCAATTTACTTATTAATTTAATAAAAGGTCAATATTACAGAAGCATAGCATTTCACTTTCTTATTCTTCTCCTTGGCAAGAAAACAGATCTTTCATTATTAGTGAACTCAGAGATGCAAGAAAAAAGACAATATTTCTACTCACTCATTTTCTCAGCACTTACCAGAAAATAAAAGAAAATAAAAAGGAAATCATAGCTAGAATCAGAGTGCAAGTTCACATCAATTATGTGGAACAGCTTTTAGAATAATCTCTAAAGACTAATCACATTGGCTGTGTTAATAAATGAGTGCCAAAATGAACCTTGGGTTTATCTTGGCTCCAGACTGGATTTCTTGGCCTGTCAGAGCCAAGTAAGTTATCTGCAGAAAGCCTTCCACCAAAGCTTTCTTGAGCGCCAAGGCTAAGGAAGACGCCCCAAGGAATTGCAAAAGATAGAGAAGCAATATTAAGTGGCCCAGACTGGACAAGTTAAATCTTTCAAATGCTGCCCCCAGGAACTCTAAACCAGTTGTTGATTCCTTTACAGCCCAGCTGGGAAGCCATGTGGTTAGTGCAGTTCACAAAGCATAGTACTTCAACTTCAGGGATCATATTAGCAATGTGCCTTTATTCCATATAAAAGCCATAAAATTTATTGATGCAAAATAATGCAGTCTCTTCCTGTTTGTATATGTGAAGGCAACTAAGCACTTACCAAACACACAACTCATAAGTCCACAAATCCCCATCATTTTGGAGTGAGATATCTTTTAACTACAAACAAAAGTTATTTCATACCTATGAATATTCACCCTTCATTTCCATTTTTCATAAATAGCCTATTAAAGAACGGTGATTGTTTTTCTAGTTTATTTCTTCTGTTTGTCTTCATATGCCTGTTGTGGCTTAGAAAAGCTGATAGAACAATTAAACAGAAAGAACCCTTCACCCTCCCCCAAAAAAAACAGGGAATTTTAAAGACTTGAATTCAGAAAGTCATTCTTTCTGACTCGCACTGAATTATTAAGCTGCCCCAAATGCTTGCTCCTGGGTTCAGTAGAATGTTGGTTACCTGAACACCAGCTCTGTCAACCCCCATGGGAAGCTGCAATACAATGATGATAGCAGAGAAGCTGTTGCCAATGGGCTGCTTTAATTTAACTGCCTGATTAAAAATTGTGGAAAAAAAAACTGGAAATGAACAACATAAAGAGTCACATTAAATCCAAGGAAATTAATGATAGAAATAACACAGACTATAGAGCTAAAGGAGTATCAGATTGAAAAATTCCAGTCTTCAGCAGTGCCTTCTCTCTTTTCATTAGGGTGATTTTATCAACTCCCAAGTTTTTATAGATCTAGATACAGAAGATTGTCATATTGTGATCTCAAACCAAATTCTTTTCTCCTGTGCTCTAGACTTATTCTGCTTTGTTATCATCTTCATTTCTATGTGTCATAGGAACTTAAGAATTAATATGGTCAAAACAGACAACTTGATTCCTCAGTCTTTTCACTACTGCTCCTTGTAAGATTTCTCATTTTTAAGTATTTCATATCTAATTGTATTATTATGCAAAAACCTAGCAATCATCCTTAATTCTTCTCTTGAAATAAAATCCTTCAGAAAATCCTAAGAACTCTATTTACAAAACTAGATCTTGAGGCTAACATCACACCATTTCCATTTCTACTCTCCTAGTCAGCTGCAACAGCATTTTTCTCTTATATGCCTTCAATATCCTCTAATTAGAATCCATTTGCTACCTGCCCCTCTGTGGTCTGGCATCTATATTAAATTACAATGATATTTTCCACTAGAAAGTGAGTTCCATGTTCTGCTCAACTAAGCAGTTATATCAACTACCAAGTGGTACTTGGTAATATAGGAGCCTATTGCCATTATTGGCCTGTAACGGTTGAGCTACTGAACTGCATGGTGTAGAATGTAAGTGTGGGTCAGTTATAATAGATGTACTATGTAAAGCGTAGGCCTTCATGTCCTTCCCCAATCATCAGTGATTCTGTCTTGCATCATTTTCTACTTTTTCTTCCTGTGTCCTACACTTCTAAATGTCTCTTACAGATAATTTCCCTCAACTATAATTGTTAAGTATTATCTATGGAGGTTGTCAAATATCTGAATGAGCACAGAGTGCAGCCAATAACTTTGGAAAAGTATCTGTGCTTATTCACCCGGGACAGGCCTGTGTTCAATGAATGCCCTCTGCTTCCCCGGGATCTCGTCTACTTACACTTCTCCACTACTGTAGAATTAAATAACCTATATGAATAAGTTATCAGTTCAATAATGAATATTTCTGAAATAATTAAATCCTAAGGAAGAGTTCTCAAAAGATTTAGTGAAAAAGTTTACTAATGATGTGGATTTGTGAAATGTGGATTGGACAGGATGCATAGGAAAAACACTGTTAAACCATGTAAGTGAACATGGAAAATGTCTCTAGTGCATGCCTCTCAAAAACTAGTGCCCTTCCGAATACCTTTATTTAGATAGAAATTCCTAGACTTCACATACAGAATATTTAGTTCAGTAGTTTTGAAGTTGTTCAAATTTTTGCATTTCCAAAAAGTTCCTAGGTTGCGTTGGTGCTGCTCATTGTCAGATATTTCACTTTTAAAATACATCTCTTGGTCTATATGATGAAAATTGGATGCAAGTGAAATAAATTGTCTTGACTTCTCTTGGATTTATATTTGCCCATGAGCTACTTCCAACAGAGAATTCAACCAGCACAAATTTGTAGACCCTCTGTGCCAGTGTTGTGGTTGGGATCTGGAGTATTCCTCAAAGCCTAATGTGTTGAAGGCTTGTTCCCAGTGCAGCAATGTCCAAAAGGGGGGTTTTGGGGAAGAAATTGGATTATAAGGGTATAAGCCTCATGGGTGATTAAGCCATAGATAGATACATAACTTGATGGCATTACTGGAAGGTGTTGGAAACGTTAAAGAGGTGAGGCCTAGTGGGAGGAAATAGGTCTGTGAGGGTGTGTCCTTGAATGATATATAATATCCCTGGCCTCATCTCTCTGCTTCATGGATGCCATGAGGTGAGCATCCTTCATTTGTCAAACCCTTCCATAATGATGTCTTGTCTTGCCTCCAGCCAAAAGCAATGGAATCAGCCAACCATGGACTACAACCTCTGAAACCATTGAGCCAAAATAAATCTCTCCAACTTTAAGGTGTTTATATTTTGTTACTGTAATAAAAAGCTGACTAGCACCCACAGGAAACTTATGGCCAATAGAAACATCTCTAGACTCTCAAAAGAGATGAGTTAAAAGATGAGGAACCCTGCAGAAAAGAAGGTATATGCTTGCCCCTAAAGGCAGCATATCAAATTCACAGAGCAACCTACCTTAGTCAACCTACCTTAGTCAATTTTATCAATTAGCCTCAGTTCTTTTGCTACAGTCCCTCAGTCAACTGATCTGGGTGTTCTGTGAGTTAGTATCTTTTTTTAAGATCTCCTTTCATGGTGTTAAATCACATCATGACTAAGAACTCACATCTGCTGGCAAAGTCTGACTTCCTACCCCTTTAGACTTCTTCCTTTTGTGTCATATTTGTGTATCAGATTAGCTCTCTGCTTTTCATCTATACTGCACAAGAGATCTCCATATAAAGTGATTCTCAACCAGGTGATTCCTTACCCGACTCCTAGGATGTTTGGCAATATTTACATGTACATTTGATAATCACAATTTGGAAGTGCTTCTGGTACCTAGTGTAAGCCAAGGATGCTGCTAAACACTGTGTGATGCACAAGAGACTTCCCCATGACAAAGAACTACCCAATCCAATATATTCCTAGGGCCAAGTGGAAAACACCTTATGTTTCAACTAGTAAGGATTGTTTGTAGCAATATGTAAATCATCAGCCAATGTTGTTTGGCTGTAACTCCGGACCTCTCATTCATGGCACTGAGAGAAGGAAGAAAAGAAACTGGGATCAACTCAAGTAAAAATTTGTTGATTTGAGGCAAACAAAAAATTTTAAAATACTTCCTTTCACATGATTCTGAATATGGTGACGACCTGAGTGTGCAAAATTTATAAAATTTTGGAATGTTTCATCTGGTTCCTGGTTTTCTGCAATTTTAAAACTTCATTTTAAAATTATATTTCATCATCAACACCAGTAGTTAATTGGGAGGCATTATTGGTTATAAAACCTGGTAGTATACTCTCTTGGGAAAGTAGAAAAACTTGACATACTTTAAAAAGGTCAAAATAGTTTACAATCTATTTATGGCACCATGTTTGGAATCAAGAATGCTATTTCTCAATCATTTGGTTAAGTCAATGTGTAAAGTCCTAATATGAAAAACAGAAGTCTCATTTGGACTTGACTTTATTGATGTTTGTCATCAATTCTCCTATCACTGTTTCTCATCAAGCTGGTCCTAATAATTACTGCTGGCACAAAATCATATTCTATGTTTTCTCTCAAGATTAGATTTTTTTCCCCAATGAGTAAAGAGGGAAGGGTGTATTCAAAGTAATAATGAACTTTATTTCCTTTCTGCTTGTTTTTTAATTACCATTGACACTGGAAACATTTTGTTATCCCTATTGTTTTACATCAGTAAAATTAAGTTAAATGAGGAAATGAAGTCAAATATATAATTTACTCAATTGAGGATCTGGGCTTAGGTGATAGGGGAACAGTTGACATCATTTTCATGGAATTAGGAAAGAAAGAAAATGATTTCCGTGCAAACAATATTGAATGCAAGAAATATGAGAATGTGAAGAAGCAAGTTCTCTGCACAGCCTTACCTTCTGCTCTCTACATGAAAAGAAAGAACCCTGATAATATTGTCACAAGAGAACATATATTTCCAATGATCACATAGTTGGGGAATTGTGAGAAGACAAGAAAATAAGAACTAAAATTTACTGATGAGCTGCTTTTCACCCAGAAAAAATGCAGAGTAAAATTGGCAGATGAAATTACATTTGAATAAAAACAGAAGTATGGACATTGTCACCAAAAGAAAAAATAGATCAAAGGAGATTAATTAGAAACTTCCAAGTGTCCCTTGGTGCTAATAGGTCATTGACAAATCTTTGTAAGGTCTTTGTGGTTTACAAATTCCAAATCCCATCTTATCTCATCTCATATTTGCTACAAGAGCAGAACAAGAAAGTCGCCTTCATTATTTTAGGAATGAGGACCTTGAGAGCACTGATGTGGAGCTTTAGTCTTGGGATCAACCAGCTCATAAATGGCATAATCTAGAAATTATTATACATTCCTTCTACCTAGAAATTAAATAATCTAGAAATTAAAATACATTCCTTCTACCATGCCATGCTTCCATTGCAAACTCTGTTCTGGCCTGAATTAAGATTGTTATACCTAAGTATCTGACCTCTAGCCACACTCTACCTGCCTACAGTCACCGCCCCATTAATCCATTTGATGGATTAACACATTGATTAGGTTAAGACTCTCATAACCTGATCATGTTACCTCTGAATGTTCTTCTCACACATGAACTTTTTGAGAAACCCCAATTTAAGCCATAATATTTGAGAATGATAGTATGAAAAATATTTTTACTTAGGAAGGTTGAGATACACTAGCTGGTATCATGGGTCTTAAAATGGTCAAATACTTAGGTATAGAAATCTACCTCCTATAATGTATGGAAAGTACATTAGTAGTTAGAATAGGTTGTAAACATAGAACCCCAGTGTCAGGATGATGGGCTTCAAGGAAGCAGGTGCCAGCCACTCCCTTGATACAAAGAGACAGGCTGAGCTACCCAACCCAGAATGACCAAAGAGGTGTGAGAATCACCTACCTACAAAATAGGCTGAAAAGGCTGTAAGCAGAGATGGTGACTGGCAGAAGAGATGTGTTTAGCCTGTGGCCAAAGTTGTGGCTCTTGCCTCCCTACTACCATGGTGGAGGGGCACCACCACAGCAGCTGCTGCCAAGTAGAAGGGCAGTCTTCTAAGCAACCCTGTGGAGAGGTTGGGGAGGGGCTCAAGCAGACTGACTATTTTTTAACTCAGTTTGAAATAATATTTCTAAGGAGAGAAAAAGAGTAGAAGTCAACTAATCCCTTTTTCTTGCTATTAGCCTCAAGCCAGCTAAAAGGAAATTAATAATTTTTGACTGTTATACTATACTGGATACTTTTATTAATGAGGTGATTCTCTTATTTGTGAATATAAATGACCAGAGGTTTTTATTTTTATTGTCATTTTTTGTTTTTTTTTTTTTGTTTTTTTTTTTCATTTGCTGTACTGGGGATTGGACACAGAACCTCAGGCATGTTAGGTAAGGGCTATAACACTGATCTATACCCACAGACCTTTTTAATTTTCATTTTGAGACAGTGTGTCACCAACTTGTCCAGTCTGGCCTTGAACTTCAGATTCTCCTGCCTCATCATCCCAAGTAACTGGAATTATCAGAGAGCATGTACCATCATGCCCAGCTGACTAGATGATTTTTGTTATAGGAGAGTGAGGAAATTATCTATTTATATGGGCTTCCTTCTATTTCCATTGCTAGTAATATAAATCCACTGTTTTCTAGACCACCTAAATTTAATTTAAGCTTTCTTCACTATCCTTTTATGCATTTTGTATATTCTCTACAAAAAAGCTTTATAAATAGAAGAAAGAGGGAAAAATATTTTTAAACAATTGGCATGTCAATTGTTTAAAATAAACTAGAGAAAAGAATAAACTGGAGAAAATAAACTAGAGAAAAGATTTTAGTTAAGTGTTACACAATTTCTTCCTTTTCAAAATTATTTGAAAGGTTTTATTGCTTATATAAATCTTTGGAAAAGTGCTTATCAAATTTGTGAATTATAGGTGAAAAAATTAAAATACAAATAACGCCTTTTATCAAATTCATAAAAACAATGATATTACCCACGTTTTATGGATAAGGAACTCACATTTCTATATACCATGTGTGCCCCAAGTGGTGTAGCCACTAAATAGCAAAGTGAAAATGCTAAATTCTTTCCACTGGCCATTTAAGGAAGATTCATGTGAGATGTAAAACACAGCATGCTGACTTTGAACACCTTTTCTAAACCAGACAAGTTTTTAACTTTATTCCACTAAATTAAAAACAAAAACAAGCAAACTCATGTCTGTAAAAGCAATAAAGCACAGCTGAAAAAGAGATGCTTACCTTGCTGTATTTGTGTAGTTTGCCTAGTGATGAAACAACCCAGATGATGAATAAGTTTCTACAAGACTGAAATTTTTACAAAAGGATATGAATAGCATATAAGGAATGAAATGATAAGCTATATTGCCTAGGAAGGAGGGAAGTGCAGAAGTTTTTTTTAGTTTTGTATGTATGCGAAATTTAATCGTGCATTGAAAGCAATAGCCATGCCATTTCCCTCATCCAATATGCACTCGCTATTTCCTAGCTTCATGAAAGGCAAAGCTCTTTGCTAGATTTTTATATTGAACAGGAGCTGCCAAAATGGAATTGGAAGTTGTTTTCATTCCACACAAGCAACTTGAGAATATGGAGTTAATTTGAAATCTCTAATATATTCATAATACCTCTAAAGACCACCCAAAGGGCAAATTTTAGTTTAAATGTAAATCCAATGATTGCCAAGCCACTTAAATTAAATTGAAACAGCATACTCTTTTAAGCTATAGCCCTTTATATAGTTATGATCAGTTCAGAATATTGTGGTCTCAACAGCAAATGAGGAAAAGAAATGCAGAATTCACACCTAATTAGAATTCTGCATATAATTCCTTTCTTCTACTGAATAATGCAGCTGAGTCAAAGGGTTAACATCCTTCTCTGTAAGAAGTAACACTTTGTTGGTAAATTGTTACTACCCCAAAATAAAATGAGATGACAGGACAGATGTGTAAATCTAGCATGTAGATTAAGAGAACAGTCACAGAATTATTGACAAAATGTTGTATAAGGTTAGCATATGTATTTTTTTCAAAAAACAACTACCACTGATGATAGTGGTATAAACAGAGTGCATAAACATTTTTCTAACTTGAGACTCTAAATCTATGTTTTGATTCAGCTCTTCCGTAGAGAGCAGAGGCCTCTGTCCAGCTTCTCTGTAGCACTCTCGGCTCACCATTCTCTGTTTTGGCTTCATTCTCTTGGTGACTGCTGTAGACAGTGGAAGTTCTAGCTCTGATGATCACTCATCATTGTTTCCAGAGGCAGAAAGAGTGTTTTGTCCAAGGATACTCTTTCCAGTCATTAGAACCTCTTTCAAGATGTCCCCAGCTGACTTTTCTCATTGACTTGAATTGGGTCACACACCCACTTATAAATTAAAAAGTTTCCTGTGGCATACTGTGAATGACTGGGCTAGTTTTGCATTCCCAAATCAACCTCTGTGTCAAAAATTGATAAGATTAGTGTTAACACTAAATTTTGCAGGTCCATTTCTGGTGCTCAGAATGGATGTGCATAGACTGTCGGGGAAGACGTGTGCACAGAAAAGAAGCTCACAGAATTGTTAAAAAGAGGGAAAAGAAATGGAGTTCTCGGTATGAAAATGCCCTGCTAGCTTCTTGTTTTCCTTAACTAAATGACAAATCTGTGCAGCTTAGAGAATATTGTTTATCTTAAAAAAGAAAGCATTCAAGCCTGTTTTAAAGTTCTCTGTTTTTCTGGGATAAGGGAGGTATGTTGTTAAATAGCTTAAGACATATGTTAAATAGCTTGGTTTGGCACAATCATGTTTGGTCTTCCTCAAAAACAAGAAAACATACATAACATGCAATGCTAAATTGTTAAACATTCCTTTCATTCATAGACTATGTATGTAAAATGTAAATATTATTACATAAATGTATGTATACGTGTGTGTACATATATATGTGTATATATGTATGTGTAACACAAGCATAAAATGATGAATGAAATGTTTCTACAGGACTGAAATTTTATAAAAGGATATAAATAACCTATAAGGAATGAAATAATAAGATATGTTGTCTGAAAAGAAAAGAATGGCAGACACACACACACACACAGACACACACACCCATCCTCATTACCTACTGCTCTCCAGGCTCTATTGACTACTAATCCTCTTTATGTCTACATTAATGACAATTTTTATGCTACCTCAGCATAGCTCTGGGTTATTGTCCTAGTTTGCCTGGGACCATCCTTGTTGACACCTATTATTCAGGTTTCCCATCAGATCTATCACTTGCCCAGATCATCTGCACTCTCAAAAATATCCTGGTTTTGATGATTAAATGATACTGTCATCTTACCAGGAGAATCTGGGTACTTTTTGGCTAGTGGGTTTCACACAGACTGGGTAAGTCACAGGCTCACTCTGGTCTCAGGTGTCCAAACTTTTCCAGGACTTCCATTTGCTATTCCTTCCTCCAAGTACATAGAGTCTTTACTTAAACTGAAAGCAAGGTATCCTGGCTCTCTATTATTCCAAGGAGAGTGCTTAAGTTCTGTGTTCTAGGCTTTTGAAATATAAATGTATATATATATATCTTCCATGTACCACAAAATAGATATCTTCAAACTTAAAAGCCAAAATACACTTCTTTACTTCCTGTAGTAGTACCTTTTCTATAACAGATTTCTTCTATATTCTTTCACTGACAAGAACACTAATTTCTTTTCCTAAAAATGATCTGTCAGTCTTTGCTGCTCAACTATAGAAATTGTCATAAGGTAATAGCAATATTAGAAAAAGAAGATGTATATTTAAATATTACTCCCATACATTTAGAAATGTGTTTTTTTGTGACTATTTATAGAAGATAGTAGGCCTGTGTGTGGCATTTGTTTGTTGGGGATGTACTGTTGGTGGTGTGTCAGTATCCACCAGGTGTTCTTTATGGGCAAGAATGACGTCTCAGTCAGAAAGAGGGTACAGGCAAGTGATGCTGATATGTTGTGTCAGGGTCATACCAAGCTGGGATGCAACTTGAGGATAAAGTGAGGAAGCAGAATCAAGAGAGTCAAGGAAGTACAAAATACGATAGGGTTGCAATGAAAGAATTGGAGAGGTAAAGTGCAGTTGAAAGAGAGGATTGGCTAAATGATAAGAGGAGAGGACAGAATGCCGATGATAAAAATTCTACCATTCATACTCCCATAGTAGAAAGTGAAAAATCTTGAGCAATTGCCATAGCCATTTGCAGTAGGAGTTTGCTCTGTTGTAGCAGAAGAATTCACGTAAACGGAATTACCTGACTCCCTAGTCATTTCACTGATGCACTGGACTTGAGTGTAAGTTAAGCAGTCTGACTCTTTACTGCTAGCCCCACCCCTCCTACATAGTTCCACGCAATTAAAAGATGAATGCTATAAAACAATTATTCCCATAAGTCTATTTGCTTTTCCTTTTTTCTTCTTGTTTACATTTTCATGGAATGTTTTACTTTTAATTTGAGACTCTATCACCTTACATTAAAATGGTTGGTTTATGATACCCATGTTTGTACTCCATGTTATATTCAAAAGGAAGAAGCTCTCAGAAATGCAAATAAGTCCATTAAATTCACATTTAGTTCATATTCCATTCCAGAAATCCAAAGGGCAGAAGTGTACATATTACACTGGAAATTGCTGAACTCTCTGCATGAAGGCACTCACAAAATTCATTAGAAACTTTATGAATACATTGAGCGTTCAATAATAATAAAAAAAAAGGGTACCAAAACTTTCCCCAGTCAGTGATATTCTGTGTCATTTGGGTTTGTACTAGTATCCTTCTCTATTTTGTTAATGCCTACAATGCTGACTCTGCCACCCAATAATCTGTAAATCTGACTTTGAAAATGCTTTGCATGTTCTATCACACAGTGTTTGAGATAGTTGTTCCCCCAATCATATTATTTGTCTTCTGATACAGAAACGGATTTTTCTATAGCATAAATGAGAGTTATTGGGAACTCTAAAATGGCAAAAGATGTACATTTATTGTCTTTAAGGAATTAAGGACTACTTGGGAATGAAAAATGAAAGGAAAAGATGGGAAGAATTTATAGGAGTAATTTTGCCAGAGCCACACCTAATTAAAATCACACTCCTTCATCCTATATAATGTGTTCCCTATAGCACAGAAAACATTTGGAGATAAGAGACTGGCTGCTTTTCTTGCTTCTTTAAGGTATGCCATTCAGGTGGTGTATGTGTTATCATGACCTAGTATGCCTTTTGGCCAAGCCTAGAAAGCTTTCAGGATAAGCCTTTCTCGACAAAGCCTTCCCCAACTTTTAGCACTCAACAGTTCTTTTTCCTGAACATACTCACTGTTCCATACTGAGAAAATGTCAAAATTAAACATTTAAGTCACCCATGACTTAATACTTAGAGACACTCAGTAAATTACAAATGATGGTAAAAATGTTATGGAGAAAAATAATGTAAGAAAGGATAATAGGACATGTAGGGGTAGGGAATGTGATATATGCTGCATTGCCAAATGGGACAGAGGGGAAATTCTCACGAGAAAGGGGCTTAGAAAATGGCCCAAAGCTCAGCAGTAGCATGCTTGCCTCGCATGCATGAGGTGCTGGGTTTGATCCTCAGCACCACATTAAAAAAATAAATAAATAAAATAAAGATATTGTGTCCATCTACAACTAAAAAAAATATAAAAAACATAAAATAAAATGACTTGAGGCTATGAGTTTTAAAAAAAAGAAAATCAAAAAAGAGAAAATGGTCCAAAGAAGCCAAGCCAAGGGAGTAAAACAGTCTCAGATAATATATCAGGTCTGGCACATGAACAGAATACCAAAGAAATCAGTGTGGCTAGAACAAAGATTCAAGAAATAAAGGATTCAATTAGGAGAACTAAGTGGTAGGTGTGAGGAAGCAAATTATCTACAGCCTTTTTGACCATTGTAAGGACTTCAACATTTACTCTGACTAGGAAACCTTTGGATGGTACTAAAAGGGAAAAATGACAGAACCCCACATTTTCTAAATCACATTTTAACTCAACCAAATTGGCTACTGAAGAGAGTAAGGGCAAAAAGAGAACTATCAATCAGGAAGGTACTGTAGTCTTCCAGGTAGGAGATGATGCAGGTTTGATTGAAGTGATGGCAGTGGAGGTGCTAAGAAGTGGAATGTTTTAGTCTAGTCAAGCTGCTAAAACAAAAATACTACAAACAGGATGGAGTAAAAACAACAGGAAATAATTTCTCACAATTGTGGAGGTTGGGAAATTCAAGATTATGACACTGAAAGATCCAGCATCAAGTGAGGGCTCACTTGCTAGATGGCCATCATTTGGCTTGGACCTCACATAGTGGAAGGAGTGAAGAGGTCTGTCTTCAGCCTCAACTTTAATGGAATTATTACCATTTTTGATGACTGCATCTTCATGATCTAAGCACCTCTCAAATGCCCCATCTCCTGACGTTGAGGATCAGGATTTCAACATAGTACTTTTGGAAGAACATGAGTATTGAGAACATGGCATAGCTGTATCCTGGATATTTGAAGAATGATCTGAAGGTTGGTTAGATATGGGTATAAGAGAAGAGAATCATCAAAGCTTATCTTCAATGTTGGGAGCCTCAGAAAATAGAAGAATGTAGTCTCCAAATACCCAGATGGTAAGACGGTGAGAAGAACACTTTCTTTCGGGAGGTGAGAGCAGATTAGAAAATGGTTGTGACATATCACATTTAAGATGACTTCTATACATCTAAAAATTGTTGCAGACTGCACTGATGAGTAGAATTGGACCAGCCTCCCAAAATGAGGAAGACTTGAAAAAAAATAGAGATGAAAAAGACAACATTGACTTTGAGAAGGTGCACAAACAGTACTAAGGTAACTCTCTTTTGAAATCTCTCTCCCACACATGCACACATATGGAAGGAATTAGAGCTATTACATATAGTCTGTTTAGAAAAAAGGCACTAATTCATATCAGGGAGCAACTGAGAGCAGGCTTAATTCTGTAGTTCTGCTAGTGCCCATAGATCTCCTCTTCCTCTTCCCTGTGACTCTAGCTTTCTCCTTGTTTCTGTTTCTTTGGAACCCATTTCTGAAACAGCCAGCCATGATGAGCCCAGTATGATTACCTAGCACAGAGCATGGGAGTACAATGAATTTGTCTTTGGGCATGAGCTTGTAGACATTTTGGGACTTCCCAGAAGCAGGCAGTGAACTTATTGATCAGAATCCTTACTTCCATAGACACTATATTTGATAATTAGGTACACAGGTTTCCTGTGTCCCTACTCTTATTGTTACTACTGAAAAAAATACACACACACACAAGCTTGTCAAGATCGAAGTAGAGTGAACAACTGCTATACATTTTAACTATTACTTCCCTGATTTCATCCTTGGGTTTCTTTAAAGCTCTTGGGAAACTGCCAACCTGTCTCAAAGATTTATGAACATTGAACTCATTTTTTCCATGCTATTAAAAAGGTTAAACATATTCTATTATATAGGTCATTTTAATTTTCACTTTCCAATAACTCCCTTTACAATATTCCCATAATTTTTGTTTTTCCATAAGTTATACATTTTTTACTAAAACTCTATTATAATTTTGAAATATCTATTATTTTCATTCATGAATGTTAGCTGAGAACTTAGTTACAGCATTATTCCCCAAAGGTTCCAAAAGGAAACAATCTTCATGGCACCTGATGACATCAATATATTCTCTTCTGCTATATACTAAATGATTGAGCATTTTAGGATCTAGATCCAGAGTACTGTGAGGGAGTGTACTTAATGCCCGGCCCCAGGAGACAAAGAAATATAGAATACTTTGTTGCAATGTATTATATTTGAAATACTCTAACACACAAAAGCTAAGAAAAGAGTATGACTTGGAGTTTAATAATCATATCTCCTGTGACAAAATTCAGGCTAAAAAACTTAGTAGCTGAGTTTTAGCAAATTATTTAATCTTGTCAAATTTAAACATCTTCACTATCAATTGAGCATAAATATTACAAACTTTATAGAAAACTTATGAAGATTAAATGAGCTGAATCATGAATGGTGCATAATCTAGTGACAAATACACAGTATACACTTAATAAATATTAACTATTAATATTATTAAAGAGGACTTTAACCTGAGATTAATTGCAATGTGCTTGATTATTTATTGGTTTTCTAGTTTTCAACCTGTCTAAAATTACATTTCAGTGGAGAAACAAATTTGATTCATCTGATAATCAATGTACTAGATAGTCACATTAATCTGATTTCATTAGCTTTGATTCAAAAACATATTTCAATAACAGTCTACTTATAGGTAAACAATAAGAGTTCCAAATGTGACATGAAGACAAGACTTCCACATTTCAATCTGAGGTTTCTTTATAAAGTTATATGACCTCTAAAAATCCACTCTTATGAGAAACATAAGAGAAATAGAGAAACACTGGATGCGACATGGGGGAGGCGGGGA
>PVHX01000325.1:23851-52759 GCA_004024805.1 Geosciurus inauris
AAGGTGTTTAATATGAAGAATGTAATCTGCTTATAATTTTGTGCAAAGTTAGAAAAATTATGATTGTAACAATTTTTTTTCTATTTGCCTCAACAAATGTTTTCAGTGAACAGTGTGTACAGCTTCTGAAAATTTGTTTTTTTCTGTTATGTTTGATAACATGTATTAAAATGCAACTTTTGAGAAAAATTTTAAAAAATTAAAAAATAAAAAATAAATTAAAAAAATCCACTCTTATCCAACAAAAAAACAAATTAGGAGTTTTCCCTTGGAAGAATACTGTAGTATGACAATCAGAATTGTTTTTCTGAACAAGAAAAAACTATTAATTCTGAGAAAAAAACATTTATTTGTGATTAGTTATACTTTTCCAGATTTTTGTCTATAACCTGTAGCAAATGCTCAGAACCCATGGCAAGGTATTTATAGTTGGTAGTATTTGATCATTCTCACAAATGCAATATTCATTTCATCCAGTAACAGCTTTGCTGCTGCTTCTTCATTCTCCACCCACCTCTTCAGCCACTCCACCTCAGATCCTTCTGTAATTTCCCTTTTTCTCTCCAGGACTTGCATGTTATTTGTGTTTTCTAGAGTTCAGTTGTTGATTGCTTTTTATTTTTTCTCTATGCAGTAAGCCTGGGAGATGTCATAAACGCCATAGTTTTTTTTTTGTTTTTGTTTTTGTTTGTTATTTTTATTTGTTCTTTTTAGTTATGCATGACAGTAGAGTATATTTTGACATATTTATACAAATATGGAGTATATATTATTCTTATTACGATCCCAGTCTTGTGAATGTACATGATGTTGAGATTCACTGTGGTGTATTCATATATGAACATAGGAAAGTTATGTCAGGTTCATTCTACATTCTTTCCTGTTCATATTCTTCCTCCCTTCCCTTCATTCCCCTTTGTCTAATCCAATGAAATTCTATCCCTGCCCTCTTATTGTGGGTTTGCATCCACATATCAGAGAGAACATTCAAGCTTTAGTTTTGGGGGATTGATAAATGCCACAGTTTTAAATGTCATCTCTATATTTATGATGCTTCAATTAAGGTCCTAATCATGTCTTACCTGTATTTATTGCAATGTACTCCTAACTATTCATGGTCACCTTCCTGCTTCTTGTCAGTTTAGCCACATAAATAATCTTTCTTACATGTAAAGAAAACTATGTCACTCTTTATAAATATTGCCATTCCTGGATAGTCTAGTAGTTGTAGCTGTGATTTTTAAAGCTGTGATTATTAGAAAAATTCTCAAACATACATGAAATCTGAGAGAAAGTATGGCAAACCCTCATATGCTTGTGATTCCAATTATATAATTAACAAAATTTTGTCACACTTTATCTATCCAATCTTAATTTTTAAATTTCTTTTTATATCTGAAGTGTTTTTAAACAAATCCCTAAACCTCCAGTATACATTCTTAAAAATATATTATATGTTTGGTTTTTTTTGTTGTTGTTTTTTTCTGGAGGGGGGTAGTACATGTGTAAATGTGGCTTAATTAAGTTTCTGTAATTGAAATAATTTGATGACTCCATTATTTAAGTCTTTCTATTTTTCATAACAATACACTCCAAGATAAGTCATATACATTTTCAAAATATGGCCTCTAACTAGATGTATGTCCCCTTCTCTTAATACTTTTGCTTACCTGTTCCGTGGTACATCCCTAACTATTTGTTATTGATTCTCTCCTCTTTTACCCATCTGCCTTCTCAAAACAGCTTCCCTCCCCTGGAACATCCTACCGTATTCCTCCCTCTACTACATCCTTCATTGTCCACCTAGAATTTTCTGTCATTCCTTCTATCTATACCTTGACTTAACACATTGCAACATAATATAAAGAAGGTATATATCAGTCAAAAGTCCAAAAATATTAAGACAACAAAGTACCACTACACATCTATGAGAGGGGCCAAAATCCAAAACACTGAAATATCAAATTTAGCAAGTACATAGAGCACTAGGAGCTCACATACATTGGTAGTGTAAAGATAAAATCATAAAATTTGGAAGACAATTTTTCTCTTTCTTACAAAATTAAATATTTTCCTATATAATTAAGCAATTTGCTTCTTGGTAGTTAACCAAATGAATTAAAAATTTATGTACATGAATGTAGCTTCACACAGATGTTTACACCTTTATTCATAATTGCCAAAATCTGGAAGCAACCAAGATATCTGTTGGTAGTGAATGCATGAGTAAACTGTGGCATGTCTGGAAAATGAAATATTATTCAGCAATAAAAAGGAATGAGTCATCAAGCCACAAAATGTCATGGAGGGAACTGTAATCACAGTTACTTGGGAGGTTGAAGTGGGAAGATTGCAAGTTTGAGGCTATACTGGGCAACTTAGCAAGACTTTGTCTCAAAATAAGAAGTCAAATGGACTGGGGATGTACCTCAGTGTTCTGGGTTCAATCCCACGTACTAAAATAAAAAGACATTAAATGTGTATCATTAAATGAAAAGACCTTATGTGGAAAGGTATTTACTACACAGTTTCATTCTGAACAAAGCAAACCTATAGGATCAGTAAAAGTATCAGTGATTGTGAAGAGTTAGGGTGTAGGGAGAAATGAATAGGCAGAGAAAAGAATGTTCTTAGGACAATAAAAACCCACTGAGTGATGCTACAATGGTAGATTGATATCATTATACATCTGTCAAAACCCATAGTACATACAGTGCCAAAAGTGAACTCTAATGTAACTTATGGACTTTGAGTGATAATGATGTGTCAATGCTGACACATTGCAAAAATGTTGACCACTCGAGTGTGGGATGTTAATAGTGGGGAAGGCTGCCCATATGTGGGTATGGGAATAGATGGGACATTTACACTTTTCACTCAATATTGCTGTGAACCTAAAACTGCTCTGAAAAAAGTGTATATAAATATACATATAATATGCATATTATATATATATGTATATATATATATAAAGTCTGAAAGATTTATGCCTTGTTCAAATGTATAAAATATGTTCATAATATTTCATGAACATTTCATAATATTCATATTAAAATATGTAGATTTATGAACTGATATCTCTAGATGATGAACTTGTAAAGATTAAGTATCACATCATTCTAAGCCGGGCGTGGTGGCACACACCTGTAATCTCAGCACTTGGGGAGGCTGAGACAGGAGAATTGTGAGTTCAAAGCCAGCCTCAGCAATGACAAGGTGCTAATCAACTCAGTGAGACCCTGTCTCTACATAAAACACAAAAATAGGGCTGAGGATGTATGTGGCTCAGTGATCGAGTGTCCCTGAGTTCAATCTCTGGTACCAAAATAAACAAAACAAAACAAAGTATCACATCATTCTATTTTCTTTTAAATATTTTTGGTACTTGAAATTGAACCCAAGGGTACTTAACCACTGAGCCACATCCTCAGTTGCTTTTATTTTTTATTTTGAGGTAGGGTTTTTCTAAGTTGCTAAGGACCTCATTATGTTGCTGAGGCTGTCTTTGAACATGCATTCTTTCTGCTTCAGCCTCCC
Organism: Geosciurus inauris; assembly: GCA_004024805.1. Taxonomy (NCBI): domain Eukaryota; kingdom Metazoa; phylum Chordata; class Mammalia; order Rodentia; family Sciuridae; genus Geosciurus; species Geosciurus inauris. Next base: position 27,389 of record PVHX01000325.1, read on the forward strand.
ATATTGCTGGGATTACGGGTGCACACCAGCATGTGTGGCTCATTCTATTATTTTTGAATCTTCAGGTTCTTGCACATTTCCTAGTGCATGATTTATTTTAAATAGCTATTAGACAAATACAGAATCCTAATTGAGATATAGTCTTTAACATAAGAAAATTCCTGTGAAAATGGTATGTATATAGAAACAAATACTATTCATTTGCAAATAATTTAACTCTAGAATCATGTTATACTTACATAATCAAATAAGTAAAACAAGGGCAGAAATTGGGTAGTAAAATTTCACAGTGGGAGACAGGGATTCAATCCTCACATTGACATTTTTTGTTGATATTTATGTACTTAAATGGAAATATGTTAACCATAATGTAGATACAGTGTAAATACCTTATACATACTGTTATATACCTGAAGCCTTACAATTTTCTTGTAGAAGTGGAAGTGGATTTTTTTTCATGAAGTAATGGTCTTTTTGAGAGTAATTGACTTGTCCAGAGTCATTAATATCAGTGGTAGGCTAACATTCAAGCAATTCTCTTCATCCTCTTTTTTTGTCTTCTGTTTGCTAAGCAATGCAGCCTCACGCTTATAAATGGCAAATTGAAAATGCACAGTAATTAAGTGATTTACTCTAGGTTGGAGCAGAATATCATGAGATTGGCATGTAATCTTCAGGGGTCTGATATGAGTGCTTTTCTGTAGGCATCAACCATTGTGTACATCAATAATTACAGGTGAAATCACTTCCATATTTACCGTGGTGTGGTTTCCAAGTGGAACAGAAGCAAGCAACTTCTTTATAAGAAAGATATCTAAAACCCATTAGCAATCTCAGTTGAAAGCTTCTAAAAGCTATATTTTTAACTGTAGTTTATCTTCTCCAATGTAAGTGAATACCTGTAGAAAAAAGGATTTCAAAATTCACATAGCCACAGGCACAGTGGCATATGCCTGTAATCCCAGCACTTTGAGAAACTGAGACAGGAAATCATGAGTTCAGCCTCAGCAGCAGCAAGGTGCTAAGCAACTCGGTAAGACCCTGTCTCTAAATAAAACACAAAATAGGGCTGGGGATGTGGCTTAATGGTCGAATACCCCTGAGTTCAATCCCCGGTACAAAAAAAATTTCACAAAGCCAATACATTCCTTTCCACAAATAAAGAGAATAGAGAAGTAACAGGAAATGATGATTGTCATTACCTTTCTTCCAAAATTAAACCCAATGAAAATTTTACCTTTTTTTTTTTTTGGTCTTGTACTTTGGATTGGGATTGAACCCAGGAACATTTTACCATTAAATTGAATCTCTCATCCTTTTTAGTTTTTATTTTGAGGTGGACAGAATCTCACTGTTTCTTAGAGTCTCATGAAATTGCTAAGACTAGTCTCAAACACATGATCCTCCTGCCTTAGCCTCCTGAGTTGCTGATATTGTATGTGCCACCACACCGGCCCAGGGCTTGTATGTACCTTTTTATAAATCCTGAGGGTTAGGAATCCTGGACCTAGATGCAAAAAACTAATCCATGTAACGCAGAAAAGCACCCAAGAATGAATCATCAACATTTACTACCAAAAACTGAGTCCTCACTAACTCTTGGAGAATAGCACAATGTTTTTTGGACTTAAAAGAGTTTTGATCTCAGAATTATTTTTGCTGAATTCAAGGTTAGTAACGTACAAGCATGACTCTCATTACTATAGCTAGTCTCCAGTGTAAGCCCACCTCAGTCTCCCCATTCCCTCTTCACTGTGCTGTATATGCTCCTCCATCTATGGATCTTACTTGCAACTCTCTGCACTGTATCTGCAAAGATTGTTTCATTATAGTTCTGTCTTTAGAAAGCTCTTTGACCTTCTATATTTATTTGAAATTCTCTCCCTCATCAATTCCTCCTCACAAATTCTTGTCCTGTTCAAATCCATTTCTAATACCCATTCCCAGAGCTACACTGTCTTTTATGTCATGACCTGCATACTCAACATGTTTTCAAGTATTACGAATGCTATTCACTATAACCTATTCTTCAGTTTTCTCAAGCATTTACTCCCATCTGATCTGATATTTCATGTTAGAGAGAAATTCAGGACACGCAATCCTGCATTTATAGAATATTTGTTTTCGTGTCCTTCCCTTTCTAGCATGGACACTAGGGTAAATCATCTAAGCCATACCACACTATTACTAGTCTTATTAAATCCATAATCCTTATTTTCCTTCTATTTCCCTACTTGGAAAATCCTAACCCTGGGTTGGTGCTTCAAAAAGACCTCTCAGCCCTCAGACACAAGAGGATGAACATTTATGGAGAAAATCAAGGAACAATCAAAATTCGTGTGACTCTTTACAAATTACAGTCTCCAATCTTGGTAAGATAAATTCCTTCTTCTAATGCATTTAGTTGTTATTACAAACCCCTTCCAATCTCATTAAGCTTTAAAATCAACCTAGTTCTGCATGCTGGTAAATGTTGATCTTGCACATTCTCAAGGCCATCTGGTAAGGTCTCTGCTCAGTCATTATAACTTATGTCCACAGCCACACCCATCCTTATCAGCTGTCCTTTAGCCTCAAAGGACAGTGCTTTCCTCTTACTATGTGAGATAACCCTGTAGGTATAATATACCATGTTCCGCTCTTGCCTTTTCATTAAATTTTGCTTCTAAATCTTGTATCTCTGAAGCCTTCTTCAGAGCATACCAAAACTTCACAAGTAGATTTTGCTTGCCAAATCCACTTCCTCAGAGATGACTTGACACATAAAAATACAGCTTGTGCCAACATCATTCTATTGCAATGGCTCTTGCCAAAGTCATCAGTGACCTCACAGAATAGAGTATGTGCTTGTCTTTTGGGGTCACTTAGATTCATTTATCATTGTTGATTATACCTTCTTTCTTGGAATTCTCTTCTGTGTTATCTCTTTGATGCTCTTCCCTGGTGCCTGCCCGTCTCCTCTCCACCCCCGCCATTTCCCTCTCTCCACCAGGTTTTCTTCCATTCACTCTCCCATGGCAACCACTCTGCTCTCAGGGTTTTAGTACAACTATATATGATTGCTTGCCCAGCCTGTATTTTCAGCACAGATCTCTTCCAAGCATCAGATCCACATACTTGATGTTTATTCACCATTTCTAATTGTATATTCTCTAACTCAGTGTATCTAAAACTGAACAAACTTCCTTCCTCCAAATGTTCACCTCCACCTGAATTCTTTCTCAGGTAGGTCAAACACATTAGCTAGGGACTTGTAAGTTTTTCCTGATATTTCCCACTTTTCCACATTCTCTTCCAACTCAATCCATTCCATCCCCACAGTCTTTCTGATAATTTTTATGTGTTATTTATCTGCATCCCTCCTTTTTATTACAGCTGCCCTCAGTCAAGCACATGTCATTTCTTCATAGATAACTGAAGTAATACTTTACCCAGTTTTTCTGATTCCCCTCAGATCTCCAAACACCTATAAAGGTAGGAAATCTTTCTGAAAAGCAGAACTTACCAGGTAATTCCCCTGACTAAAGTCCCCCAGTTGTTTACAGTGACAACAAAAGAAGCCTCTTAACACAGGGCATAAAGACATAAAATACTGCATGATCAGTTCCTGCTGCACTCTTCCACAGCACGTCCCTTCATTTCTTTTTATCCATTTGAGGCTGAGGCAACAGCAAACTTAGAGCCTTTCTTCAACATTCTTTTTTTCCTGTCCTATCTTTGTTCTGGATAGTCCCTACCTCTGGTTAAGTTCTAGCTAAGGCACATCCCTCTCATGATTCTTTCCCTGGCCTACTCTGCCTGCAGTTGGACCTCCCACACCATCTCCATACTGGAACGAATTCTGCAGTTGAGAGGTTTCCTTGGGATGTCTCCACTTACTGAGAACATTTCCCATCTATGAAGATGCTTTGAATAGCATTCTCTCTGGTAAAGCACTAGCTTGAAAATATTGGTTATAAGTTCTAATTATGAAGTAGGGAGCTATACCTATTTATGCAGGGTGTATAGTGGGAAAAAAAAAAAAACACCACATTCCTCTCCATAAACATACAAAGGTGATGGCAGTGACATCAACTACATACCATCTGAAGTTAAAATGCATGTTAAGAAATTCAATTACACAAAAGGTAAAACTGTTTGTAGTATTACATAAAATTCATCTTTCCTGTGGTCGACAACAATTAATTGAATATTTGAAAATAGCTAATAGAATTTTGAATGTTCCCATCACAAAGAAATGATGTATGTCTGAGCTGATATATTGCCCATTGCCCTGATTTGGAAATGACACATTGCATTCATGTATTGAAATGCCATGTTGTACACTATAAATATGTATTATTATTATGTATTGGTTAAAATATGTAAAAAATAAAATTCATCTTTCAAAATAGTGCTTTGTAGTATAGAAAAGCAGAGGTATTACTCATAGGATAGAGGAGCTACCCACTGGGGACTAATATCCCAAATTTCTAACAAGTAAGTCCTTTCATTTTAATTCTACCAAGCTGAGTAGATGAAACAATCTGGCAAGACATGCATCTGCACAAATGATACAACATCAAGTTCTACAAAGACTAAACTTTTAACCCCACTATGAAGGAAGGCCACAGCTGGTTAAAGCACATTTTCAGCTCCACATGAGAATTCTGCTTGTCTAGGCTAGCTCTTCTCACCCAGCATAAGCCTCTGCTCTTCTCCTGTGTTCCTAATGCCTACATTTAGCTAGTATATGGAAGGAAAAAGTTACTACAAAACACATTAGACACCCACAAGTTGCTGGCTCCCTATGTACCAGTGGTTCTGTTTCTATTTGGCCTTTTAGTCAAATAACCCACACCCTTCCTTTTATAAGAGAGATTAAAAAGAAATATCTTGCTGCTGCAAACAAAATGTAGTGACAAACAGGATTTCATGGAAGGAAGTGTTAGGCAGCAATCTCCATGTAAGTTCCAGGTACTCCAGAATCAAGTAATTTAGCATGTGACTGTTTTAAAATGCAAACAGTCTCCAGGGTTGTAAAACACATCAGTTATTTTCATAGGGCTTAGAATTCTCTGAAATATTTATTTATTAACTTAGATGTTTACTTTTTTGTTAATGTGCTTCTGTCCCCACAGCACAAAACTCAAGTTCCTAGGATTCAGTAGCGTCATCTGCCTTTTTCAAAGCTTTACTAACAACAAAAATATTCAATACTTATTTTTAGAGTGACTTAATGAATTCCTAGCATCTGTGAAGTATTTTAAATAGTGGGACTATTAGCTTTCTGTATGAGTCTCGGTGTTAATATTCAGGGATGGAGGATAAGAGTTGGTTTTAGAGAACAGAACATGTTAGAGAGAAGTAATCCTTCATTCCACAGTTGACATCATTGTCCACAGTGGTGGGGATCATGATAGGCAGGGTACTGGTGGCTTTTTCATCAGATTCTATGATTTCTGTGTTCAGTTAGTCATCTTGATCTAAAATAATAAAATGAAGGTGGGTTTTATGAATAAACTAGGAAACTTTGGACAGTAAGTTTTGTTTTGTTTTGCTTTTACTAACAAAGAACATCCTAAAGTAATTGGTGTTTGTGTTGTGTGTGTGCATGTACATTACATATTTTGTCTACTATAATATTTTTTGATACTTATTAGTGCCTGTGCATAACTAGAAATCATCTTGGTTCAATAATATTAGACTATTAATGGTTGGAAGAGAAAGCACACATATTAAAGGATAATATAGAATGATAATGGCAGTAGAGACTCCAGATATACAGTAGCATCCTTGTCTAGGACAGTCAGTGTATTTCAAACCTCTACACATAGAAGTTCATGAAATAACAAGTAAAATTCATAAGAACTTCAGTGTCTTATGTCTTCAATTGCCTGAAAATAACCTTTCGTTGGGAAGAATCTCAATTCAATCGGGAATAGAGGCTTAGTGTAAAATTTTGCACCTGGGGTTAGTGTTAAAGCCAAACTTTGCAGGGTTTAAATCATGTGGTGATTCTGCAGCCAAGCAACTATGGGTCCAAGAAATTAAATTACAATCCTGTTGGTTCTACAAGGTGATAACTAATGTAACAGCTGTTTCTTCCTCAAGACAGTTAATATGAAGATAGAATGTTTGCACTTTCTTATTTAAATATTGATTTTTGTTCACCTTACTAGTTGGGCATATTAGATTCATTTGCTGTTTGATATATTTTGTGCTATTGTAAATATATATACTTCAATAAATTATATGGTTTTATATTAACTCTCCTAGGTAGCACACAATGAGGCTGTTTGGATAGCTTGCCAGCTTCTCCTATTCTATGCCTATTAAATATATGGCATTACAACAGGAAACAAACAGTACTAGCCCCCATAATGTTCTTCTGTTTTGGACATTTGGAATGACTGCACCATGTGTGTAAGTGCTCTTTTCACTGTGGTCAAAATTGAAAAGACATTTCTCAGGGACATTTCCAGTTACACAAATTAACAGATGCATTGTTTAATTTAAGATGAATAAAATAAAACTATCCATTACAGTATAAGAAGGATATCTCCTGTAATTTATTCCTATTAAAAACGTGGTTAGGAATAAAAAAGAAAAAGCTTTCAAATTCTTTAGATTTTAGAAAAAACTGAAACATTTAATTAAATCATCAGTAACTATACTTACAGCTTGTGATTGCTATTGGGTGTATTCAGTGCAGCTTCTCCTTCCTACTTCTGAAAGTAGAATCCATTTCTCTGGTTGCAGGGTAAGCAAATGACCCTCTCGGTGAATCCTTAATAAACCAGTACCACTGGCCCAAGTGACTGGACAGAAACTGAGCATGTGATCTGAGAGAGCCCAGTTAGGTTTCCCAGGGTATGTGACTGAAGCATCATGGAAATACTCTTCTCTATTAGGGGTTATAAAGGTGTATCTCCAATAGTATCAGGTGCCAAGCTTCCCACCACTTAGAGAGTACTAAGAAAGGCTCTGGCTTGAGACCAGCAAAGATAAGGGACTGATAGGAATGCTCACGTTGTCTGGGTCTTTGTTCTTCATCCTTGATCAAAGACCTGTACTTATCCAACCAGCAAGTTTTCAACTTGTCATCTGATAATCCTTCCTATTTGTTAAGCTAGTTTGAATTGGTTCACAATCACGTTCCACAAAAGAAGCCCTACCTAAAGATAGCATCTCTTACATAATTTCATCATGGATGCATTAAATACAAGTTATTTTTATTTTTAAAAGAGGCATTTAGGCTGTGAAACATAGTAAGAACAGGGTTTTGGGGAGAGACAGACATGTATTTGAATTATAATTTTATTCACAAGCTTTGTGACCTTGGCAAGTAATTTAAATTCCTTTACTTTGTTTTACCTTCCATAAAATAGTACTAAACTTCATAAAATTTCTGAGTTTATGATGCTGTGTGTTCACAGTCCACAGACGTTAAATAATACCTACTACTATGTTCCCCATTTTAGACAAGAGGATACTGAAATTCAAAGAGGTCAAGTAATTTATTAAGATAACCAAATGGCAAGTGGCATGGTCACAATTAGAATCCAGTCCACTTTGGCTCTAAAATTCCTACTTCCTAATCTTACCAACCTGCTACAGGGGACAAGGAAGAGAGGAGAGCAGGCAGAGGAGAAAAGTAGATTTCTTTTTTAATCAAAATGTCATGCCTAAATAACTTATTCAGAATTAAACTGCACCTGTTTCACATCACTTGAGAATCAAGGAGCTCACACAGAAAAGCACCTTTCATTTGAGTAAATGCTAAGTAAGATGAGTATCATCCATAAGAAGAAGAGTGATGTTGGAGCCAAAACCTCAATAAAGCTAAGGCCAAACACATAGCCTGCAACTCTTCTAGTATTTCCACACTAACTACAATATAATTAAATTGATTTCTGTGCACATCTGGCACTGCAGTGAGCAAAGTCTCCTCTGCTTTCACATCCAAATGTGATTATGAAATCCATTACAATGTTGGAGACTTCAAGAGAAGAGTCCCCGCCTGACTCAGAGAATTATGACTGCAGCAGGAACTCACCCTAACATTGTCCCCAAGCCTTCTATCTTTTAGATGAAGCCAACTTATAAGATGTCAAATGGTTTCCAAATATCATCTAGTCAAAAATCTATTTGAATTGTTAAATTTGGTTGCACTTACTCTCTGAGCCCCTCTCCTTATCTTCTTTATCAAAGATCATACATATTGCACTACACAGACACTCAGGAACCTACCAGCTTGTGAGACAGTCTTATCAGTGATTCAATAAATACATCAGCCTCACATGAAATACAATTATCCAAATTGAAATCACCTGTTGGTAAAGACAATATGGCTGCTGGTCATCCTTTTACCCCCAGCAAATTATTAGTGAATTGTCCAACGGTTGCCATGTTCCTCAATTGACATCAGAATGTGACACGTCATTGTTACAAGTTATTAACCTATGAAATATTGTAATAAAAATTTGTTTTAATATATGTGAATTCCATATGAATCCTGGGATTAGAGTAGATAAGTCTGGCTTTATGATCGTAAAAATGTTATAAGATATACAAAATAGAAACGACTGGATTGTCATTGTTTTGGAAGTCCCCTTTTGATAAAACAATGCAGACCTGGAACAAAAAAGCTCTGAGTACAACCCTCTAAATGGAGGAAGATGGTTGTGGGTGTAGCTCAAACCATTACCCCCAAGTGGCCTTATCTTTTTTATTTTTCACCTTGATTAATATTGCCTTTGTACCTGTTGGCTCCCAGCAGAATGTTACTCCAATTTTTATAAATCTGGGCTTTCATTAGCTCCCATTATCCCAGCAAGATAATCTAGAATTCTCAAAGTGAACATTAAAAAGTATTAAGGAAGAAAAAATAAATAAAACACACTAGAAAAATACAGAAACATTTGTCACAGAATACAGAATGGGACTTTTTCCTTGTTTCTTATAATTTTAAACAAAACTTCAAAATGGAGTGCTATAAAAGATGTTTACACATTCTAAAGGGAAAACCTCAATAAGCTAGATAGCCTCCTCTCTTCAACACATTTCTCTGTGGTGGCCAAACTTGTCCTTCCACCTTCACTTCTATCTCTCCCATTCCACCTTCTGTATCAGGGGATTCTCTAAAAGAAGAGTTATACCTCCCTTGGTTGCTTCCCACTGTCATTACCCACTAAGTGAATGAAACAACTCCAAGAGAAAACACAATAGATTTTGGATGTGGTCATACAAACAGACTCAGTTCTCAAGCCCGGGGTTTACATTGGAATAGGAATTGAAGTTTTAATTAAGAGTGGAATAGAATTTCATATTTTTTAAAAGTACTGCTTATTATCAAAATGAGACTGTTCCTATAGCTAAATCTGACTGAAAGCTGTGATATTTGCATGCATCCCAAGTTTTCAAAGGACGAGAATAGGAATTCAAGAGAATATTTTTAATAGTTGAGACGTCGAAGAAAAATAAACCCACTTATTCTGCTTATATTCCATCTAATCCAACATAGTTAATGTTGTGCATTTAGAGAGGCAAACTTGATAATCCCTCTGGTCCTTCATGTTATATTCTGTATGAACATAAGACAATTCATTTAGAATACTGTTAAGTATTCTGTATTGTAATAGCATTAAAAACAGCCAAACTAATACAGTTGCCTTGTACCCCCCAAAAATTTAGTTCAAGCTCCTTGTTTTAATGGCAAAAGTTAAAATTTTAAGAGCTTTTCTAGTGCTAAATCCCACAGAATCAATTATACTCTGGCCTATCTCTGGCCTATCTCCCACTGTATCTTCCTTAGACTGCTAGTAAGTATAGCATGTATTCCATTGGAATCCTGCTAGTGATTTTAATGAATGTCTCCCCCTGCTAGATCACCAAGAAAGACACTTATCTCATTTATTTGTGTACTCCTGACACACTAAGCATAGTCTCTGCTCCCACAGAAGGTGGTATTACTCATATCTTAAATATGTGAATAAATGAATGACTGCAGATAAAACTTAGATGCATAAATTCCATGTTCTCTTTAAAACTACAGATGTCTAAGTGCTGCCAGTTTCATTGTCTTCACACGAATGGGGAAAACAAGAACCACTACCACCTTGAAATCTGCCTCTGATTTTATAAACAAGAAAAATGAGGTCTCTAGGCTGGGAGGTAGCTCACTGCTAGAGCTCTTGCCTAGCATGTACGAAGTCCTCCTAGGTTTGATCTCTAGCACCATAAAAAGACAAAAAGAGAAAAAGAAACTATAGACTGGGGCAATTTCTCAGTGGTAGAGCACATGCTTAGAGGGCCTTAGGTTCAATTTCCAGCGCTGAAAAGGAAAAAAAAAAGATGAGGAAGTAGAGTTTATATTTGAATGGCAATGCTGGTAATACATTATGCTGGAGATAGTCTTCATGAATATCACTTGTGAGAAATATAGAAGTGACTGATTTAAAAAAAAGTACAGTATCAGTTTGCAATGTTTCATTCTTAAGTGTAAGATTTATGTTAACATCTAAATTCAAAATACATGTTGTTTTTGAGAGGGTCCTTCTGACAGCTTCAAACCAAAAGCCACTGTCAGCACAGTGTGCTCTGGGGACTGGCCACATGCCCTGCCCTTTGGAGGAGCAGGAAATTATGAGAAATAGTCATGGGTTGGAAGAATTTGTGGGGGTGGCATCCTTGGAAGGATCCAGGGACAGCACTGGTTGCCACAGCACTATGATCTGGCATTTCCAGTGAGAAAAGAGCTGAAATCTGCCTGCCATGCCAGAAAGCGGGGGCAGCAAGAAAATAGGTACAATTCATGAAGCAAAAAACCAGACTTTAAAGAGTCAGGAAAGGCTAATTTTTTTTAACACTGCAAATACATTATCTTCTTGACATGTGATGTAAAGTCTAACAACTTTCAAAAGGCAAGTGAAGTGTCAGCTAAGCAGTAAACAAACTGTCCCTATGCATGTGCATGAACAATTCGATTGCCATTGTTTTCATTTGACTTTCCTATTCTCCAATTCATCTTGTGGGCCATTTTCAGTTTTCCTTCACTAATAAGATGCACATCCTGTTCAATTTAAACCAGAAAGACAGAAGGGCAGTGAGACAGCATCTAAGGATTTCTCACTTAGGAAATTGTATTAAATTCTTAATCTGCTTGCTGAACAAAGCCCCAGGACCCTGTTTTCTCTGAATGCATTTCAGTAAAGAGAAAGTGGCTACTACATTCCTCCCTGCAGATCATCTCATGTCACAAGAGATGCACATTTTCTGCATAGCAATCGTTGGTTTCAGTCCCCAGAGAAACCAGGGGCAGAGCTAGCTGGGAGATTTAATAACCTATCATTTTATACACCTCCAGCATGGGATTTGAGATCTCTCTACTTAAGTAAAATGAGGTCTGTGTTTTCTCATTGAGATTTTAAGATTTATTTGTCCCTTTTATGCTCTATTCATGATGGGCTCAGTCTCAATTTCACTTATAACAAGCCTCCCTCGTCTCTCACCAGCCAGATGCTTATTATACAACAGAATTACACCTTATACATTTGTGTATTACTTATTGTTTCTATATCACCATGAATTCTGAGTGACCAAAAAAACACAGGTTTAAATAATCATGATGTGGGTGAGACCCCAGCAATGTGATAATATAGTGTAAGAGAAAGGAAAGGAAATCAGAGTTACAATAGGAGTGCTATGGAGGGAGGAAAGAAGACCCAGAGAAGACTTAACTGGCAGGAGCAAGGTGGTGGAATTAATCTAGTGAAGAAAATCTGTTGTTTGAATTTTTCTCTATGACAGTACTTGTTTTTACAAAAGAAGGGGTAACATGATTGCTTTTTCTATTTCTATAAGGAATGATGTTGGGATTTTAATTGGAATCACATTGAATCTATATAGTGCTTTGGGTAATATGGCCATTTTGACAATATTGATTCTGCCTATCCAAGAGCATGGGAGATTTTTCCAACTTCTAAGGTCTTGTGCAATTTCTTTCCTTAGTGTCCTGTAGTTTTTATTGTAAATGTCTTTCACCTCTTTTGTTAAATTGATTTCCAAGTATTTTTTTTTTGAGGCTATTGTGAATGAAGTAGTTTTACTAATTTCTCTTTCAGAGGATTCACTGATGTATAGAAATGCAATTAATTTATGGGTGTTGATTTTATATCCTGCTACTTTGCTGAATTCATTTTTAATTCTAGAAGTTTTCTGGTGGAATTCTTTGGATCCTCTAAGTATAGAATCATGCGTCTGCAAATGATGATAGTTTCAATTCTTCTTTTCCTATTCATGTCCCTTTAATTTCTTTTATCTGTCTAATTGCTCTGGTTAGTGTTTCAAGAACTATGTTGAATAGCAGTGGTGAAAGAGGGCATCCCTGTCTTGTTCCCACCTTTAGAGGGAATGCTTCCAATTTTTCTCCATTTAGGACGATGTTGGCCTTGGGTTTAGCATAGATAGCTTTTACAAAGTTGAGGCATGTTCCTACTATCCCCAGTTTTTCTAGTGTTTTGAGCATAAAAGGGTGCTATATTTTGTCAAATGCTTTCTCTGAATCAATTGATAAAATCATATGGTTCTTACCTTTAAGTCTATTGATGTGATAGATTACATTAATTGATAAAAACAAAGAACTCAATAAATGGGCTAAGGAGCTAAACAGACACTTCTTAGAAGATGATATACAATCAATCAACAGACATATGAAAAAATGTTCAGCATCTCTAGCAATGGAGAAATGTAAATCAAAACTACTCTAAGATTTCATCTCACACCATTCAGAATGACAATTATCAAGAATACAAACAACAATTAGTGTTGGCAAGGAGGTGGGGAAAAGGCACGCTCATACATTGCTGGTGGGACTGTAAATTAGTACAACCAATTTGGAAAGCAGTATGGAGATTCCTTAGAAAATTTAGAATGGAACCACCATTTGACCCAGTCCTTGGTCTATACCAAGAGGACTTAAAAACAGCATACTACAGTGATGCAGCCACTTCAATATTTACAGCAGCTCAATTCACAATAGCTAAACTGTGGAACCAACCTAGATGCCCTTCAATAGATGAATGGATAAAGAAACTGTGGTATATATACACAATGGAATATTATTACTCAGTAATAAAAGAGAATAAAATTATGGCATTTGCTGGTAAATGGATGGAGCTGGAGAATACGCTAAGTGAAGTAAGCCAATCCCAAAAAACCAAATGCTGAATGTTCTCTCTTATAAGTAGATGCTGATTCATGATGGGGGAGGGGACAAGGGAGGAATGGAGGAAATTTGGTCAAAGGGGAAAGAGCAGGGAGAGGGTATGGGGGCAGGAAAGATGGTGGAATGAGATGGACACCATAGCCCTAGCTTCGTATATGACTGCATTATGGTGTGATTCTACATCACTTACAACCAGAGAAATGAAAAGTTGTGCTCCATCTGTGTACAATGAATCAAAGTGCATTCTGCTTTCATGTATACCTAAGTAGAATAAATAAATAAGTAAATTAATAAATAAAAAATAAGGGGTAACAGACAGCATTTGACAGGGAGGAACAGATAAAAACTGGGTAACAGGGCAGCAGTTTGCAGGCTACCATTGAGCTATCTGCAAGATGAATGAACATTGCAGACTCTTGCCTGACATGACAGGCAGCTATTCACATAACAGAATTACAAAGAGTGCTCTGATATACACACTTTTATAATTAGCTCTTTTAACTAAATTTATTTAATGTTATTTCTCTGATTTCTGATCAACTGGACATGAATATTGCCATAGATATTTCCTGATAGCAAGGAAAATAAAGCATTAAAAAATCTCCCAATAAAATAAGCATGTAACTTTGACACTGACAAACTTGTGTTTTAGTTCAAAGGTTCAGATTAAATGTGATGATTTCTCTATTAATGTTGGAAGTTAAAGACAACATTACTCAAATTCACTTTTGTCTGTGTTTCCAAAACTTATGTGATTCAAGTCATAAAATTTGAGCAAGTTGTACAAGATCCCTCACTATCCAGTCTCCACCCAACTTTCCAGGACCATCCCTTGGTGAACTCTTGTAGTCCCAGCTCCCTTCCCCTTACTCTGGGACCCTTTGTTTCAACCTGACAAACTCTTTCATCCAAAAGCACCTAGTTTTCTTTCATTTAGCAATGTCTTTTGCAATATGTTGATTCCTCTGATTTGAATTGTATCTTTCCATTGTTCCAGCTTCAAAATACCTACTTGTTTTAGAGTCTTCCCTGATTCCCTTTGACAGTTAGTGACACCATCTTTCTTCCATTAACAAAATTGTGTTATCTCACTTCATATGGGGATATGCATTTATATCCCACACATTACTCCACAAGAGAAGGAGGGTCAAGTTAAAAGGAAAGTTCCTCTGGAGAAAATCTGTCACAGAGACTACCACATAGGTGGATCCCCAGCAAGGGACCCCCTATCCTATGCTATGAGTCAACTTACTTTAGGTCTTTGAGCCTCAATTTGCCTAATTGTAGATTTGGCACAATGAAAGCTCCCAAAATTTGAGATTATTTCAAGACTGATAATTGGTGTATATGTACCTTGTTTACTCGAAAGTGTTGTATGAATGTGACCAATGAAAGAATAGGAAACTATTCCCATGTTGTCGCTTTTCAAATATGCCCTGGATATTATCATTTTAGTTGTATAAAACAAAACACATATGATTTTCTTATTGGCATTCCTCTGAAAATAACCTAAGCTTAAAAAGTGGCCCTCCCTTCAGTGCTTTTCCCCTCTCCTCCTGTTCTGAAACATAAATTAAGTTTATAAAATGGCTATTTTTCTCCAAATTATCCCTGAAACGAAAACAGAATGGCTCTCTTGTTTTATGTTTTTTTGGCATTTTTACTAAAATCTGAGTCTCATAAGAATGAATACCAAGTAATCTAAAGACTTTAAGTCTTCCTTCTTGTCCTGTGCTGACCACTTTGGAACTTTAACTTAGCAGGACTTTTGGAAACAATGAGGATTTTTGAGGATAGCAACACAAAGAGAAAGAACTTAGCTTGGAATATGCACTCAAATCCATGCCCTCCTTTCCTGTGACTTGCACTGTCACCTGGCAAACACCACAAATGCAGTTGTATCAGCGTTGTCAGAGAACATAATGCCTGTTGGTTATGGAAGAACATATTGACTCTCCATGCTGATCCTAAACATGGCATCAGTGTCTTGGTGTCCCCAATCTTTCAAGAGTTTCAGATGGAGATAAAGGTCATGTCTCAATCATTTCATTCACATTTAGTGTCTTTGGATTGCTTTTGAAAAATGTATGTGGCATGTCCCCTTCAATGTGGATGTATTAAGGTCTTTATTTTTCTGTACCTAGGATTGTTTAATTAGACCTTTGCATTTTGCTCTTATTTGGCATTGGTGATAAATACAGCCTTTGTGTTTAAAAAAATGTCATGCCATAATATTGATTTTGTTTGAATGTGCTTCCTGTTAGTTTTAGCTATGAGCATTATTCACAGCACTATAAGATGGTAATGTCTTCCATCTGGAAGAATACTCATGGATGTTCTAATGACATTCTTTTATTTATACAAAATAAACCTCTCTGAGGACTTCCAGTCCCATTTTATTCAATGTGTGTGTTTTTGCAGTTAAGCTAGTCAAAAAACTGCTTCATCTTTAAAATGATTTTTTTCCAAAATAAAAAACAAAATGAAGCATTGCCAGTGTGGAGAAAAGGGAGTTGTAAAGCAAGTATGGAGAACACGAAACAATATCAGTTCCTTCACACTCCCACTTAAGTATGGCAACCAAATGAAGATTTATGGACCGTTACTACCTGTGCCCAAATTACTTCATTTAGTTTTAAGCCCATAAGATCGTGGGTGTTCCTAAATGCTTTAATACACCACAATAGATTAATTCTTGTCTAAGAAAAACTACCTGTGGTAGTCAGCTTTTTAAACGTGTGGTACAATCCAATTTACTGGCAATATTAGACATGAAGAATACCCAAGCTTAACCAAGTGTGAAGATTAGGTGTTTATCCAATGATTCTAGGGTTTGTTTTGTCCTTTCAAATTATTGAAAAAAAAAAAGAAAAGAAAAACAAAGAAATCTTGTAGTACCACCTACCTTTATCCTCTTTATTTTCATAGCAAAAATGAAAGGCTTTTTAAAATCCAACAGTATGATTGAAAATGGCCCTGGTTGCCCTACAAATGCTTTGGTATTCATACTGAAATTGCTGCCTCATAGCATAACCTTAGAAGAGCTATAATGAACCAATCTCAGATGAATAAATGCCAGCAGGAACAGTATGAGTGTTGTGAAAAATCAAGAAACATCTCCTAAAACATAGACAGAAGAATTTATAAGAATTAGTCTTAGTTTTTACAAGTTTTTATTTGGAGGTTACCTTTTATTTGGCTTGGTATTGAATTTCCTTTCTTCATTATTTTTCTTTGATAGATCAGAAAATAAACAATTTGTGTCAAGGGAGTCCCTGTTAAGAATAACTAAATCATTTCATTACACACAGTTGGCCTGCATCTCTTTAGGTCCTTGGGAGAGTGAATTATCTTGTTCAATTTATAGAGTGACTGCCAGGGAATTGAAAGAGGGAAGGTTTAGAAGTTGTTGTAATCTGAAAAGGACACACTGAGGTATTGCTGGGCATTTTATGTATGATTAACCCACAATTTATTTTCAGGAAGTTATCCACAGAAGTCAGAAAGGAATTGCCCATTCCACATGCAACAAAAAGATGAATCCAACACCACAATCATCTTCCTTTTCCACAGAGAATGGTGTGTGTGTGTGTGTGTGTTTGCTTTGTGTGAACGAATTAGGATTTAGTGAAGAGTCAAAATGTTTAGCTCTACTCTTGCAAAGGAGTATATGTTTACATTATTTTCAGTCTGTTAAATAGTGAGGGAATTTGAAAAATAAGTAAAACGTAGGTTGTTAGATCTCTTTAGTTGTCTGAACAAAATCAGGCTCTGGTTTCCTCAAATTTGGGGGTTTAATGGTTAAGTGCACCTAAGGAGGTAACAAGCCTTAGCAAATACCTCAAGAGTAGTACAATTAGACCTCCTTCTGGATGCTACAGAAACTCCAGAGAACCAGTAGAAACACAGGAATACTTTTGTTGCCGTGACCCTTCCTCTCCATATGCCTGTTTTTAGTGCTTCATGGCTTCTTTTTAGTGTCTGTCTGCTACTGACAACTTACTTATCTGTCTCTGTCTTTCTATGGAATTCCCATTCTCAGACACAATCTTTAAAAAATCTTATTGGTTCAAATAGTCAATATTTATTTGTATTAGGAAGAAGAAAATTACAAGAAATATCTGTAGCACATACTGTGACTGAAGTGTGGCCACCAAATGACAGACTATGTCACAGTTAAGGCAGGGGACTGAGGAACTATGATGAATTTCTTACTTTCTATTTTTTTTATTATGATTGCCTTCTTTTATTACTAAGCTTTTATACAGTTCAACTGCACTTTAAAACTTTTGTTTTAATATTGCTTATGAGAAGAAAGGAAGGGGGAATATAGAGAGGAGTTTGCCAAGATATGGCAGCAGTCTGCAGTAGCCTACAGCAGTGCAGGTTGTTCCTAGAGCAACCAGACATGGTAGTAAGGAAGGGCTAAAGTGAAACCTGAGTTCTGGTCCATAGCCCTGTCTCTGGTTCAGCTTCACTCCAAAGTGCACAAATGGACTTGACAGGCGAGCAGATAATCTGACAGCAACTACAGGAAGCGAGCCAGTAAGAAGGGTTGAGGAATTGAGCCAGGAGTATTAAACTGCAGTTAGTAACAAGATTCACATAACACAAACACTTTGCAAGAGTACTGAGAGAGAAGCTGGACTTTCTGCTGTATGTTTAATGTATAGGATTATGAATTTTTATGATCCTAAATAAAACAGTGGCTCAAATTTGAAGGATATGTGGACCACACAATATGAGGTTCTGCTACTGCACAAAGCTCTCAAGACAACTCACAGGCTTCTTGTCTCCTTTTTGTTATGAGTGTATAGTCACCTTTGAGTCAGGCAGTCATTGCAGTCCAGTAGGTCCTAGAAACAAGCTGAGACCAACCACTTCTAACAGGTGCTCCTGTCCAGGAGCAAACTTTTGCCTATTATTGTCACTATGGTTCCACAAAGGCCAAATACCTATTAGTGACATTTGAAATAACAGTGAATTTTGAAATTCATAGACATTAAAAATTTAGATTAAAAAGTTGAGCCCACATCTTGAATAGGAATTGTTACCTGAGAGGTGCAATCTCTTTATCAAAACAATCTGATGGCTTTATTTAATCAAAACATTCTGTTAAAGAGGAATTCACTCTTTTAAAACAACCACATATACATCACACCATTTGTCACAACTGAAAATATACCAACATACTTCCATTTGTTGATTGTTGGTGGATCAAAGTGAGAATGAGTCCACTCATGGAAGTCTCATATGATTTATCTTGAACAAAACTACACATAATAATGGGTCCCTTTGACTTTTCAATTTCTGATGTTAACATGAAGTAAGAACTGAAGGACACTTACAATGCAATCTGAATGCAGAGTTGCTTTATTTTTTATTTCTTCACATTTCTATTAATATCTTTATAATTATCTTGTCCAATTTATTTTTAGCAGCTCAATTTTATTTATTTCTCCCAAATCTATTGCCTTTCATAGCAACTACAACTCTTTATTCACACTGACATTTTATCAAATTTTTAAAAGTTTTATTTGTATAAACATATTGGGTAACAAACACAATTTACTTTTTTATCATTTAAGTAAAGTTTTGAAATTTTTTAAAATTAATTTTAACTGATACATAAAACATAAAAATTGTACATACTAATGGAGTAAAATGTAATGGTTTTTTTTGATACATGTATAATTGTGTAATGTTCATATGAGATTAAACATAATCTACCTCTTCAAACATTTGTCCTTTCATGATGGTATAAACTTTCAAAATCCTTTCTTCTTCCAGATTTTCAGAATGTATAGCATGTTACTGTTATTTATGGTCACTCTACAATACAGTAGCACCCCAGAACTTCTAATTCTGAACTTAGTGTACACTGACTCTTGGTGAGATTAGAGCTCAAATATTGGAAGAGCCCAGCTTACCAAAAATACTGTATTAGCCACAATTATTCAACATGATGTGGGCATCTGCCATTGGGTGTCAGGGAATTGAAACATTTATTAAGCTAAGCTTACTTAAGGGCAGATCAGTTAAGAGTATATACCTTTATACAACATATTATAAATGATATTCTGCTCATTTCCCCCCATTGTTTCACATTGTTCTTATCCTACCTAAAACTCCATAATAATGTTATTTTCTTATTTAGGAACCATTAGTCTTAACCTGTTATCTATTTATTTGCTCAAATTATGATTTAAGGAAAATATATCACAAACGGTTAAGGAGGCTTGTTCCTCTAGCAATCTGGAGCTCAGGTCAGGGGACTGTTCTATAGACTAATGTTCTCTCTTTCTCTCCCCCCCACCCCGCAAGACATTTGAAATGACAGTGTGTGTTTACGTGTGTGTATGCGCACATGCATACACACACACACACACACACACACACACACACAGAGCAAATCTCTGACTTCAACACCTGATACTCTTTCCAGGCAATATATTCTTTTCTGGTTACAATAAAGGGGAGGATATGTTTTTAAATCCTAACTGGAATCTGAGTTGATAAATACTTTCCATTCTTCAGACAGAAACACATATGTACATAATTATACTTCCTGGGCCCCAGCATCAAGCATTGTCTTTGCTCCATAATCAAGGCTGTTCTGGGTAATAGTTTTAAATTCACTTGAGCTGTATCATTACTATAAAAGAGGGATTATTTCTAATTTCACATTTTCCCATTGATTCATCATTTTTCAAGTCCTTGTTCCAATATCTCTAGAGATACTTTAAAATTTACCACTTATGCAAACTGCTTAAACAATTATTCTCTAAAAGAACTCATCCCTTAGAGCAGAACCTTGTAGTACATTAGATGTATATGCTATTTGCTGTCAGCATTTAATTCATCTATCTGTATTCATATACTGTTTATACTGCTGAAGGGAATGATTGCATTTTAACCTCCCACCCACTTTTTGGTCTAGTAATGACCACAATAGGAAAAATGGAAAATATAAGTAAGCAAAATAAAAATAAACCTTTTGAAGAGTACAGACCAGTTTTATAGAATACCGCCCTTTAGGATTATCTGAATGCTGCCTCACAATTTGATAGAGTTTTTTCCTTTTTCCAGGAATATTACAAAATTTATGAATACTCTTCCATGTGCAGCATATCCGGAATCAGTGTGCTTGATGTTACAGGTTTGATTCACCAAGAAATGGGCTCTGATAGGCAGGATAGTATAAGGGGATCTTACAAGAAATGCTCTTGAGACCAGAAGCTGTGGAGAGGCAGAAGGGAGGAGGACTCCACAGAGAGAAGTAAGCTGAAGCAAACTCAGTGAAAGCCTCAGATGATGCTACAGGAAGGAATAATGCTGCAATATGGCCCTTACAAATCATCTAGTGCAGGGGCAAAGGGGCTGGTCCTTTAGATACTTGCCTCAGCCAGTCATTTGGAAAGAGGGCATGCTCTTGAATGAAATGACCTCTTCAGTTAAAGCAATTCTGAAGAGAACTGCCAACTTGAGTTTCTCTGTTTGAAGTACTCTGGCTGTGAAAATATATCCTTCAGTCCTAAAGGGGAACATGAGTTGTCCACTACATGCCATTAATGGTAATGTTAGCTTTGATCACTTTTTTGACTATCATATTTCTCCAAGGTAAAGGAAATTTATTTCTCTTTTCAATTAAGCAGCAATAACATGGGGGCACATTGGTTTAGATATGAGGTATACCCTAAAAGCTCATATGTGAGACAATGCAAGACTTTTCAGAGATGAAATGATCATATTATGATAGGTGTAACTTAATCAGTGGATTAATCCATTGATATGGATTAACTAGGTGGTGAGTTTAGGCAGGTAGAATGTGACTGGAGGAAGTAGGTCACGGGGGGTGTGCCTTTGGGGTTTATATGTTGTCCTTGGTGAGAACTCAGTCTGCTTCCTGACTGACATGCCTTGATATTTCCTCCCCAATATCCTGCCATAATCTTCTAGTGCTATGGAGTCAGCCAACCATGAACCGAACCTCTGAAACCATGAGCCAAAACAAACTCTTCTTCCCTTAAATTGTTCTGTTAGATATTTTGGTCACAGCAAAACAAAAGCCGAAGGAGGAAACAGTGACATTGTGCAATGATTCTGACCCTCCATGATCTTTTATCAAACGACTTTATCCTTTAAGGGTTTCTACCTCAACCAATTTTAACTACAAAGGTTGAAAATGGTGATTTTCTATTTGATCACTAGTTTTGTATTTTTATTGACATTATACTATAAAGAACAGAAATTCTTTCCCTGTTATTTTGTTAGCTCACTCATTTTATTAGCAATATGAATTTATAAATTGTTTCAAATCAGTGAGATACAATCCAATATTATTTATTTTTATACTTTAATTGTCCAATATTTGACCAATGGGATCTTCTTTAAGCTAGTTTTATGTCCTTTTTGGTGTAAATCCTATCAATTCTTGAGCGTTTCCTCACCTCTGGTACAAGATGTCCCAGGGTCATCTTGCATTTTCCCTGCTTGGACCCTACATTTAGTCATTTTTCTAAAGTGACCTCCCTTTAGTGGTGGGTGATATGAAACTTAGAAACAAATTTGGTTCTTATTATGGATATGTGACTGGTAGTTAATATATATATAACTTCCAAATACTCATATTTGTTATTCAATAATTTTGAACTCTAAAATAATTTTCTTATTTTAACATTGGGATAAAATAACTTGTGCATAAGACACTTTCCAAATATAATGTGAGAATCCATGTAAAATTTTAGGACAATGTGTGGCATACAGTAAGTACTCAATATGTACTTATTATTTTCATGTTGATTCCCAATTCTTCATAGGTAGTTACTTAATGAATGTTGTCTTGCTTTGTTGAATATAAATGTCACATATAATTAAATCTGTAAGCAAAATTTTATGCAAAAAACAGCACACTTAGAGATTTCTTTACCCATTATAACTATCTCTCTTTTAAGAACCTTTAAGAAGTCCAACTCAGCATATTCATATTTCACTGGACATCTGTCATCTCCACTGTAGTCATCTCTCCTGCATAGAAGGTAGGGAAATAAAATTTATTTTGAATATGTTGTGCCACCAACAAAACTGGAGTTTTGTTTTAGAGAGGAAAATATATGCTATATAAATTATTATATGATTATATAATATGTAGGATCATATATATGATTAACATTGGGCAAATGGAAATTTATTTTAGAACAGAAAAAGGGCACTATGATACCATGGGGGTATTAAAAAAAAGCATCCAAATCAAACATGGGAGTGTCATGTTGGTATAGATCTTTCTTTTTTTCTTCTTTTTGGTGGTGCTGGGGATTGAGCCCAGGGCTCCCAGCCCACTTGGTATAGATCTTAATTCCTCATCAAAACACTACCCAAAACTTACTTTCCCAAAAAAAACATCTGGAAATAGCACCACCATCCCATCACTCATTATATGTTAAAACTAGAAATGTAGTAATGATTGCCAGTTCTCCCTATTTCTCTTCTATAGACATTTTATTATTCTACTTTTAAATACTGTAGATGTGTCTGTATGTCTATTCAACAGCTATTATTGCTATCCTAAATCATAATACCTCTTGTCTGATCATTGCAGGAGGCTTCTGACCTGTCTCCTCACTTTTACTCTCGTTTTTGTCTAATTCATCCTCCACTCTCCCAGTAACAAGAGTGGTGTCTTCTTAAAATGTAAATCAGACCACATCACTGTTATTTAAAATTCTTCCAAAGACTTCTCATTGCAATTGCACTAAAATACAAATTGAAATATATAGTGGGACTGTGCTAGAGGACTACAAATCCAAATCTTGATCCTTGCTCTAGCTGTAATACCACAGAGAAAATGCAAAAATGGTTGCCAAAATGACCAATTTTATTATTGAGCAACTGGGATCCCAAGAATGACTCAAGTCACTTGCTTGAACTTTCTTATATATGATAAGAAAGTTCATTTCTTATCATATATCTCTTATATATGATAAGAAAGTTCATTTCATTAACACTAATAGTTCTTAAATCCTATTAAGATCAAGAGCAGTCAGGGGCTGCTATTAATGAGGTTTTAGTACTTTTAACTTGCACCTCTATGTTCTTTCACAAGGTAACAGTTAAGAACAAAAGGAAACAAATTCTTTTCAGAGTTCCATCTGTCTTATACAGTGTTTCATAAGGGTAGGAAGATGGCAGATTAGCTATAAGAACATACCATAACATTGTTGGTATAGCTCAATATTTTTTTTTCCCCCCCAGAGCTGGGGATAGAACTCAAGGCCTCACACACGCTGGGCAAATGTTGTAGCACTAAGCTATATTCCAATCCTGTATAGCTCAATCTTAAATGCAGTACTGGATCTTGTCTTCCAATATCCTTAATTATGTTTATTTCAAGCATATGGTTGCCAACAATTCAGTAAATCTCTATTATGTTCTTAAATGCAAACAAAACTTTCTCAAGAAAGCCTACTCTTCATCACTACTCAGAAAATGAGTTAAATATAAAACTGGCTATGTTATCATAGGAATAGGACATAGTAAACTATAATTTTATCTCTTTAGGAGTAAATGTGAACATATTTCAGAAGCACTAATTTGCCCTAAAAATTCATGAAAAATTAGCAAGTAAATAGCATATTACTCTATACAACTAATATTTGCTTTTAAAAATCAAACAAAAACATTTACATGATTTTGTGTCCTATATTATCAATACACATTTATATTTAAAGTGGTATTTACATTACATCTATGTAAAACATTATGCACATTGTGCCAAATAAAATCCATATGTATTAAATCCCTCATGCTCTAAAAACAGAATGTACTCTGAATCAATAATACCCACTGACTCTTTTCTGATTTGTAGTCTTGTCATCTCCTGATAACAAAATATCTTACCTCCAAAATTCCTGCCCTCCTTTAAGCTTTTATTTGCCATTATTGGAAATATAATCAGCAAAGCCAACTGTTCTTAACAAATGTTTATATCAAGTTCAGTCTCTACTCCAAAGGAACCATTACAATGAATAATTTTATGGGTAGTTTGGGCCCAAAGACACTTAAAACACCCATTGTAGCCTATTGTGTTGAACAGGCTTCCAAAAAAAGGCCCTCAATTTGACTTTCAAATACAGAATTAAATCACTCCCTAGGATTGATGGTGTATATGTTAAAAGTCTCTCAATATACAAAGATATGAGTCATTTTTTTCTAGTTTATAAATGACTCATCTTATCCAAAAAAGCCTTAATCAAAGCCAATAAGAGTTGCTTATTGATTGATATTGATATAGCCACTCTCCCCCCAGCCTTTAAAAATGCAAAACTTTTTAAAGATTCAGTCATTTGTCAAGAGTTATTTAATTTGTGGCACCCCAAAGATGTTTTCTGCTCATCTTTGATGGAGTTGATCTTACCTACTATGATTGAAATTGCTCCAATTTTACAGTGCAATAAAAGTAGCTCATTGGCTCCAGAGAGCCATATATTTTCTTAGGAGTACTGTCAAGGATAAAACTTATTTTATCAAATTAACAAAATTGATACATAATTTAATGAGGGGTAACACAGAAGATACTTACAGGTAAGGCAACTATAAGGAAAGAATCTATTGTACCCCGCTCTCTTTGTATAGTAGCTAGGTGATATGGAAGAGAATGATCTATTCCAACTCTATAGATGGACTCTGATGGATCCAAGCCATACAGATAATTTTTAGATTGAGCCATATCATATCATGCTTAGGCATAAGCCAATGAGAATATGGAGTCTCATCAATACAGTGAATGGTTCAGGAGTGGGCATATAACCAAATTAGTCTAGTCACAGTAAGGATCAGAAAATTATTTTTAATTTCATGGTTAGGAGAAAAAAAAATCTCTGTCTTCCCCTAGATCTCAATAAAAAACTGGTGTCTATGGATGCTTCAGCTGGCAGCATTCTTGTGGTCATGAGATAAGCCACCCTAGGGATAAGATGAATCTACAGTGGAGGGCAGCACTAAAAGAACCACAGAGAAGTGAAACTGCTCCTTCAATGACACCATCCAAGTTGTTAATATTTGAATCAGACCAACCCTATTGCCCATATTTCCACAGGATTTTCTAGTTATGTCATTGGCTTATTTCAATAAATCCCTCATTGCTTGAGCCAACTTTTAAACCTCCA
>PVHX01000325.1:52859-110862 GCA_004024805.1 Geosciurus inauris
TGGCACCAGGGACTGAACTCAGGGGCACTCGACCACTGAGCCACATCCCCAGCCCTATTTTGTGTTTTATGTAGAGACAGGGTCTCACTGAGTTGCTTAGTGCCTCGCCATTGCTGAGGCTGGCTTTGAACTCGCGATCCTCCTGTCTCAGCCTCCCTAAGTGCTGGGATTACAAGCGTGAGCCACTGCGCCCGGCTAAACCTCCAAATTTTTAATAAACATCAGTCAACAGGTTATTTGGACAGAGACTTAAGAAAGGAACAGAAGGTAAACAGAATATGAGAAGAATTAATTAGAGCTAAAGAAGTTTTACTGATAACACAATTTTTCCTAGGAACTGTGGAAGGTTATACCTAAAACTTTAAAGAGTTCTTAAGAGTTTAGAGGTAAAAAAGAAAATGTTTAAGTCACATAATTAAATTGTATAAACACCAAAAATTAATTTTATAAAGTAATAATAGTTTAAGATTTACTTTGAGCTTTCATTCTGCCTCACGGCATAAAATTATAAAACCTTGTTTCTGGATAAATTTAATATTTTTTTTAAATTTTTGTTTTAGTTGTAGATGGACACACAATATCTTTATTTATTTTTGTGGTGCTGAGGATTGAACCCAGTGTCTCACACATGCAAGGCAAACGCTCTACCACTGAGCCAAAATCCCAGCCCAATAAATTTAATATTTTTAAGTCTCTACATAGTCAATTCAACCTTTTCCTCCCCATTCTTCAATGAGGCATTTAACTCCAGGAGAGCTCACATAATATCATGGCATTGATGAAGAATATTAAAATGGTCCTCATCATTTCTCATGATGATAGTTATTGGATGAACATTACCTTGTCTATCATTCCCAGTGGTCCTACCTACCAACACAGCAGTCTTAGCTCAGATGGTTAGTCAAAGGACTCAGTTCTCTGTATTGTACTCATAAGGTCCATTGAGAATAGTTCACCCTTTCTCGCCTGCCTCTAAACAACTCCATGTATCATAATTTCTTTTTTTTTAATGTTTTTTAGTTTTAGATGTTTTGTTTTGTTTTGTTTTTTATTGCTTTGTATGTGGTGCTGAGGATCGAACCCAGGGCCTCCCGCATGCGAGGCAAGTGCTCTACCACTGAGCTACAATCCCAGCCCCTCATAGAGAATTTCTGTGTACTCTCTTCTGCCTTCTTAGGGATACTTAAAAATCAAGAGTTGCATTGCTGCTCAAATATCTATACCTAAAATGCCAATTCTCTCTTTTAACTCCACTAGAGATGCATCAAACTAGTGCAAGAATTTTTACCTTTCTGAGCTCCACTCAAGAAATGAGAATATGTTTTTTACCCTCTGGTGCCCAAGTTTCCTGGTTTCATGAATAACCTGATATAAGTTAGGAAGGGAGAGTTTTCTTAAAGGCCTAATAAACAGAAAATTCAAGTTTCTATTAACTTTCCTCTCTTAACCAGCTCAAAGGTTTTGTATATGATAGTAAGGTAGACAGAATAATGATACCAGAGATATCCTCATTCTAGTCCATACAACCTGTGAATGTTATTTTACATGGCAAAAGAGTTTTACAACTGTGATTAAATTAAAAACCATGAGATGGGGAGATTATCATGGATTAACAGATGAGCCAATGCCTTTATGAGGGTTCTTATAAAAGGAAAGCAGAAAGGTTAGAGTCAGTAACAGAGATTTGAAGATACTATGCTGATGATTTTAAAGATGGAAGAAGGGGCTATGAGCTAAGAAATGGAGGAAGGAACTAGATATTTGAAATGGCAAGGAAAATTATCCTCCCTAAGGAACATTAGATAAAAGGCAGCCCTGGAAACCCATCTTGGACTCCCAACCTGAAGGAATGTAAAACAGTGCATTTGTGTTGTTTTGAGCCTGAGTTTGTAATAATTTGTTACAGCAGCAATAGGTAGAGCAATAATCACTCAAAC
The DNA here is from genome assembly GCA_004024805.1 of Geosciurus inauris. Lineage (NCBI taxonomy): Eukaryota > Metazoa > Chordata > Mammalia > Rodentia > Sciuridae > Geosciurus > Geosciurus inauris. The sequence goes on from PVHX01000325.1 coordinate 54,797, forward strand.
ATTATAAACCTTCCTGATTTTTACCCTAAACTGATCTTTTCTAGTTGCATAGTGATAATAGTTCCTATAGACCTAGGCTCATTTCTAGTAGCCAAATGGGGATAGGTTCCAGTGATTACTATTTATGTGACCACAAAGGAAACGAAGGACAAATTGGCTAATATTCTATAATGGCATCTGTTATGGTTTGGATATGAAGAGTCCTCCAAAATCTCCTGTTAATGGAAGAATATGCAGAGATAAAAAGACTAGAGTTTGAAAGCTGAAATCTAATTGGTCCATCCTAGTTTGAATGGACTGACTGGGTAGTAACTCAGGCAGGCGAGGCATGGCTGGAAGAGATGGGTCAGTAGGCATGTGGGTCAGTAGGCATGTACATCTTCCTTGTATTCTTTTCTCCTTTCTGCCCTCCCTCTCTGTTTCCTTACCACTCTGAAGTGAGGAGCTTCCCTCCACCATGCCCTTCCCCACTTTGGGCCCAGAGCAATGGAGTTGGCCATCCATGGGCTGAAAGCTCTGAAACTGTGAGCACCAATAAATTTTTCTTCCTCTATGATGTTGTTACTGGGAATTTTGGTTACAATGACACAAAACATCATGTCATATTGAGTAATTTAGTAAAAAAGTCACACAATTTAGTGAATAAAATCATTTTAGTGATAAAAATTATGCTTGTTAGCATCTGCCAGGATTTTATTTGCTTCTCAGACCTGCCTCCCTTTATGGGAAGGGACAGTGATGTGTGCAAAGCAAACAATTCATTTTTAAAAATAGCTCATATTGCCACATGAAGCCCATTTAGGCATAGCAAGTTACAGCAATTCCTTTCAGATTTGTACCTTCTAATTGAGTCATTTTTATATTTTATATCTAATTTTCCAGCTACATAAGTGTCAGTCATTTATTCTCTATGACATATTTTTTGTAATGTGCACATTCCTTAGTACATTTGAACTGCTGTAACAAAATGCCATGAGCCAGGTAGCATATAAACCATGGAAGTTTATTTCTCACAGTTCTCATAATAAAATAGATGCCATATTACCTATTTATGAAATCATCCAAACCTAAGTATGTGAGTTATGTATTATAAGCACTGTAGTCTATTTCCCCAAAGGTAGTACAATCAAACTCTCTCCATACCACAATGGAAAACATGGCTTATTTTCCTCACATGTTTTAAATTTTAGTTAAGTTTTATAACAATAAAAATAAAACAGTATAAATTAAATGGGCTATGATGTTTTCTTTGAAATTCCATGGTATAATTCTACTTCTCATTAGGTTTGTTTAAGGAAATAAGGAACTAAGGAGAAAATAGCATTGGTGATCACATACTTACATGATCTGTAAAGATGAAGATATGTTAAAATGAAATATATGTAAAGAGTGTGATATTATGGCTAAACAATAAGGAAAGTTCTAGCCACAATTTCTAGTTTGTAAAAGGCTTCTCAAAGTACTAAAATTTACTTGAAGTAGAACAAATAAAAACAATTATGATCAAGTTAGAAAATTATAAAACCTAATTCACCAGATTAGGCAAAGGAGAATGAAAGGAAGGGATGGAGGATGGAAATAGGAAAGACAGTAGAATCAATCAGACATAACTTTTCTGTGTTCATATATGAATACATGACCAGTGTAAGTCCACATCATGTCCAACCACAAGAAAAAGAAGTTATAATCATGTATGTATAATATGTCAAAATACACTCTCTTGTCATGCATAAATAAAAAGAAAAAATATTTTAAAAAAACTACTATGTTAGTTATCTTTGTGTCACTGTGACCAAAATAACTGCCAAAAAAAACTTAGAGGAAAAAATGTTTGTTTTGGCTCACAGTTTTAGAGGTTGAGTCCATGGTAGGCTGACTCCACTGTTTTAGAACCAAGGAGAGGCAGAACATCATGGAAGAAGAGCATAGCAGAGGAATGCTGCTCATCTCAGGCAGTCAGGAAGCAGAGAGAGCAAGAGTCAGTGGATACAGAGAAAGCAAAACTTTCATGGGCATGTTCCCAGAGACCTACCTCCTCTAGCTATACCTGACATGCCTACAGTTACTACCCAGTCTGTCCATTCAAATGAAGATGGACTGATTAGGACACAACTCTCATAAGCTGATCATTCCATCTCTGAACATTCCTGCATTAGCATGGGAGCTTTAGGGGGACATCTCACATGCAAACTATGAAAGCTGTCATCCCTGAAACTTCAAGGAGAGTCCTTCTTGGGGTTGTATTGGAAGTAACTAATATACTGAAATAGATAAAATTACCTACATTGATGACTGGTTAAACAAATATGCATGAATACTACACACCTATTACAAAGGATATTGAACATCTTTGTGTCCTGATATGGAGAAATTGCTACTGCAAATGTAGTATGAAAAAGAAAATAAAAAACATGCTAGAAAACAACATAGCATGCTTCCATTCCCATAAAGTTGATTATATGGTAAGTACAAACTTCAGAATGGAAAATTTAGAGCAGAGATGTAGCTCAGTGAAAGAGCATTTATCTAATATATATTGGCTTGATTCCTCAACCCCTCCAAAAAGCACTGAATTATGTAAGTATATAATTTTTAAAGTATTTTTTCAACTCAATGTTCATTTTTTGGAGGGTATATATCCAATTACTTCATAATTTTCTAAAATCTAATTCTTCCTCCTCCCTGCCAACTCACCACTCCACTTTTACCTTGCTTTCTGCTCATATGTACTTCAAGTTCTTGGGGAGCTTATCTGTCATTGTGGCATCAGAGGGAGGTACCTGGACCATGTGGTTGAACATTTGTTCAGGACAACTTCTGCTGGTATGCAGAGTCTTCAGTGTTCCATACATTGCCCTGCTTCATCATTATTTGCCCTCAAGATACCAGGTCTTTGTAGGTCACTTTGCTGTCTCCACAATCTTACCATGAAGCTTCTGAAGGACTGTTTATGTATTCCAGCCATGTCCACATCCCTCTCGAGGATACATGATCCTCTTGGGATTCCCTCCAACATCAAGTGAAAAAAAGAGCAAAGGGTTCTTGAGGTAAATTTCAGGCCCAACAACAAGATACCTCATTCAACTGTTGCTACTAGTTACCAGGTAGGTTGCAGGGATTCTGTACAAGACTTGTAGTTTCCACCAGTTTCCTGAAGGGAAGCTGAACAAGGTTTCTTGATCACCCTGTGAGGTAATCTCTTCCCACTGTACTAGGCCTGCATGGGTAGGGAGCTGGGTCTTTGGAAAGGGAACCATCACCATTTAAATTCTCTGTTTCTTTTTACCTTGGATGCCTTCATCTCCTTAGGACAGGAGATTGTTCCCAGATTATCAGTCTTTCTTCTATATTCTATTATTTATGAAATACACAGAGAAGCAATGGGTTTCTTCCTGGCTATTCAACTTTCAATTTAATCACTAAAAAATATTTTCGTCTCAAAAATGTCATATTTTATAAATTAAAAAGCACTGTGTTTTAGAGTCAACAAATCTTTGTGTTTTTTCTAGATGCTTTTGGGTGATACCTTTCCTATGACAAATAAATCTTTCCCAAGGCAATGAAGACCATTCTTGGTGGAAGAGCTGGAAGGAGGAGATTCCAGACAATACTAGCAAACCTCTGTTCATATTGTCAAGTTTGATCTCAATAGCAAGCACTCTGTCACTGAGTTACATTCCCAGCACTTATCTTTTATGAAATACATTTTTCTCAAATTAAACAGAGAGTCTTCATGTTTAGGATGAGATTCTTGCCTTTCCATAATAATCAAAACTCTTCCATGTACCCAGCATGTAAAAATGGGTGATGCTAACATTGAAAGAATTTATGTAAATATTTTTCAAAATAAGCATTTTATTTTTTAATCTATTTGCATATATGCCAAAGGAAAATCTATCAAACTGTTCTCCAATGTCCTCCTAAAAACTGAATCTCTAGATTATGAATGCTGCTGAGATTATGTGGAACTCTTATCTACAGAGTCTATATGGATTGCAATTTATATTTTTGATTTCATAAGTCACAGAACATAGTGACTTATGAAAAAAATGTAGCAAAAGAGAGACACAAGCTTTAATGCTGTCTATGTCAATTATAAAAGCTGTTTGAGCTTGACCAGGATGTTTAACTTTGAAATCTTATAATCATCATCTATGGAATGTGACAAATAATAGTGCAATCCTTGAACAGTTATGAAACTCAATGTATGTGATAAATGTGAAGCATTAAATACTCAGAGAGTAGAAAATCCTCAAGAAAATTTAGCTACCAAAAGAGAGCTTTATGTAATACAACCACTCGCTCCAGCTTTCTGCTAAACCTTAGTATTCTAGTAAGTTCCATGACAACAACCTTTCTCAGACCTCTCTAATAGTAGAAGGACCCTTGTGTAATCCATCCCTGCAGGAAGCCACTGTAGTAATTAGCAACCACTGCATAGTCAGACAGACCTGGTTCAGCTCTATAATTTGCTAGTTGTACAAATTTGAGCAAATAACCTCATTCTTTTTAAATAACCTCATTTGTATGATAAGAATGCTGTTTCCTACTTTCAAGTGTTGCTCCACAGAAATGATCTATAAATTGTGCTTAGTGCAATATCAACATAATAGAAAATATCCCATATTCTACAATTATTCTTACTGTTATGACATATTGAACTGTTAGGTAGTACTTAGTAATGAGCAGTGAAACATGAACCAATAACATAACAGGGCTATGGAGTTTCTTTGAAATTGCCTTTAATGAACAATCAAGTAACTTGTAGAATAACAATAGGTGTACTAACCCTGAGAATAAATAGGTGGAAACAATGGGATTCAATTAAAAAATATGTCAAAAATGAAAGATCAATGGAGCTAATTTCTGACATGGTCTACTGAGGTCATTGTAAATTTAGGATTTATAGCCATGGGTTTCTCAATGTATTTCAGAAGGGAAATTTCCTTAATAGCACAGGCACACTAAGGTAAATTCTGTCTAGTCACTGACCCAAATACCCACAATAACATAAGACTGACTTGTAGATGAAACTCCCCCAAATAGGATGTTCACCATGGCAATTCCAGAGAAGATCAGCTAGGTCAAAAACTCCCCCACCCAGCATGAGGAAAGAGGTGAATGCCTGCCTGGTGAAGGCTGCAGCAGGTTCTGGTAAACATCAAACAGCAATACATTTGAAAGCTGCATGGTTTCCTGTGTCAGTCTCTGCTCAGAGATGACACTCTCTCCTATGACTGCTTTTTGCTTGAGCCTTACTTAACTTTGACTTATAATAAAGTTCTCTTGCTTGGCTTTCCATGTCTGACTTTAAATTTTCTTTCTTGGGGAAGAACCAAGGTTTGGTGTTTCAGTTCTCCACTGCCCTGTGTCACTGACAAGTACTGTGGCATAAGACAAAAAAAAAAGTCTAAAAATCAACGAACTCTGAGACACTATATAATTGATGTAAATCGATACTAAACATCGAATCACTGCTTTGAAAAATATTTAAATAAAAATATATTCCATCTGAACTACCTAGTGGCATTATGCTTGGGTTCTAAAATGGCACTACATAGAAGCTGTTTATTATAGTCATCTGAAACAATAATAAATAATGAAGAGGCATTTTGATTTTCTTCAACATCTTATCTTAAATCAACAGAGAATGTCAGAAGAGTGTTCTTCACTTTAAACAAGAACATTGTCTTTTAAAATCATTATAACAATGAAATAATTATATTCTTAAGATCACTAAGCAAACCATTATTTCCCCAACTAAGTGTGTTTTATGAATACACATCAAGCCTCAAAAGGCAGCTTATAACAACCAGCCAATTCAATCCTCTTTTTAAGGCAGCTGTATATTTTCTCTAATATAATGTTATTGGTTCAACCTTTTAATTTAAAAAGAATTTTGGCTTTAATGAAGGTTTATCCTGGCAAGACATCAAACTGCATTTTTCAGATGAGTGCTATCTTCAATCAGAAATACAGTAGTTATAGTAAAAAAACAGCGTACATTCTCCATTATTTTTTCTCCTTCTTTTTGCTACTCATGCTTACTGGAAAATCTTAATTAAAGTATTCAGCATCAGAAAGTACCATCATAAATATATATAAATATATATATATATATACTGTTCATTGAAAGTGCATATAAAGATGTTTAATATGAAGAATGTAATCTGCTTATAATTTTGTGCAAAGTTAGAAAAATTATGATTGTAATAATTTTTTTTCTATTTGCCTCAACAAATGTTTTCAGTGAATAGTGTGTACAGCTTCTGAAAATTTGTTTTTTTCTGTTATGTTTGATAACATGTATTTAAATGCAACTTTTGAGAAAAATAAATAAAAATTTAAAAAAAAAAAAAAAAAAGAAAGTACCATCATCTAATTTACTTCTAGGAAAGGTAAAACACTAAATAAAAAGTTGATATTTATGGGTTTTTTTATTTTTATTTTTTATTTTTCTCAAAAGTTGAATTTTAGTACATAACAGAAAAAAACAAATTTTCAGAAGCTGTACACACTATTCACTGAAAACATTTGTTGAGTCAAATAGAAAAAAAATTGTTACAATCATAATTTTTCTAACTTTGCACAAAATTATAAGCAGATTACATTCTTCATATTAAACATCTTTATATGCACTTTCAATGAACAGTATATATATATATATCTATTTATATATTTTTTTTATCAACTATCTTTACTATACCCATTCCCCTTTCCTGCCCCCCGCCTCCCCCAGCCAATCCCAAAAAACCAAATGCCGAATGGTCTCTCTGATTAGTGGATGCTGATGAATAAGGGAGGTGGGAATGGGAAACATAAGAGAAATAGAGATATTTATGTTTTAATGAAAGATAAGTATCTACCATAAGGGTCAGCAATTCTATGATTCCGTAAGTGCCAACTACTAAATACTTTGACTTGATGGGCCACAGGGTCTCTGTCTCAGTTCCTCAGCTCTGCCATAGTGGTATGGAGCAGCTCTGGACAATATATAAATTAGTAGGTATATTGCTGCTACAATGAAATTTATCCAGAGAAGTGGTGAGTGACTTGGCTTAGGCTATAGTTTTTGGACACATGGTAAAGAAGATGGATCTTATTCAAAATATAGAAAAATACAATTTGCTATATAGAATACTCTGTGAAAATTCAAAATGGAATCATAGCAAGCCACAGGTAACTATTTATCATGTCATAGTTCCAAGATTCAGTGATAAGTGCTATGAAAGTGTGACTGTAATGTAAGACAAAGTTCTTATCCTTAGGAAGCTTGTGATTTTCCAGAGAAGCCAAGACTTGGACAGAACAAATTTCAATACTAGACATTATGTAATAAAGTGTTAGAGGGATAAGCTTAAATTAAGCTCAGGCCTTTCAGGACTCCACTGGGGATAGATCTTTATTTAATACATTTTAACTAAATTAAGAGTGAATAACACTATTATCCCTGGAAAGAAAAAGTTGGTACTTTATTTATCAGTTAACCTGATATGCAGACTTATCTGTTATTCCATATACACACTTTCTTGACATTTTACAATGATAGAAATTTTCAAAAAACTCTGTTTATTTTAGGGATACAACACAGAGCCCTATGAAATTGAGTTTAAAATTGCTTTTTAAAGACATTAGAAAAAGATGGAAATGTTAGATATTCAGGAAATTCCTGTCAATTTCTCAGAAATTTGTAATCCATCCTTGCAAATTAGCTAGGGTCCAGAGACCTAAACCCAGGAGGAGCAATAATAACAAAGTTAGCAAGTATGAATAGTGACCTTTTTTTTTCTTTTAGTTATTTTATTTAAATGCATTTCAAGTCATAGTACATAACCAGTGACCTTTTTTTTAAGGAAAAGAAAAAGAAATCTGAAGAGATATTCATTTAGTCTGCCACCAGATCCATGGCTAATTATCAAGGCAAATGAGTGGATATTTTGAGTTTTTAAATTTCTCTGAAAAAGTGTCCAAAATTATAAGGGTTTTGTTTTTGTTTTTGTTTTTAACCACTGCTATTGATAAGAATCACTACATTTACAATTAACATGGTGGCACATGCCTATAATCCTAGTAGCTCAGGAGGCTGAGGCAGGAGGATTGTCAGTTCAAAGCCAGCCCCTGCAAATTAGATAAGGCCCTGAGCAACTCAGAGAGACCATGTCTCTATAAAAAGGACTGGGGATATGGCTCAGTGGTTAAGTGTTCCTGGGTTCAATCACTGGTACAAAAAAAAAAAAAGAATCAGTACATTTATAAAAAGCATTTAAAGCCACATCTCGGGAGAAGTATAGCAATAAAGTATCAGACTTTATTGCTAATCTCTACCTACATCCTGAGAAGTGATGAACCTCTCCTAGTAAGTATTCCTTTTGTTCCCTAAGCTAAATTTTTTTCCTAAAGTTTATTCTTTGTAATATGGGAAGGATTTTGAGAATAAATCATCCCTAACTTATGTTGTAATGTCCCTGTGTTCTGAGATCATTTAATAGGTATGCTAAAGGGAGAGAGCATAAGGACTAGAGATGCATACTTACAGCATAAAAACATTTTTGTAAAACTTTCAAAAATTTTAATGTAACTATGTGGCAATTAACTCCATTTTGTGGTGAGTGACAGACAAGTGTATTCTGATTGACTTTAAGAATATTTTTATAGACAACAAACATTTCTAACTAGCATTTGCCATAATTATCTGAGAAAATCTACCTTTTCAAATTTCATTTTTGCACCATTTAATACTAAATTTTGCTTATTCTAAAACACACATTGCACATTTTATCATTTCTGAAGTTGGGCCATTTGTCAACAATCAAGACACCTTTCCTTCCCTCACAGTCAGGCACCATTCATGCTGGAGACACCTCAACTTGGCAATGCCAGTCTTTCCTTGTCACTGATGATGATCTATCAGAGAAGCTGCATTTCTCCTTGGTTCACACACAGCCATTGAAGGACCACGACATCAAAACCTGGGAAACAGTCTTCAGTAAATCCCAGAGAAAGAGGTAACATGTTTTATAATAAACATTGGGTCATAAATGCTCATAATGGCATAGAAGACAAGATTTTATGGTTGAACACATCTATGCTAGATTGAAAATTGGCACTAAAAACAGGTGACACAGAAGAGGCAGAAGTAAATGCAGGAATTCCTTAAATGACATATTGTATTATATTTCTCATATGTGTATGTATATATATCCTGTTTCTTACATAATGAAATATATATTTAGAAGAATAAAATATGATAACAATCTGCATTTATGTTAAAAGGACATTACAATGAGTATAAAATATGAATCTAAAAGAGTATGAAGATGTTGTATTATAATTTGACGTTATTTGTATTCCCATTCTCAATGATAAAGTTAGAGTATGTTTTAAATCAAAAGAATCTTAAATTATATGAAAAATGGTAGCTACTTTGGGTTGACTATTAGACCATGTTTGTTGTAACAATGTAAATTTTTTAAAGTTATCTTATTCCAAAATAGAAAAGCTGATTTCTCAGTAGTGCTAAATTATTTCCAAACTTTTTGTTTTTCCAAATAATATTGAAGCAACACTTGCTAAATTATAGTTTTTTTCACATATCCTTGAGCCTATAACTAATTTAAAGGAAACGAAACATCTTTTTCTTACATATTGTGTTTTATGGAACTTAAGCATCAATGGAAAGCCGTGACTCTCTCAAGGAGTATCACATTCGTAGAGGTAGGTTTCAAGTGCTTTTGTGATAATCAGAACATTTTCCAAATTTTTAAATCTCTAGATTTATATGTTTTGTCTTATGACACCAATTTTGCCATCTTTGCTCTTTGAGATAAAATTTCTTCCTAAATACTAATAGAGAACAGGAACAGAAGAATTTGAAGAACACACATCACTTCTCAAACAAGTTAATGAGATTTTTTGAGAAAACATACAATTTGAAAATACTTGAAAGCAAATTCTGAAAAGTCTTATTTTCAGGGTCTTACTGAGGGCAGTGTGATAACTGAGGGATGTATGTGGACTGTGGAACCAAAGACTCAAATTTGAAATATGAGTTTCCTGATTAATAACTGTAATCACTGTCAAGGTAATAGACTTTTTTTGTTTGTTTGTTTTAACTCAGGGGAGCTTCACCACTAAGCCACATTCCCAGCCCTTTTTTATATTTCATTTAGATACAGGGTCTCGCTGAGTTGCTTGGAGCCTTCCCAAATTGCTGAGGCTGGCTTTGAACTTGTAATCCTCTTGCCTCAGCCTCATGAGCTGCTGGGATTACAGGCGTGTGCAAATGCGCCAGACAGTAACAGACATTTTAACCTAAGTTTCTTTTTGGCAAATTTGGAATAGTCATCATCTGACAGGGTTATGGGGATGCATAGGTTTAACTAATTACTTGGTACATGATAGCACCTCCATAATTGCTGCTAATACTTTACCAACATCTAAAAAATGAACTTTGTAGAAACCGTGCCTTAATCCCTGAAGCCTAAAGTAGGTGCAATGTCTCTAAAAAGCCTCCTCTAGGTTTCTGAAAGTAAAGTGTTAGTGACTCATGAAAGCAAACTAGTGCACTTCCCAAAAACCCTCCAAATCATCCTCCAAAAATCTACTAATTAGACTCTTTTTACTTAATTGAACTATAAATTTCTTTTCAAAATCATAAAAGTACAACCTGAATGATATACAGCTCCTAGTTCCAGGCAGGAGGCAAGCCAAGATAGTAACGTCATAGCCAGCTGTGTATATCTAAACTCCAAAGAAGTGTCAGTTATATACCTTCATATTTACAATTTGAGTTTCCAGATAAATCATTTGTTCTAACTATTCTGAAAAAAGGTACAATTATACAGAGGGGGCTTTGTTATTAATTTATATAATATACTTTCAAATCTCAATTCTTTTTTGACTTATCAGAGACTCCAAAAGTTAGTCATGGAAGGAAGGCAGCCTGAGACTGGCAAAAAGATGCTTGCAAGGAGGTTCTGTATGAAAAATCCATCGAGAGCTCACAGCTTAATAAGTGGGAGATCGCTCCCTCATCTGGAAGGCATTTTCTTACAAGCTGCTGCTTTAATTTATCTCTCTTTTTTTCCTCTCTCTTCAAAATGATTATGCCTGACAATGAGAATATAAATAAGAAGTAAAACTCCATGCGGAGCCAACATCACATTAAAAAATGTAAACAAACAGAATATTGGGAGAGGCAAATGTTACACACAGTAATGTAAGTTGAGGGGTATCTTGCAAACTAATAAATACAAAATTCAGAATTTAAAGTTGGAAACTGTCTTTGTCAACTTGGACTGCTATAACAAAATGTCATAGACTGAGTGACTGGAACAAAGAAATTTATTTCTCATAGTTTTGGAGCCTGGCAAGTGGCATGATCTGGGCAATGGCTAATTAATTTAGTTCCTCGTGAGGACTCTCTTCCTGGATTTCTGAAAGCCTACTTTTTGCTGTGTTCCCACATAGTAGAAAGAGTGCAAACAAGAAAAAAGACCCCTTCTTATGAAAGAACTAATCACACCATGATGACCCAACCCTCATGACCTCATCTAACCCTAATTGTCTCCTAAAAACCCCATCTCCAAGCACATTCACATTGAAGGTTAGGAATTCAACATATGAATTTGAGGGAGATACATCTCAGTCCCGAACAGAACCCTAGCTAATTTTCCCAGAAAAACTAGAGAAAATATAGATCATATATTGGACTTTTATTTTTTAAATTATAAGTTTAATATGTCATCAAAATATGATCATAATATTTGCACATCTGATTAATGAAGTCCTAAGCATACTCCCTTATTTTTGTGAAAGCAACAAACAATAACAATAATAAAGAATATTTGTTTAATGTAATCAATAGGTTGTTGGAGTTGCCTCACATAGGCTAGTGAGACCTGATTATGCATATAGCTTTTGAGTTAAGCATTCAGTGATGTCCAGTGATGGGATATTTACTCATGGCAAAAGTATTTACACTATAGAAATTGGCAAACACTACAAATCAGAGATTCTGTTTGGAGACCAGCTGTTAGTTAACCTTTTACCAGGACACCATTACCTTCTGTGTACCAGGCACTATTCTAAGTACCTTACATTAATTCCCAAAATAGTCTGATGAGACAAGTATTATTGATTATTCCTAATTTATAATGAGAACACAGTGAACAGAAATACTACAGGACTTTCCTAAGTTGAACTAACGTATAAATAAGGGTTATAACCCAAGAGGATGTCACTTGATTCCACGGCCTGTGCTCTTCCTTCTCTCTGCCATCCTGTTTTTCTACATCAGGTTCAACTGAATGTTTTTATAATTTGAAGTATTTAGACATTGTCCATGTCTAACTGAATTAGAATGTATACCAGGATTTAAAATTTTTATAATCAAAATATTGAAAATTAAAACTAAATATTAACCTTAACATGTTATTCTATTATATTTCTTTGAAACTTTTCCTATTTAATAGAAGCCTTACTTAATTGCAAAATCAAGATAGATAGGATATGTGTTAATCTCTACTCAGATCAAAAAGAAAGAGTATGAATGAACTATTTACATGCCAACAAACTGTCTAAAAATCCAAATAGCACCTTGAGGGAAACTTAGGATCTCCACTGAAAGGCAGATGTAGTCGGAGAGCCAGTTTACCTGTGCACACAGTAAACATTTTGCTTTGCTGAGAAAGGTAGTAATGTTGATCTCTGAGTACTGATGACCAGTAATTTTAGTAGTCATTCTAATAAACTCTGGACTCTTCCTTTGGACATCTACATTTATAACCTCTCACAAAGAATCAAATCCAATGCTCACAGTGTAGGTTATCAGCTAGAATTGCTCATTACAGTATTTTCTCAGAATCTGTAGGAAGATATTCTCATATATTGTTCCTTTTAATGTTGAATGGCAAATTCCTATCAAACTATCTGCATTAAGGATATGAAAGGAATAAGAGAACCAGGATATAGAAGTTTTGACTTGTCAGGCTGGTTTAAAAATCATTACAAATGTTATCTCATAACTTTTGAACTATGGATTTCTCTACTGAAAGAAGAAAATTAAAAATTTAATTTTCATAAAGAAAGAAAATACTAGAAACTTGTTTGATCCTTTTAAGAAAGCAAAAAACAAATCCTTCAGAAAAGGAATAAAATAACTGCTATTCTTTTCATCAAAATAGCTAAAATTGTTGACTACCCCTGTTTGGAAACAATCACCATATTCCTTCACTTCTTATACTCTTAGTTTAGTGTGTTTAAAAATGCATATGTTGTCACAAACAGTACTAACAAAATGTGAATATGTAGTTTCTACCTGATAGTCTTTCTGCCTGATATGACTCTTGCAATGAACAGACAGGAGAAACCTGCTCACTGTATATTCAGGGCCTACATGCAAACAGGATATTGGGATGTCTCCAAATTGGGACGTCTTTGAAGGAAAAGTACACAGAACTCAACACTTGATGAAGGACATGAGGATGCTAAAAAGAGTGAAAGAGATATATAGGACAACTCCAGAAGGGATATGATTTAGAACCTCATGTGGCCAAAAAGCAATGTTTCATCATGAGGCACCTGGAGGATTCTGAAGGAGACAGGGAAAGATGTGGAAGCACAATGAAGCCTCTTTAAAAGGAGTGTTTCTTCTTTATCAATTTTACTGGGTAACAGTCATTAGAAATCCCAACTCAAATAGGTCCCAATAAGATGGGAAGAAGTAGCTTTGTACAGGCAGGTGTTCTGCATTAGCATTTTCCAGCGTATGGTCTGTGGATCACTGACATCAGAATTACTTGTCAAACACAGATCCCCGTCAGGCATGGTGGCACAGGCCTCTAATCCCTGTGACTTGGGAGGATGAAGCAGGAGGATCACAAGTTTAAGGCCAGCCTTAACAACTTAGTGAGGCTCTAAGCAAATTAGTAAAATAAAAATAAATGAATAATTTTTTTAAAGGTGGGGCTAGGGATATAGCTCAGTGGTAAATGCTCCGGGGTTCAATCCCTAGTATGAAACAAACACACCACCACCACCACAACAACAAACCAGATTCCTGGGCTCCTTGTTCAGCTGTGCCTCATAATTTCAAAAATACTGAAGTTAGCTTTGTAGGCTGAATTAAAGATGAGCATGTGGCCAAAAAAGAGGGTGGGCAATGAGAAAAGATTCAAATGAAATTTGATAAGTACCAAGAACTCAAAACAGTCTGAACTCATGATTATATTGGTGGGAGGTGATATTTGAATCATCTCAACACTGAATAAATGCTGTTCACAATGTGTCAGTGGCCAAAGGTCTGTGGTGGCCTAATGCTCACAACTAAGGCAGTGAAATGAGATATGAATGTCCACAATAGCCAAGTCCAGGTAAAGGTTTTGGGAAGAGAGGTACCAGCACGTTAGCACTGTTGTGAAAGTGAAAATGTAAGAATTAAATGTAATATATTTAATTAATTTAAAATGTAATATAATTAATATAAATAAAAGCAAAGAAAAATAAAAATAAAACTGTAATCATATGCTTTAAAATTGAAGGCAATGAGAACACTAATATTATATTTGCTTTATGATATTTTTGCAAAAATGAAAATATGCATGCCATCTTTAACATTAGTGGTTCAACTTCTGGAATATGCTTTCTGTGTTGAAATAATTAAGAATTCACATAGCTAAGATACATTAGCCAGTGTGCCATGCCCCCTCGGCCATGATTTTTTGACAAGAAACCATTTGGAGGTTTTTCACGATCCTTGATAATCATAGTTTGGGTGTTAAGTTAGGTAAGCTAAAGTTGGTCACCTGTGATTCTTTTTTTTTTAAAATATTTATTTTTTTATTTGTAGGTAGACACAATATCTTTATTTTATTTTTATGTGGTGCTGAGGATCGAACCCAGTGTCTCCCGCGTGCTAGGCGAGCACGCTACCACTGCGCCACAACCCCAGCCCCACCTGTGATTCTTAATGGTAGTATTATTTTAATTTTAAACAGGACAAATAACTTAATCCAGAACTTTGATGAAAAATATATACAGAATCCAGAATGGTTCACATTATCTAGTCTTTTATGACTTTTTAAATTTCTAATTCCCAATATGAATGAACAATTCTGATTTCATTTAATAAATTCCATGTGAAAACCTGATAGCATATGAATGAGGATTAATATTTCCTAATGACATTTATTGGGATTTTAATTGTAATTCCAGCATATTATTTCTACAATTCATTTTATATAAATCACAGACGTTTGAAGCATACAGGAGTTTAGAGGTGATCAATTCAGATCCCCTAATGTTAAAAGTGGAAAAAAGTGTTGCCTCATTCACACACTGAAATAGGAGAGTTAGTGCTGCCTAACATTTCCTCTTGGCATTGTGCCAATTCTCTGCACAAGCAATTTTATAGAAATAACAAAATAGTGAACTTAGATCTGATTCTTTACTAGTTTAAATTTTTTTAATCAAGTCAGTCACCTAAGCTCTACAGGACTTAGTTTTTCTCTTTGTAAATTGGGGACTGAGCTAGAAGATACCACACGGTCAATGCAAATTTCATAATATATGGTTTAACAATTTTGCCTGTGTGAATGTAACCAGGATGAGAATGAAAATTTGTGCTTTGGAATGTGATGTCTCTTAAGACACTCTCATTACCATTGAGGAAACCCAGGCTAGCTCTGCTGAAGACCACAGGAAAAGAGATGCCAGCCATTCTAGCCATCCCAGCTAAGCCCAGCCTCCAGCCAAATAACCAGCCATTTGAGTGAGATCAATTCAGCAAGCAAGAAAGACCACTCAGACACAGAATTGAAGAAAAAGGCAGCAAAAATGGTGGAATGAGATGGACATCACTACCCTAGATACATGTATGAAGACATGAATGGTGTGACTCTATCTTGTTTACAACCAGAGAAATGGAAAATTGTGCTCCATATGTGTACTATTACTTCACACAGTACACATATTACCCCATATGTGTACTATTACTTCAAAATTCTTTTGTTTTAAAAAATAATTAAAAAAAAAAAAGCATCTAGGTTTTTGTTAGTTTATTAGACAAGAGATAATCTTGAATCTCTCCTGTATGTAAATGTATGATCTCATTGCCAATAATCCAGCAAGAATGTCAATTCTGGCACAATTAGAAAGAGTTCAGCTATAGTCCTTAAATTGGGCAGGGGTAAATAAAAAATGATGACTCTTTTTATGAGTCCTGGGGTAAATTTTTCTTTTACTAGAATCTAGAAATATCCAAGAGCTTTTAGAGGCAATTAGAGAAAAGAAGGATGTCATTTGTTCTCTGTCATGAAGATAAACCAGCAGCACAACAAGGAGGCAACTCTGCCAAGTGGCGCTGATTGCCTTGGTGCTATATAGTTTGGTGCATAGATTCACGTTCATTATGCAAAGCCATAACATTCTTCAGCGATTTTCTTTTTCATTCTTGTGTAACTGTCTAGTCAATAAGAGCCATGCTCATTCTGTTGATAAAGATTAGAATGGTTGAAAGTGGAATACAAAGAGAAAAGAAAAATAAGGTTTAGTATCAACATTTAAAGGGGTCTAACTCCACTGAATAGGTAAGCAAGAGAGTTGATCATTTATGTTTAATCTAACTATTAATATAGATAGTTGCAGATCTAAGCTCTTGCTACTTACTTTCTATTTGTCTAGTATACTCTGTTATTTTTCTCCCCATTTCCTTGCCTTCATTTAGATTAACTGACCTCCATCTTCACTTACTGCCTACATCTTTTTTATGTTATTTTGGTGATTGCTCTAGGGTTCATATTTTCATATTTTGTAATCTTTACCTTTGGAAGTTTACATTTTTCAAAAGTGTCTTCTAATTCTCTCCTCATCAATTTTATCTTTTCTTCTACCTTCCAAAACATATTGAAATTGCTTCTAATTATTGTAATGTCCTTGTCTACTAGCTCCATCATTCTGTCATTTCTGGGCCTGTTTGTATTAAATTTGAGAGGTTTTTTTTTCTGGTTGACAATTATATTTTCCTGCTTCTACAAATGTCAAATAATTTTTTATTTTATGTCAAAATTTTTATGTTGTTATCTAGTTTTTGTTGCATTCCTTTGAACCTTTGCAGAGTTAATATCTGCAGTTAGTTTATGTGAAACTAGTTGAATCCTTTCAAATCTTACTTGCAAAATTAAAGTAAGCCAAAAACATCCTTAAGTCACAGGTTAATTTAGTCCCACTACCATCTGCACTGAAGATTCTATAATGTTGTGTATATTATACACTATTTCCCCTCTGGTTGGTGACATATAAACTATTCCAGTCCTTTGAAATTTCTGGAAATTGTTTCATCACTTTGTTTCTGCTTATACTTTTCCTAGTCTATACTTTTCTCTCATGCATGCTTTGATCAGATTTTGCCAAAAACTTCTCACCAAATTGTAGCCACTATGGCCTCTCCAAACTTTCATCTGTGCCTCCTCAACTTAGCAAGATTTCTGGATTGTGTATGGGTTCACCCTAATTGCACCAAAACATGAAAGCCAAGCCCAGGTAGTAAACAGGAAAAGGCATAGGTCTCAATTTGTTTTCTTTCTCTTAAGGATTTAAGGTCTGTGTTCTTTGCTGTTGAATGCCTGAAGACCATTGGCCAGTATTGTTGCTGTGCAATCAGGTTCTACTCTGTGCTTTAACTGAAAACCTTCTGCTCAACCACAAGTGGCTTATGTTAAAACTGACATTATTTTTTTCCTTTTCTTCTTCCCCTCTTCTCCTCCTTAACAGTAGGGGAAGCAAGAGTAATATTTTGCCCACAAGAACAAAGAAACTCTAAACCTGGGAAATGGAGCAAGGGGTCTCTCAAGGATACCTGATGGACACTAATTAATTTTATTTACTGATAATATTTGGATTTCAGATCTGGTACGCCTCTTTAAAAATCCATGTGTTCCCTCTGACAAGGAGAATCATAGCCTCTGAGACAGTAATTCACTGTGTTTCTCCTTTGCTAGGAAAGCAATATAACTTCTCTTTTGACTCAAAATTTTATCCTGGGTATTGGATTGGCAATGGAGACAAGGACCAAGTTTTTGGTATCAATAAAAGGTAAACCCAGAATCTGTTACTATATCTTGGTCAGAAGTAGATATGAAGCAATTCTGTTGCTTGTTTATTTGTTGGTTGTTTATAACAGGGCATTTGTATACCAGTAAAACAGAAGAGAGCCTGGAAGTAAACTTACACATGTACAAACAACTGGTCTTCCATAAAGGTGCTAAGAAAACATACTGAAGAAGGGACAGTCTTGTCAATAAATAATGTAGGAAAAATAGAATATCCACATTCAGAAGAGTGATACTAGAATCCCATTTCTCATCAGTTACAAAAATAAACTCAAGATTAATTGCAGATTCTAATATAAGACCTGAAACTTCTAGAAGGAAACATAGGAGAAACACTTTAGTACATTAACATGGCAAGAATTTTTTGGAAATCACCCCAAATGTACAGAAAAGAAGCCAAAATACACCAATGGAATTACATCACACTAGCTTCTACATGGCAAGCTTCACAATAGAGTGAAGAGACAAACTACAAGTGAGAGAAAACATTTAAAAAGTATACATCTGACAAGGGATCTACATACAAAATATATAGTGAACTCAAAAGCTCAATAGAAAAAAAGCAAAGATGAAAATAGACTCAAATATTTTATAAAAGAAGACCTACAAATGGCCAACAGGTATATGAGAAAATGTTCGATATCACTAAGTAGCTAGGAAATGCAAATCCAAACCACTAAGATATCACTATACCCCAGGAAGAATGACCATTATCAAAAGGACAAATGGTAGCAAGTGATGGCAAGGATATAGAGAAAAGGGAACCCTTATCCCTTGCTGATGGGAACATAGATTGATATAGCCATTGTGGAAAATAGCAACGAGTTCCTTAAAATATTAAAAACAGCAGTACAATATGATCCAGCAATCCCAAAGGAAATTAAATCAGTATGTTGAAGAAATATCTGCTTCACCATGTTTATTACAACACTATTCACAATAGCAAAAAAAATGGAAATTAAGTGTCCATCAACTGATGAACAGATAAATAAAATGTGGTACTGATACAAAGTGGAGGACTATTCAGCCACAAAAAGTGATAAAATCCTGTCACTTGTGACAACATGGATGGAATTAGAAATCAATACGTTAAGTGCAACAAGCAGGGCACAGACAGACAAGTACTGCATGATCTCACTTGTGTGGAATTTAAAAGAGTTGATCTTATACAGTTGACAGTAGAAAGATGGTTTCCAGAGTCTGGGGAGAGTGGGGAGGGGAAGAATAAGAAAAATTTGTATAACAGGTATTAAGTTATAGTTAGGTGAAAGAAGTGTGCTACTGTACAATAGAGTGACTATAGATAACGTTGTACTGTGTATTTTTTAAAAAATAAAACAAAGTGTTTGGGGTATTTTTACCATAACATATGATTCATATGTAAGAATATAGACATTTTAACATGATTTAAATATTATACAATGTATACATGTATCGAAACATCACATGGTACCTCATGTGATATATACAATTTTTATGGATCCTTTTTTCTCTAATCTCTATCTCCTCCTCTTTCTTTCCAACAGAGATGCCCCAGTAAAATAATCTGTGCTAGGAAATTAAGAAATTTTTCAATCATAATAGATGAGAATAGAGTGGCAATAGTGTTGTTTTATTTTTTCTATTTCTCTATATTTTTCAGATTTTCTATAAAAATGCATAAGGCAGTAATTATAAATCTATTATTAAAAAACACATGAAAATATTATCTCCTAACCTAGCTTAATTCCCTAATAATAGCTGTCTGTTTAATAAAAGGGAAAAATTAGTAATGTTTGGATACTAAAAAGAAACAGCAGTGTTCTCTATTGGTTGCTTAATTGCTATAATTCTTTTATTTTTGACCCCCGCAGAACTTCTAACTCTCTTAAAACCTCTTTGAGGCTTTTAGCTTTCTGTTTTGAGAACCCCAAGTACAAAACTTAATATAACATATAAAATTGTTAACCTTTACAAAGTAATTTAACCTCTGTACAAATTAGCCCCCCCATCCCAAAATATAAAAATAGCCAGTACTCAATCCAATTCGTAAAAATAACTCTAGAAAATGTCTTGCCAAGAGCAGACTGCTTTGTGCTGGCTTATTACTCCAAAGACTGTCATTGCTCAGCAAACACTTCAGACCCTGCTTGGAGCTGGATGGTCCCAATGTTATCTTCAGCTTCTGTATATGAGACATTTAAATCAATCAAAAGTTAATGGGTAAATCTAAGTAAAAATACAGAAGGAATACATGTTTCTTCTTTCTTTGATTGGAAATAAACATCAATGTGTGTCACAGAAAAGCCTTTACTCTCCCTAAAAGTTAAATACACAGTAAAGAATAAGCACAAAAATCAGAGTTATCACCAACTATTTGGGGAAAATAATCTATTCTAGTTGAAAGCATGGAGTGCACTGACCTAACAACTGGACTGTACCATACTTGAGACACTTTTAAACACACTTGCAGATGTAAACACCACTGTCTAGGAGAGGACAAGCTATTGTACATGTTCTCATCATCCTCATGCTGCCCATCCCAAACCCCACCCAGACCCATATTTCATGTCACTGAGAGTATCCTGCACATAGTAGGTGTTTAATAAACATTTGTCAATTAAATTAGATTTCAGTCTCCAATTGGATTTCAGTCTCAGACTTTGGAAATAACTTGATATAAAATTAATTTTAACAACTGGTGCTTGCTTTGCTTCTCTCCTGCAGAGTTCCTCAGAACCAGCTGGTTCACTCTTGTACTTGACACACTGTAGGGTGCTTGCTTTCAATTTGTGTGCATTTCCTAAAGGTGAGAGCATTTCCAATCACTGTGTGCTCCTTCCATGTGGCTTCCACTTAGAGCCAAATTCATTCATACATTCTTCACTCATTTACTCCTTCATTTGCTCATTTGATAAAGTCATGGAACATGCACTATTTGAGGACAGTTTTTGCATTCCTTCAGTCTTCTATTCATCAACTAAATATTGTTATTACCTTCTTTATTGTTCTTCTATGACATGTATTTTAACATGAAGAGAGATGTTGGAGGTCAGAGCCAGCAACTGTTTTCTCTCTTATCCTGAGATCGAGCTCCTGTTATAACAACAGATGCTTGTTCAGAATGAATAACTGAGATTTCTTGGAACACAGTCTTAAGGAAAATTATATCTAATAGCGAACACTCTATTAGACCAGAATTATGACAAAAAAATCACTGTTACTGAAAAGTGCTTTGAAAGAAAGAGATATACAGTACTATGTAAGGATATTTTTTTTGCCTATAAGTAATATTTAAATTTTTTAAATTATTTAAATTTATCACATTAAAACTTTAGAGATATTTTTTCTGGAGATGAAAGTAATATAAGCAAATGAAATATTATAGCTTCCTGAGCTCCTACTAGATTTTCAGTATTATATCATGATTACAGAATGCATAATAGAATACTAACTTGATAATCCCCATTGATTTTTTTAACTTCTCTACATATGATGGCTTCAGTTGGCAGAATTTCAACAACAATAGTAATAATAGTAACAAGTTTAGAGAAAACCCTGAAGCTCTGTCGTTCATATCATAGGGAAGAAGCAGAAGGGAGTCCACCACCTGTACCTATGGGAACAATAGTTCTCCGAATGCCTACGCCACCTTGTGAGGACTGGTGACACCATCTCCATGTCAGGTTGAGGTTTCACTTTTGGATACTGACAGCAACCTTCACTGTTATGCAGCTTTTCCTCTCATTAGTCAGACAATTAGTATTCACACCATTTACCCGGGATTTGTAGAAATAATCCCTCAAACATTCAGGCAAGCTTCCAATTGAATATCTAATGTGAAAGCTTTGGCTTAAAGTCAATGAAAGGTGATTTTATGTTACACAACTAGCTCATGTCAAGACATTTCAGTGGCACTTTGTTAAAATGTACAAAACTCGTGATTCATTTTTAAAAGCTTTGTGGCTGACATGCCCTCACTTGAACAAAGTTCCTTTCCAGATCCTAGGGTCTTTGCACTAATGCCTGAAGTTGCATCTCTCTTCTTTGGTCTACATTACCTGGGGATCAATTGCAAGCAAAAAGGAATTCACTTTAGCAAACCTCGTGACTTCCCTGAATCCACAGAGCCTTCCAGAAACTGGGGCTTTGTGCCAGCTGATTATTATCCTAGCCTTGTGGATCCTCCATTGAGCAATTAGGGAATACAGAGTTTTATTATCCTAGGGAAAAAAAAAGAATGCAGTGAAATGTTCCATGGAAAAAAATAACATGAAATTCAGAACTTCAAGGAATTTTAGGCTAGGCAATGAGAAATCCTTTATCTCTTGCAAATCCCTAAAAAAAAAAAAAAGTCATGGAATTGAACCAGAATTCAGTCTGGAAACCTCTTTTGCCTCTCCACTTTTCTTCCACATTCAGCTGCCATTATTTAGACATTTGCTATACCCTTTCAGATATGGGGTCACACTTATGATTTAGGAGCTACTGCTTAAGACATAATTTAATAGAAGTCACAAAATGTTTTTGCTGTAATATCATTCAATACTGGGCTGAATTCTATATGGAGTATTTTGAAGTCATGGAATACACTGAGGCAGAATAAATAAATAAAAATCTTAAAAACACAAGTCAATTGAGCCAAAATATAGCTATCAGCTTAAGAAATCTTGGAATCTAAATCTAAGGTGGTATCATTCTTGATTTTACATTAATTATAAACATATATGGTTCATAAATCCTCCATGCTATCATTATTTTACATTTAATTATTCCCAGCTTTTACTTTTTAATTTCTGGACAAAACAAAATTCAGGCAAATTTTTTTTTAATTTTATTTATTTTTTTAGTTGTAGGTGGACAGAATATCTTTATTTTATTCTTATGTGGTGCTGAGGATCGAACCCAGTGCCTCAGGCGTGCTAGGCGAGCACGCTACCACTGCGCCACAATCCCAGCCCAGGCAAATTTTTATTATTTAAAAATTACTTCATGTGTGTTAGCTTTGCTATCCAATATAAATTTTTAAAAAGTTTGAGAGAAGGGACAATGTCAAACTAGCTTCTTACTTTTCTGCATCATGTGTGCACACACACAAACATGCACATGTATATCCACCCCCTCTCCAAACACACATCTGCCTAAATAATCTTACAACCACATCATCAGAAATATTTTTCACAAATTATCAGATCAAATGACAGCTCTCTGCATTCTCAGAGTGTCTTAAAATTCGTTGGATAATCTCTGAGAGAAGAAAAATGTAATCTATTTTATGAAGAACAGGTTAAACCAGTACTTTTATTTGTAAAATGGTAATAAGGTAGCCAACTTACTTTATCATTGCTGTAGTTTATTTTCTGGAAACTGCAATAATTAGAAACGGGAAGAATACAAAAGCATGAGGAAAACTGATAAATGCAAACTAAAGAGAACAGGGCCTTATTGGGTGACCACTGCTCTCTACCTGGCCAGTCTTAACACCCCAGATGCAAATCTACTTCCAAAGACAGGTTATTTACTTCCAGGTTTCTGGAGAGAAAGTTATTGTATTTGTATGTTTTCCACACATCACCCCTTGAGTTTCTCTAGCTTGTCCTGTTAATTTCCCTCCCTATGAGAACAATCCTACTTCTCTTTCTACATCCCAAATATCTTCTTTCAGCCTTTCTAGTCTTCTCTTCTACAGAATTCAGTCAAATGTTATAAATTCACATACCACACTAGAAAACAAAAGTTATCCACTAAGTATTAAAAACCCAGTCTATGACCAAGACCTGTCCACCAAATTGCTTGAGCATATCTGGATTTGATGGCAGCTAATACTGATCCAATCCTGAAAAAACTGCCTTCTCTGATCTGCACTCTTATCATGACTAGTTAGTTCCTCTCATCACTTAAACCTCAGCACAATAACCACTTGTTGATAAAAGTTTATCTGAATTCTTCATTAGTGTCAAATCTCTATTTTATATTTCCTGGAATCCCAAGTACATCTCCTTCAAAACATAATTCAGTTCTAATTCACAGTAATTTGTGTAACTGTGCTTAATGTCCACTGCATACACTACACCACAAAAAGCACAAAGGCATAGAGACTGCCCCTTGTTTTCTTATCACACTGCCCACAAATCTAACACACTGCCTCAACTATAGAAGTGCATAATTGATATTTCTTGAGTGAATGAATAATTAAATAAAGAAGTGGGTATTTCTATGTGTATAGGTTTATATAGTCTATGTTTATAAATATTTCAAAGACATTATAAAGAAAATATTTCTAAAAATTACTTGAATATAAATTGAAATAAAAGGAAGTATTTTTAATAAATGTAGCATCACAGCCATGGAATCTGAATTTATTCACTTCTAGAATGACCATATATCTGATTATGCCCAGAACAGTACCAGATTCTTTTTCTACCACAATTTTTAGGAAGACTATCCTTTCCTTTTCTATCAAAATTATTCTTATTTGATTAATAAATCACATAATCACCTTTCCAGTCATGAGGAGACTTTGTGGGTTCTGACCCTGAGTTACTATCTTAGTCTGTTTGGGCTGCTATAACAAAATACCATAAACTGGGTAGCTTACAAACAACAGAAATTTATTTCTCACAATTCTAGAATCTGGGAAATCCAAGATCAAGGAGATTCAATGTCTGGTGAGAGATCATTCCACATTCATAAAAGGTGCCTTCTTTCTGTGTCCTTACCTGGTAGAAGATGCAAACAAGCTCTCTTGAGCCTCTTTTATAAGGCATTAATCCCATTTATAAAGGCCCCACTCTCACCAATCACCTTCCCCAAACCCCCACCTCCTAAAACTACCACCTTGGGAGTCAGGATTTCAACAATGAATTTAGGGGAGAAACAAACACTCATACCTTAACGGTTACTTGGTAAAATATATGCTACACTGCAAGAGGGATGTCAAAAGTTTCAATTGTATGTATTTGTTTTCTTTCCACATAAATACAGGGTCTGTAGGTTTAATAATGATCACTTTGAACATATTGTTTAGCTCAGAGAAGAATTATCAGGTAGGACAAATATCAAATGTGATGTATTCCATCTTGAAATATTTAAATTCTAAAACAGACCATTACATTATGCGTAGCTTCTTCCCTTGCAATTTGACAGACTGAGCTTCATCTTTCTATCCTACTAATATCTTCAATGATTCTCTGCATTTTAGCAGCTGTAGTGCTTCCTAACAAATCTGGCCCCAATTCAATATTCAGTTAAATTGCTCAGGGCAAAGATACATATGACCTATTGGGACATTTAGTTTGAATCTCACAAGATTTTTTTTCAGAATAATGAGCACTTCCCTAAGAACTTTAATAATATATTTCCTTTTGCAAAATTTGGATGCAATCCAAAATAGTGTTCAATTGTTTAAATAATAGTAAGATATTAACAGATTTGATGTATAGTAAGTTATTCTTGAAAAATAATAAGTTAATAAACACAGTCAATTCCATTTTATAATACCCCCCTCTAATTATGTCAAGGCACTAAGGTCCACCTTCCTTATTCAAAAGAAAGAGAGAGAGAGAGAGAGAGAGAGAGAGAGAAGAAAGGAAAATGTAATGTGGAGTTGAAGTTATCATCCAATTCAACTCTTCTACTTTGAAAATTATATTTACAGCAGGAAAATCATTTCGAGGATATAACTGAAAAACACAGGTGCAGATATATTTTTGTTTTTTCTGACTCCTAATGAAAGTCACTCATTTACAAATCTTCTCTTTGGATTCTTTTAAACTTGTTGCTAATAGAAACACAAACCAACAGAACAAATTATTCATAGTTAATTGGGATATATTATTAAGAGGCTGTATAACCTGTCTTTATTTTTAAGGTGTTTTACTAAAATATCAGTATAAATATTCAAACTCTTAAATGGGATACTTTTAGTAGCTATTGTCAAAGGCAGACCCTGCAAAACATGGAGGAACTTTGTGAAAGTCCAAATGCATCCACATAAAACTCTCATGGTGACAGCATGTGGGGTGTGCATGGGGTTCTGATTTCCCAGATATGTTTTATTTAACTTTAAAGTAACCATTGATAAGAGATAGGGAGTAGAGAGTCTTCCAAGCAGCTCAGAGGTTGGTTGGCAAAGCTGGGTCAGACCAGAAGTTTACAAATTGGGAGCAAGACATGCCTGCTGGATGGCTATAGACTCTGGAGGTAAACCCAATTGCAGAGTACCAGAAACTGCTGAGCCAGGAAGGCAAGTCTTTTAGCAGGCTGCAGTGGAAGCCTAGAAGAGATAGTAGCATTCTTCACATCATTTGTTAATCTGTTGACCAATACCTATTGAAAATCACAATATGCAAGCACTGTGTTAGGTATAATAGTGGATGAAGCAAATAGTCCCTGCCCTCAAGGGATTTATATTCCAGGAGAAAGAATAGACATTGATTAAATAACTCTATCAATGTATAGTGAATGTGAAATGAAATTGTGGTTTGAAAGGAAAAAGTCATAGCTAAATGAGACACTGTGACAAAAAATGGTCTTCACAAGTGTGATAGTTAATTTGAATTGTCAACTTGACTGGGTTAAGAGATGCCAAGGATTAAGAGGATTATGGGTGTGTTGGTGAGGTTGTGTCTAGGAATGATTGGCATGTGAGATACCCTACTGAAATGGAGACCCTCCCTAAGCGTGGGCAGTACCGACCAATAGAATGATAGCTTGGATGGAATAAAAGTTGGAAAAACAAGGAAGCAGCAGCAGATGCAAGCTTGATTCTTCTTGAACAGGTTCTTGATTGCTGCTGTGATCCTCTGAGGATATTGGACTCTCGCTTCTTCATTCTTCCAAAGTTGACTCTGCCAGTGATTCCCCAGAAGCCTTCAATCTCGAACTGGGATAGCACCGTTGATCCCTCTTGTTCTGGGGCTCCAGCCTGTTGGACTGTGTGGCTATTGGTTCTTATGGCTCTCCAACTTGTAGACAGCCATTGTGGACTATCCATCTTCTGGTCACTTGAGCCAACCTAATAAGTCCCCTTTTTATAATTATACTTCCGGTTAATTCTGTTCCTCTAGAGAACCCTGACTAATAAAACAAAGGAGAAGAAAATGGAAAAAGTGAAGTCCAATCAATTAGCTCTGCAGACAGTTAAATTTCAGTTCTGGTAGACTAGCAAACTAATCACAGCTTAGACAGAAATTTCTATGAAGAAATGAGAAAAAAATACAAAATTTTGATACTATTTGTCCATATTTGGAGCAACTTTTATGCTATAATCATGAGAGCCAGATTAGCAGTCTTCAAAATCAGGTTGAGCAGGTCCAAATCAAGGCTTTGTCACATCTCTCTACAGTGTGACCTTGATTGGTTCACTTGTCTATGCCTCAGTTTTCTTATATTTCTGAAGAATTGACATTATTACCTGCCTCCCAGAAATTAATACATCTTACATATGAAAATGCTTGTTAAGAGTGTTGGATGCTGGGGAAGAATGAAAGAAACATCAGTCATTGTTATATCAGGACAGTACACCCATCCATTCCCCGATGTTTTAGTCAGCTTTTTCACTGCTGTGACTAAAAGACTAAAAGGACTTAAGTAGAACAACTGTAGAAGAGGAAAGGTTTTTTTAAGGGGCTCATGGTTTCAGAGGTCTCAGTCCATAAGTGGCTGGCTCCATTCCTCAGGGCTCAAGGTGAAGCAGGACAACATGGTAGAAGAATATGGCAAAGGAAAGCAGCTCACAGGATGATCAGACAGCAGAGAGAGAGAGAAAACTCCACTTCCCAGATACTTTTTTTTTTAAGAGGGGAAAGTGGATACCAGGTATTGAACTCAGGAACTTGACCACTGAACCACATCCCCAGCCCTATTTTGTATTTTTCTCACTAGGTTGCTTAGCACCTCTCTTTTGCTAAGGCTGGCTTTGAACTCATGATACACCTGCCTCAGCCTCTAGAGCTGCTGGGATTACAAAATATATACCACATAGCCACACCTGCAATGAACCACTTCCTCCAACCACACCCCACCTGCCTCCAGTTACCACTCAGTTAATCCCATTAGGGATTAACTCACTGATTAGATCAAGGCTGTAACCCAATCATTTCTCCTCCAAACCTTCTTGCATTGTCTCACAAATGAGTTTTTGGGGAACACCACCTCTAAACTATAACATTTCAGTTGCTGGGAAAGTGAGCTGAAATAGTTGAGGGCTGCACCTCTCTGAAAATTGCCTCAAGGGATCGAAATCTGGCTCAACTAAAAATAAGTAAATTTTCACTGCTGTGGGATACAAAAGCCTATCCCAGCCTGTAGTGTGACAATTATGTAGCGCCAGTCACACCTCAGTGCTCCCTGCGGGAGCAAGCTAAGGCTATTTCTTTCCCTGGCTTCTTCCCTAGTCTTTTCCTCTCTCACAGCTGCTTTGCAGATGACTCTCAAAAAGTCACCTATGCAAAAATCCTCTTTCAGGCTCTGCTCCTTAGGAACCTGACCCAAGAGAATTCCAATAATTATTGTTGATCTTCTCTTTCTCTGAGGCTTCATGTTCCATTTTGGCAAACTAAGAGCTCACCTCAGTTGAATTCCACAGAAACAGGTCTTTGCTATCTCCGAGTTTCACACTCAGTGCACAGCCAGTGCCTTTTCCAGGTTCCTACTGATGGTGTATTTATTAGTTTACTCCTGTGACAGCAAGGCACGCCAGACTACAGCCTTCACAAAAGTAAATGTATATCACTCTGCTTTTATGTGTCACCAGGTCTCACATATAATGACTCAGCCACTCAATTTGGCCCACTTGATTATAATATGCTATGTTTTAATCAGATTATTACAAAATCAGAAACAAAATTTCCCATAGAAAGACATGAGCTGAGCACATTTTCACTTTTAAGCTTAACCTAGAGACTTTTCCTAGTCCAGCTGCTGACTTGTCTGTTCATTTAGGGTTTACTTCGGATTGTGGCTCCCTCATTCCTATGCACCTTTATAATAGACTTTAAAATCTGATTCTGTAACAGGTTGAGAAATGAATTAAGCAAGAAACAACAGAAATCCTTTTTTTTTTTTTTTTTTTGGTACTGGGGATTGAACTCAGGGGCACTCGACCACTGAGCCACATCCCCAACCCTATTTTGTGTTTTATGTAGAGACAGGGTCTCACTGAGTTGTTTAGCACCTCGCCATTGCTTGAGGCTGGCTTTGAACTCGTGATTTTCCTGTCTCAGCCTCCCTAAATGCTGGGATTACAGGCTTAAGCCACCACACCCGTCTCAGAAATCCTTTTGACAGGAAGAAATGACTTGGCATGAAATTCTCCATGGGAGGTCATTGTATTCTTAAAATGTAGCTTAAAGCACTCCCATCTCCAATGCACTCTCATTCACCACAGTGATCATTTGATGCTGAGGCCCAACCAAGACAAAAATATTCAGGAAGTAATTCTGGAACAAGCGGCTGACTCTGAATTATTTCATAATATAGGCTGAATAAATATTAGTGAGAGATTTTAAATAAGGAGATATTTGCAAAAGAAGCAGTCACTTGATGGAATTCTATCTCTGAGGAAATGACTGCAGAAGAAATCTGAACTCAGGAAAATTCACAAACTAGACAGTCAGCTCCTAGGTGATTGGGAATGTCCTGCATATGCATGGCATTATTTACATAAAGCATCTCCCAGCTGCAATTGTAAGAAGTGAATCTGCAATGCTCATCTACCATATCCACTTGTGTGTGCAAATGGAATATCTGATGTAATAAAACAGAAATTTCTGATTACCTCACTGTCAAATTCAACGCGTTTATATTCATGCTTGGTGGTACTAAGACTTTAACATCGTGTTCTTGTTTTTCTCTGTAAAATGGAGAGAAAACCCATTTTGTCACCAAGTCTAAATATCCTGTTGATCAGCTAAGAGGAAAAACATGTCAAATTGAGCATTTTTATTTTTTAATATCAAAATTCAGATAAAAGTGACTAGCATCTTTAATAACAAGAAAATGCTATTAAAAGAATGTATGTTGAATATTCATTTGCCCAAATAATTTAATTTGAAATGTCTAATCTGCAAAATATGAATATTAAAAAGTGAACATGGTCACATTTTTCTTTGAGTAATAGATAATATCACCTGAAATGTATATCTTTTAAGAAATAATGGAATAGTGTATGCATGTATGTACATGTGTGTGCAAACAGCAGTACCCACATTGACAGCAAACTAAAATATACAGCATTTTTTTTCCTGTGGAAGTTTACAGGACGTATTTTAGTGGATAATTGTAAGCACAATACGAATAGTGCTCCATTTTTCTTTCAGCTAAAAATGTCATAACAAAACAGTGAAAAGCACTTTTTTCCCTCCTAATTAAAGGCCACATGCTGCCTCTGCAGTAATCCCAGATCTCATTAGTACCCAATGAGGGTTTTGGTATCAATCCCATTACATAGAGAATTTGTGTAGTCCCATGTGTTCTATGTGTTTGCATCTTTTAGTTGCAAATAAATTCTTTGAATGCAATTTGATTTGTAGGAATTCAAGTTAGCACTTGGTATGGGAAAATTTTTTTTCCCTGAGAAGTGCAGAGAGGTGGGGACAGTTAGACACAATGGTAAGCCCAAGTAAGATGGTAAAATGTCTTATTCTTGATATGTAATTTGTTATCCTTTTCAAAAACAATCCACCATGAGAAACGTGGTGTGGTGTTAAAGTATGTACAAATAACTCTTGCTAGATTTGTATCATCCTTTCTCCACTGATAGCCTTCCTGTTCCATAAAGAAGATAAGCAAAGATTTATAAACATGTACTGACCACCTGTTCTATGCCTGGCAGTGACTGCCTTACCCTGTTAATTTTGTCAGCTGCACACTAGTGGAGTTAAGCGGAGCATGGAAGCCATTACTCACAATAGTGATATGTTAAATAATTTGTTGACGATTTTATTTCACTGTCATATGTAAATACAGTCTAGTGCACACATTTTAATCACAGATTGTGAACATTTTGAACATATTTTAAATGTTATTTGAGAGCAAATGATATTATAAATTTATATATTTGACTTTTGTATTGGACTGCAAGCTTCTAGAAGCTAGGGACTATCTAATTCAACTTTGTTTTAAAAAAAAGACTTATCACTGTTTTCTTTTCCCTTGAGTGAGTGAAGTTTATATGTCGTTAAGTGCTGCATAAATGTTTATTGGAGTAAGTAAAGAATATTTTACTGTATATGACAAACTCCAGAGTGACCTTGGTTATCCTTACCTCCTGGTTTCCACACCTTCATCCCATCTCCTCCTGGAGTACAAAGATGATGACACTACACTCTTATGAAAAGTTCTGTTTTATGTGACTGTGTTGGCAGGTGGAGTGAGACTCCCTCCTGGTTTGATAAGATAAACAGCTATATTGGAGAATTCCACATGACAAAAGAACTGTGGGCAGTTTCAGGGATGTGGGTGGATTAAAGATGACAGCCAGCACAGTACCACTCACTCATATACCCAAAGTCACTAAACATGCATTTTTAGATATTTGTAAAAAAGCTTAGATCTTAATCAAATATCTTCTTTTACAGCTAAATCAATTAAGACCCTTCTTAAGAAATGAAGTCATGAATCATAGACATTTTAAAGTGTGGGGTCCAGAGTTTGTAAACACATGCTCATAATAACTAGCCAAACCAAAAAAATGTAGGCCAGGTAGAGGAAGACAGAGAGCACACCCCCAACTAAACAGTGCAGCAATCTCCTGCTTTCAAATAAATTTTTTTCCCAGTGTTATTAGATCTTTTACTTCTTTAAAAATAATAATAATAATAAGCATAAATCATTGGAGGGGATCACCTATTCTCTAATCATTGAAAAACTAGTTTTTATGAAGTCTTAAGCTCTGTCTTGATCATGAAGTGATGCTCAGGTGAAATGCAATCTGTTTGGATTCACGTCCTCACTTTAAAGCTGAGGGAATAAGGATCTAGGGCAGGTAAATTACCTACAAAAAGACCTACAGTTAGGGAAGAGAAATATTGGTAGTTTTAACCCCAGCTCATGCAAGTGGAAACTCTAATACTCCATTAGAATTTAAACATTCATTTGCAATCCTTCTTTAGTATAAATTTTTCATTTTGAGCAGTTGACCAAAACAAGATACAGATATTTGTTCAGATAGTTGTGGTGGAAATGGCAGGCTTCTGAGGTTAAAGGAGTCTTTGTTTAGACACTCAAAGTACAATGGCAGCCGGGCGCGGTGGCTCACGCCTGTAATCCCAGCACTTAGGGAGGCTGAGACAGGAGAATCGCGAGTTCAAAGCCAGCCTCAGCAAGGGCGAGACGCTAAGCAACTCAATGAGACCCTGTCTCAACATAAAACACAAAATAGGGCTGGGGATGTGGCTCAGTGGTCGAGTGCCCCTGAGTTCAGTCTCCAGTACAAAAAAAAAAAAAAAAAAAAGTACAATGGCAAGTCATTCAGTCTAACTATAGCAAATCAAAATTTACCAGTCCTGTGCAAAGCCAACATTGTTTTAAATATTAATTCACTTCAGAATGAGGTTGCTTACTTTCCCCTTTTGTCTGAATCATATGCCCTTCACTAACAGTGAATGTCAAAACTGCAACTGGGATTCTTGGAATACAGACAATTAAGGGAATCACAGTAAAGGTGTTCTTCCCCGAGGCTCGTGGAAGATAGGACAAAAGAAACACAGTGTCCCATCTCTGTGTGCAGAGTCACACAAGCTTTCATTAAAGATCCAGCTTAATTTAAAGTTGGTAGTATATGACTTGGATTTCAGGAGTTCTCTGGTTATTTCAATGATAATTGCCCAGGTGTGACATTGTGGGTATCGATAATATTGTGTCCTTGGTAATCAGTAATATATATGTTCATATGACATGAGTTACACAACCTGACTAGTAGAATGCCTAATAGAGTAGAAGGTTTAGAAAGGTAAGAAATACATCAGTACCTGATTTTTTTTTCCCTTAGTAAAGTTCAGTGGACTTTTAGAAGTACATTAAATATCTGTGCTTATATAACATAATATTGAAAAGTTTGAAAATGCAGCTGATTCATTATTTATACCAATTGAAGGAGTGGCAATATACTCACTCTAAAATAGTGATGAAAAAGATTTAAATTTGGCCTTGAAGCACATTATGGGACTTTTCACTTATCACTTTACTCTGAAAAACCCATATTATAGGGATGGGACACTAGGTAGCTTTAGAGAGGAAGGAAAAGTAACCAGAAGTATAATAATGCAATAGATTAAACACCTGCCACTCATTTTGGGACTAATGACATTTGCTTTGAAGAAACCTCTGTTTCATCCAAGTTTCTGAATCATAGCATGGAATTCTCCTTGTCTAACCCGCCCATCGTGCATACACATACCCCAGTTTGGAAAAATTAATTATTTTATTTTTGACATTAAAAAACAAAAGCAAGCCAGGCGTGGTGGCTCACGCTTGTAATCCCAGCACTTAGGGAGGCTGAGACAGGAGAATCGTGAGTTCAAAGCCAGCCTTAGCAACAGCGAGGCGCTAAGCAACTCAGTGAGACCCTGTCTCTACATAAAACACAAAATAGGGCTGGGGGTGTGGCTCAGTGGTTGAGTACCCCTGAGTTCAATCCCCAGTACCAAAAAAAAAAAAAAAAGCAATCTAGTACAGAAAGTTTTTGAAAAGGAATTAACAACATAATGCATACGTTTTCTTTTTCCTATTGTTGCTGACTAAAGGACCTGTTTAATTCTGCTAAACTATTACTCTTTCAATTTAATGTTGATCATCTCCAAACCTTAAAGGAAGATCTTACACTATTAGTTCCAGGTTTCCTAACTTTTATGTATTATTTATGGGCCTTTCTACTATGATAAATGAGGGAAAAACTGATTCCTTAGTAGGACTACTTGGTTCAAAATTGAGTAGGAGTGGCCAATCCTCCCTGTGGAATAGCATTCCAAAATTAAGAGGGAAAAGCTTCAAGCAGTAGCCTGCTTGCTTCCTGGTATATTTTTTCATCTCATTGCCAAGGAGGCTGCCATTGTAAGCATCAGTAAACTGTGATTCTATAGCAGTCTTAGAATAGTGTTATTGAAGATACTGGCTGATGAGTCAAATACAACTATTATCTTCTCTGTTCTTCTGTTTCTCTTATTCTAAATCAAAAGTAACCCTTCTGGGGAAATGTTTTAAGTATTCTCTTATCTAAATTTTAAGTGATTTTTTTAGTTGTAGCTTTTCATGATCTCTCCTATTTTCTCATGTGGGTTTCAGCTTCACACTTGTCTCTGTCTACAGTTTAGATTATACTTTTAGTCATTCTCCCTAGAGAACTAACTTGCCTCTGTCTTATTATTCTACTATTTTGCTATCAAAAACCAAATTATAATCCCACTTTATTCCTATTGACATATTCAGACGCGATGTAGTGGAAAGCATGGGCCACCAAGAACAACCCAATCTGCACTTCTGGATTTCATTGTGTGACCTCTGACACATCTAGCAAAGGAGGGGGGCTAATTAAATGAACCCAAGCACCAAGCATCTGCCTACTTGATGCAGGCACAGTGGTTAGCCTCATAGTTTTCAGGGTTCACATTTAATTAATGTGGCCACACAAGTAATTTAGGCCAATTTCTCTTCTTGTTCATCGGTGCCTGATTAGAATAATCTATTTATCCAGATAATATTTACTGAGTTCCTACCAGGAGCAAGTTATCTGCTAGACCCTGATATCTTTATAAGATATATATTCTAAGTCTGAATGTGTCTCAGCTAGTAATGTAGCATGTGACTTTGGTCCAATCATTTAACATATCTAGGTTTCAGTTTCTTCATTGGCAGAATGGGGGATGCTTATCCAAGCATGATGATGTAGTCCCAGAATCCCAGCACCTTGGAAGGCTGAGGCAGGAGGATTGCAAGTTTGAGGCCAGCATAGGCAACTTAGAAAGACCCTATCTAAAAATAAATAAATTAATAAAAAAGGGCTGGAGGTACAAGGTGAAGCTCAGTGATAGAATGCCCCTAGATTTAATCCCAATACCACCAGAAAGAGAAAGAGAGAGAGATGCTCAAAGTCCTTTTTGCTCAACTGATTTATGAGTCAGTAGTGATTACACTAAAATCAGTAGAATACACTTTTTAGAGTTACAAGAAAGTAATATTTTTGCAAAAACAATATACATTTTTAATTTAAAAGTGAATAAACCTAATTTCATGAGGGAAAATCAGTGCATCCACTTGCTCTCTGAATAAATGTCTAATTCATTTTTTCTGGTTTCTAATCATATTTATACATTCAGTTGCTATTAGAATTTTTGCCTTGAGAAGAGATCTTGATTTGACAAAGCAAAACATAAAACATGATCTTTGAGATAAATACCTCAATGGAACTCTGCCAACCACAATCTTACCTTTTGTTCAAAGCTGCAGTCTGGTCCTACCTTCTCAGCAAACAGATGAGTGCACCCCCTGCACCAGGTCTGTGTAAGCTACCTTACAACCAAACTGTGTGAGAAAATATCCCCAACTTCAAATAGTTTAAAATACAGTCATGTAACAGGCATAAAACTATAATGCAATTATAAACAGATATGGCCTGGAAGTCCCTAGCACCTCAGAGGCATTGCATGAGCAAATGACTGTGGAATTTCACAGAAATTTGTCAAGGGAGTTATAATGTAAATCTCTTTGATTAAAAAAAAACAACACATATGCATATGTATATGTGCAAAATATCTATGCATATGCATGCTTCTGTGTGTGTATATATAGTGAATGAATATGAAAGAAATGAGGATCTCTTTTCATAATGAGGCTTAGAGTTAATATATGTGAAGTGCTTAGAACCATAGCTAGTGTAGGGTAAGGTCCATAAAAAGATGAGCTGGTAAATTACAACACTCATGCTTGAGAATGGACAGCACATCCCTGAGAGTTACAGTCAGTAAGCAGCCTTCAGAAGCTCAAGACCTGATTTTTTGACCCTCTTACTGCCACATATGGCTAGTAGAACCCAACTGGACAAGCACGGTCTTCCAGCACATGGGGTGGACATATAGCACACACAAGCCAATCACAGTGCTCAGCCATTTGAGTTGGTCTGACAAGAGTCCAGTAACACTGGCTGGACCCAAATCTATTGATCTATTTTCTGATTTTCTGGATTTTTTTTCAATACTGGAGACTGAACCCAGGGGTGCTCTACCACTGAGCTATACCCCCAACACTTATAATTTTTATTTTGCGACCAGGTCACACTAGGTTTTTGAGGCTGGCCTCAAACTTGCAATCCATCTGACTCAACTCCCCCAGTAGCTGGGATTACAGGCATGGACCACCATGCTTGGCTCTGTCCTGGATTTTTCAAAAACTTGTCGCTGTCCTATTTCTGCTAATAATGCAAAGGGGTGCCAGTTTCTTTCATTCAAACAGAATAAAGATTTACTATGGGGAGAGATGTGATGGCCTAATAGGAGATAATGTCTTTGAATACATTAGATAAGCACCTGGAATATAGTAACAAGGGATTTGAAGCCCTTTAAAATATTTCAACCTTGAGAGATACCTGAGATCATGCTTTTAACATGAGGTCTATGAAACAAATTCTTAAATTTATGGATAATATTTACTTTTCCTGTGAAAATTTTCTTGGAATTGCAATAATGTACAGTTTTTGACTTGTGTTTGATAAGCTAGCCATAGGTGCACTTACTCAATTTAAATGCATATGTTTGTTGCAATCTCTTCCTAATGAATCCCTTTATAGTACGTTTATTGAGAAATTTCAGCATTACCTGTCAGAAAATAAAACTCCTATTTTATTTTTTAAAAATCATCAATGTATGGAGTTTACTTTGGTGTTGGATTTTTTTTCAATACTTTCTGAAAGGAATTCGAGCATTTAACAAGTTAAAATCTGATAGCAGAACAAAGGAAGTAGACTTTCTTAATGTATAATAAGAGGGAGAAAAATTTAATTTGTTTTGCTTTATGGAGAACAAAGACCTCAAAAACATTGCCTTCCCTGGGACAAATCTCAAGCCTTCCAAGAAACAATTAAGAAAGGTAAGCTAGGTACACCGGAATAGGCTATGTTATGAAGATGCCCAATAAAAAATCTGTGCTTTTATTCTCACCTCATGGCAGGAGAAGACTGCTACTTTATTTTCTAATGAAGTATCCTCTATCAGAAAGCTTTCAGCCAAAAGTAATAGTCCTTTCTGTAACTGCAGATGCTCAGAAAAAGGCATTATCTAAGTCGGCAGGGAAGCTGCTCACCAGATTTTAAATGGAGATGAATATTATAATAAAAACCTGTCAGTCCTACAGTCATAATTTCAATTCAGCCCTGACCCATAAGCAGGAAATCCACCTGCAGTGTCTTACTTCCCCTCTGGCTAAGTTTTCAGCCTCAGACTACTTTTGCATACCATCTCCCCTACTCTTTAACCACTTGGGTTCTGGGCAAGAAGCAACCTTAATACTGACAGCCCCTTCGTGTTCCATTTCTGGCCTCTCTTTTTGACTCCTTTATGGAAAAACTGCATTGCCATTCTATAGTGAATCAATCTTTCTTAACTTTGATAAGCTTACTTAAAAGTTTCTGCAGCCATGTAAATAACTCACTCAAGGTTTGCAGAGGAAGAAATAAAGACACTGGAAGAACAATACACTAAAAGAATAAAAAGTAGATGCAGGATTATACTCTTGAATTAGGAGACTGTTTATTAGACTAGATAGAGCAAAACCATCAGTAGGTGAGAAGTTTAGGAGAAGACTTTACTGTTGCAATGTGAGAATTTGTGTTGGAGGTGAGAGCCAGGAGACACTTGCTATTGTAAGATGGGCCCTTACTCTTGTAGGAGGAGCAACTTTCTGTCATCTGGTACTGCTACAGGGATTACTGAAGAGATTGAATCAGAAATAAAAATTTCAAAAGTGAGCTGACTAAACCAGTAGTAATCAATAACTAGCTCAGCAACCAAGACAAAACAGAACAGTCTAGTTCTACTACAGATATTTCTCAGCCCTTACCAGCTAAAACCATGAGCCCCAGTCCCCAGGGGAAAGCAATGATCCTGATGTTTATAATATTTTAAGTACTCATCAAAACACAGTCTGTGCTTTTCACTGAGTGCCATTCAGTCTGTGAAAGTCTGGATAGCTGGCCTGAGGCTTTATCACCAAATCTGAGAAGGTGCTGCTTTTCTGTATTCCCCTCCCAGCTTTTCTGAATTTGCAAAAGACACTTGCTCTCTGTTTCTCCATCTGCACATCAGGGGAATCACAGCAACCACCAGCCTAATTCATGGGGATATATGAGTTTTTAATGAGACAATATTTATATAGTGCTTTTAGCTTCCAGGGGAACTCTGCTGTATAAATACTAACTATTCTCAGGGCAATATTAGTACAGTCTATTGAATAAATGAGGGCTTTTATTAAAGATAGCTAACAAGGAAAATGGCCCTTCAGCAAAAGAGAAAAAGACTATTGGATGATTACCCCTAAAAACATTCATCTGTTCTTTCTCACATTTCTTTAGTATGCAAGAGGAGAGTGGGGAGTGGATAGGCTCAGATGTAGCTCAGAGACAGGTCTCTAGACCAGAGAGCACATTTCCATCTAGGTGTTTATTTTGGATTTGACCTCTTAACAAGGAAAGGGGCACTTGAGGCTTCTTGTTTAGATTTAAAATATAAATAAATAAACACAGAGGGGAAACATACCAGTGCTGTTGCTCTTTCACTTTTGAATTTAAACCATCTTTTCTTTAGGAGTCCTTCTCTAAGTTAAAGGCAGAAACCAAGAGCGGGAAGATAAAGGAAGAAAAAGAAACTCGGTGACCATAATGTGATTGACATGGACACTATAACTCCTAGTAAACCAACATGCCCATTTCATTTATGCTACAAAGCAATCTTTGACATCAGTGTTATTATTTTACCCTCTGTGTCAGCCTGCTAGGGCAGCCATAACAAAGGACCACAGGCTGGGTAGCTTAAACAAAGAAATTTATTTCCTCTTGTGGAGGTCCAAGATCAATGTATCAGATCGGTTAATTTATTCTGAGGCCATTCTCCTTGGCTTGTAGATGGACATCTTCCCTTTGTGTATTGCATCTTTCCTCTGTGTGCTTATGTCCTAATGTTCTCTTATAAGGACACCAGTTACATTGGATTAGGGCAACCCTCATGACCTCATTTAATCTTATTTACTTCTGGAAGGGCCCAATCTCCAAATATAGTGGCATTCTGAGGCATTGAAGGTTAGGATTTCAACACATGAATTTGGAGTAAGGGAGATATGATTCAGTCCATAACATCCCCATTTTATAGACAGAAATCGGAAGTAAAGATGGATTATTTCTTTAAAGGGCCACCAGATCCCTTAGGTCAAGGGCTCAAGTCTTAAATTCTGACCCCCAAGCCCTCACTCTGGTAGAATGGAAAGGCTACAAAGTTCTGGGTGTAGGAGAGAAACCCAAGTCTAAGATGCTTAGACTAATTCAGCTTAGTTTTCATAATCAAATAGACCATTTTAAGAACTGTTAGTTACATATTACCACTTGCCATTTAAAACATTCCAAAATAACTGAAAAGAGGTAAAGAGAAGCTAAAATTTATAGCTATTAGAATTGAAGAGAGATCAATCCCACAGAAATAGATATCTGATAATGAAGCTCATTGATTACAATCTATCTTTAGCATTATCAGGAGACATAGAGAGAAACAGATTAACGGCAAGTCATTAGGGTAGGTTTTCATTATTTTTACTGTGTCACACACACCTAGAATTGGAGTTAACCTCTTACAATAATGCTCCTAACTCCATGTCCACTTTATAATTTTGTCATTTCCATGTGTTATTAGAAGATCTGACTCTAGGAAGTAGTTTTTTTCTATCATCAGTTGTTTTTTTTTTCTACCACCCTCAACACTAGGCTTGTGAAAGTATCTCTTAGGAGAGTCCAAACATCTGGATGAAATTTATCAGCCAAATATCTCAGAAAACAGAGCAAAGGTAGCTAGAATGAGTGTGAAAACAAGGAGCCCAGCAGTCAGATGAATCTCATTTTCTCAAAATGAATTCTTTACTCCTTTGCCAAATGATTCTCTTTCCTTTATATTTTGAATTTTCTCCCTCCGTAAGCTTTTTGCATTTAGTCTACATTATTTTTATTCATTTTATCCTTGAAAATTGTATAGAAGAGGGACATGACTATTCTATATGCCAGGAGGTGAAGCAGGTATCAGTACACTAGGCTCAACTCAACATGACCACTTACCAAGTCACCAATTCTTACTTTTACATCAGTAATTTACCTATAACAGCATATGCAAGGCCAGTTTCATGAGTTTACAACGTGTGCAAAAAAAGCCCTCCTCTCAAGGGCCCCTTCCTTTGTCTAATTTTCCACCATCATGACTCGGAATTCTTAATCATTTTTGTACAAGGAGTCTCAAATTTTTATTTTGCACTGGATCTTCCTGCATACCTGTCTTCTCTACCTCACAAAACCTGAAAAACTGCTTTGTGAACAAAAAATACTCTAAAAGTGTAGCCACATTCAAAGTTAAATGTACGGCAGAAGGAGGAAGTAACTCCAAACAAGACTGATGGTGAAGAGAAAACTTGGTACAGGAAGGAGTCAGGAGACTTGGCACCTAGCCCTGTCCATGTGGCTTGTGCAAAGCATTTCATCTCTTCATACCTCAATTACTTTGAATAATTATGATCTTTGTTTCTTTTCACTGATGTAACATTAGTGCCATCTGGGGAGGTTTGTTTGCAATACCAGTTTTTGGGCCTTGACCCCCAAGTTATGATTTAATTATCTGAGGTTAGAGCCTGGATGGAACTTGTATTCAGGCATTCTTTTAAAGTCCATAGATGGGTAAGAATGTTGAGCAGTTAGAACTCGAGGGTAAACTAGTATGACCATTTTGCAAATGAGTAGTTGTACATTAAACTGAGCACACACCTATACTGTGGCTTGACAATTCCATTCCTCAGCAAAATATTAATATAGTTCATATTAACATAGTTCAAATATATGCCCAGCAAAATATTAACATAGCTCACCAAAATATTTTTAAATTAATATTGATGGTAGTACTGTTTTCAATAGCCCAAAACTTCCATCAACTCAAATTTCTATCAATAGTAGAATAAATAAATCATAGCATATTCATAAATAGGATATCAAAGAACAATGAAAATGAACATTGATACAGAATCTCACAGTATTGGCAGAAAAAATAAGTCTGACACAGAAGAGTATAATACTCTTACACATTTTTAAATAAGAAAAATTGTTTACAGTAGTCCAAGTCAGGACACAAGTTACTTCTATAAAAAGGCAATAACCAGGGAGAAATGGGGGCTTGTGGTAGCTAGGAATGTTCTATTTCTTAATCTGGTGGTGGTTACAGGAATGTATTTACCTTGTGAAAATTGAGCTGTACACTCATGGTTTATGCAGTTATGTTTAAATAAACAGCTAATATAAGAAGTTCTTACATAATTTTAACATGCACCCGGGGTTGAGAATCATGAGACTAGACATCTGTACTGACTCTTAACAACACTGAATATTTCTGAAAACACTGAAAATTGAGCGTTTTCTCAGAGCTTCATCCCCATTAAGGTAGAATAATATCAATGCACTTCATGTTCATCTTGTTTCAATAGTTCCTCTTTTTCCCTCTCTTCTCCAAGTTCACCCTACACATGCAAAGTTCTATTTCCTTTACTACATGCTGTTTGAGTTAGTGGTGAAAAGGTCATTGATTCAATTGTACACAAACTATTCAATCACAAAAACAAACATATCTTTTATATCTAGGTGTTTATCCTTTAATTCATACATTACATGTTTCATAGATAATCAATGAAGAAAGGAAAGGAGGGCTTGAGGCCATACCTGGTGCAAGTAGACACACTGGACCTGTGCAGGCACACACCGAAGAGGGAGCACAGGGAATCCACTCCATTGCCTTGACTTTCCTGGAGACTGCCAGTCTCTCTGGACCTCATGGAAGCCTATAGCAATCTATTTACTCCCTGATGCAAATGATCATTTGGAGAAATCTACTCTCCAAACCAGAAAAAGCATCTAACAGAATATAAGGCCAAGTTGATCAATATCATCCAATTTGCTTCCTCCATGTTCTGGGCACTAAGTTCCAAGTCTTAATGTATAAGTCAAAGAACAATTGTGTTGCCAGCATCATATCCTTTCAGCCCTTTGTACCGTGGATAACAAGAGACCAGGAGATGAGGATGAGGGGCTGGGATTATAGCTCAGCGGTAGAGCGCTTGCCTCGCATGCATGAGGCCCTGGGTTCGATCCTCAGCACCACATACAAAGCAATAAAACAAAGACATTGTGTCCATCAACAACTAAAATAATATTAAAAAAAAAAAAGAGAGATGAGGATGAGTAAGATCACGAACACACAGCCTCCCACTATCCAGGGGCACTTGAGAATGCAGAACTATCAATTGAAAGCACTAAGGAATATAATAAGAAAGTTTTAAAATGCTCTTCTTCAAATCAGTCGGGTTGAAATGCCAAAACTTGATAAGATGTCTTGGATTAACAATTGGAAGGAAAGCTTGTAGACTTTGTATATCTTTGCAATCTAACATTTTAACCAATGAAGTAAAATTTTTGTATTTATACTAAAATGCAAGTATATTAAATAAAGGTAAATTTGTCTTTTATTTTCTCTCTCTGAAAATATTTCTGTTAAAGCAAATACAATAAACTTCAATGTAGATCAGTGTTTTAAAATTTATAATCATGAAATCATGAACTTGTAATTACAATTGACCAAATGTTTTACATAACGCATTAATTTGCAATAAAGGTCAGTAGTGGAGAAGTTTATTCCACTGATTAAAATAATTTTTATATCCAAATTTAATGAGCATCAACTACGTTGCTTTTCTTTGTGAGTGACACATTTATTGAACACTACTGTTCATTAAAACCTGTTGTAGGGGGCAGAAAGAAGTATAGGTGAGGCTCTTGCCTTCAAAGTACTTACAAAGTCTAATAAGTAAAATGTGAAGGAATGAGATGAAACCTGGGGTGAGTGCCACAGCAGGTTAGACTTATAGCTTAAGTAGTTGGGGACAGAATTGTCAATGAGTTTTTCAAGGGTCCTCAACTCAGGTGAGTGGAGGATCATCC
Organism: Geosciurus inauris; assembly: GCA_004024805.1. Taxonomy (NCBI): domain Eukaryota; kingdom Metazoa; phylum Chordata; class Mammalia; order Rodentia; family Sciuridae; genus Geosciurus; species Geosciurus inauris. Next base: position 98,099 of record PVHX01000325.1, read on the forward strand.
AGAAAGGAAGAACATGAACAAAGCCATAAAACAATGTGGCCCAAAATGTCATAAATGTGAACTTTAAACAACTCACATCACAACCACCATGATAAAATAAAATTGTTGCTACCTATGCTACCTTCTCCCCGTCAAATTTCAGATTCGATTCAATGAATCTATTTTAAGGCTCAAGATTGTGTGTGGGTGTGTGTATGTGTGTGTGTTTAAAAGCACATCTATCATTTGCTGGCATAAAAAAATAAAAAGCAAACATCACACTCAAATTAAAGACTAATGCTGAGAAAAGGAAGGAGGCCAGGAAAGAGGTTTGAAATGGTAAATGGAAATACAGCGTCTTTCCTTGAATATCAGAATAAAGTTTGTGGACTCTTCTGAACAAGAGAAGTCCACTGAAGCCTTTTCAGTGGATGGGTACCAAGGTCAAAGTCATGTCATTGCTCCTGCAATGTTGTGAAGGTCAAGGTGGAAGGACAGAGAGAGGTAAGGGAAAAGTGAAAGGGCTGCTTCAGTTGTCCACACACATGAGGGAGTCAGTTCAGGTATGGGCGGAAGGGTTGGGAATAGAGGGAAATGAATCAGTGTTGAGAAAATGAAAAACAGACTGCGATGTTTACAACAGGAAATAAAAAATTCTCAGTCCACTACATCCTTATGTTCGGATCAAGATAAATGTTAGGTCACTCTCTGACCATAAAAGGCTAAATTGACCCTTCTTTGGCAAATAGCACCTTTCTCTGAGTGGTGACTATTTTCATTGTTGTTTTTGTTTTACCAATGATAATGCAGGCATTATTTAATTTCCCCTGCCTTTTAAGTTAAAAATATCAATCACTGAATGTCTGATTCTAGTTAGCATCCAATTGAGAACTGGCCTCCACTTCCTGATTCCGTCAGAATTATCCATTGCAAAGGAAAACCCAGTAAAAAAACCCCTCCCAACTCTCCTCACTGAAATGCTGCTGGATTCTCCTCAGATCCTCCCGGCAGCAAGATAAACAAAACTAACTTTTCTTGACTACAAGTGTATTCCTAGTGGCCTTTGATTAGTAGGCCTCACTATATAAAAAACATCAACAAGGACAAATTAAATACTAAAGCATTGGTTGACTGAAGCCAAAAGATTAAAAATTACTTTAAAACTTGAGGCTTAAGTGAAAATAATATTACCACAGATAAAATAAGAGACAGTGGGAATCTGAACCAAGTTCAGACTTTCTCCACTTGAAGGGATAGCTTAACATTCAAGTGAAAAAGTCATGGAAGTAATATTTATGGGACTCCATAAGTGAGATGTCAGGGGAGGCAGAAATAAAAACTCTTGCACAAAGGTGATTAGTGGAACCTTGAAAGCAAGGATACCCTGTGGAGAAGAGTCAATAGAGTGTAGACTATCCCTTCAGAGAAAAGAAAGAAAAAGGAAAGAAAAAGCTGGCAAATTGTGTAGGAGGACACAGTGGCATGGAATTCATTCTTCTGATGAGCTCCAGATGTTGCCAGCCACCTTTAACCTGAATGATGACCCCCTTTTTTGTCCAGTTCTATATGGCATTAAGAAATCCCTCTTAAAGCTTCCCCAGTGGTTTCTAACCTAGAACTTCTTTGTACAGCATCACTAGGGAGATTGACAAGTCATTATCGAGATTAAAAGCAAACACAAGCAATGGGTTAGTCTTTCTACTGCATTCTCAGCAGGAGGTCAGGCAGATCATGTGGGCACTCAATACATGTGTTCTGTGAGTGAAGAGGAATGACAGAATCCACAGAGGTCGGTCCACAAAATGCTGGGCATTTAGTTTCCTTCTCATCATTGTCCTAGCTCTGGGTGCAATGAACAGAGCGCCTAGACAGGAAGAAAAAAAGTGAAGATGATTTCAGGCATTTTACAAGGAATATGTCAGAAACCTGGAACAAACTAGTTATACTGGATTTGAAAAAGCATCACTTTTCAAACTATGCAACTCATTATCCTTTTCAAACTATGCTACCCAATATCTCCAGAAATTCAAGTTCTTTTGGTCTCAATTTTCTCACCAGCAAGTTGGGGGAAATAATGCCTATCACTCAGCCTTGTCATTAGGATTAAATAAGTCAGTTTATGGAAAACATCTTTTATTAATTATCAATAATAAAGGGGAAAACACAATAATAAAAAAACACAATGAAGTACTGCTTCACACTTATTGAGATGGTTCATTTCAAAAAGTGGAGAAAAAAAGAAAAACAAGTGTTGAAGATGTGGAGAATTTTAACCCTTGTGCACTGCTGATGTGAATGTAAAAGTGTATCACTGCTGTGGAAAACAACATGGCGAATCCTCGAAAATTTAAAAATACAGTGAACAAATGATCCAGCAATTTTATTTCCAAATCAGGGTCTCAAATAGCTTGAGAACCACTTTATACCCATGCTCACAACAGCACTATAACTAAAAGTTAGAAGCAACCCAAATGCCCATCAATTGATGAATAGAGTAGCCAAATGTGATACGCCAAGGAATAAGGTGTGTTAACAACAATAAGTTGTTGTTAATGAATTAGATGTTTACTTTAGCAAAATGTAGGGTTATGAAGACTGGTTGAAGAACAATGTGACTATATATTACCAAGATGTATAATTAAAATGGTTAGGATGATAAATTTTAAATTATACATATTTTAACACAAATTTAAAAGCAAATGTGGCAACATCAACAATACTACATGAGAGGAAAGAATGAGTTGTGTCCACCAGAGGTCACCATCTTTCAGTGCCAAAGCAGCATCCATATCTGCCTAATAGAGGGTCTCTTCAGAGCAAGGCCTAAACAACTATCATTTTGTTAACAGCCTCAGTTCAATTAGTGCCAGACTAATAGGGTGAGCAGGTAACAAAGGAGGCATCTAAGTAATTTTATAAAAAACTTTAGAAAAAGCAGAATTATTCCCCACAGGAAAGGCCACCTGGTTTAGAATCCCCAAACCTTGTTAGAAAACAAGACCAATGGACTTGTTTTTTCCATTAAAACAAAAAGAGCAGCAGTAGAGATAATACAGAAAGAACATTGTGCAGGGAAAGCTGAGTTTCAGAAGGAAGAACATTAAGCTAGAGAATTCCAAATACATGGAGAAGTGAATGATCACACTTTCATATATGTGACGAGTAGGTCATTAAGGGAGGAGGAGGTAAGTTCTATGTGGTAAGAAGTGGCATCTAGATCTGCATGCTGGCCTAGGCCAGTGGGCTCTACCCTTCCTGGTTACTATAGGAACTGTGTAACTGCCTACTAGTTTAATAGGCACATTCTGACACCAGAGGTGGAAAGATCAATAAGTTTGGTGGTTAGGCGGTCAATGTCAGGCTCAGAGAGAACATTTTCAGTATGCTGATGGGAATTGAAATTATATTAATTATAAGAGATCAAAGAAAAAGTGAAATGAAAGGTGGAGAGAATAGATAGTGATCACTCTTAATTTTAAGAAAGTTGTTTTGAAAGGAAAGAAAGAAGAGATTAGTCTTAGAGGTCAGCAGGGATAAGCATGAAAGATAGCAATGTTTTCTTTCCTTCTGTCGTAGGCCAAATAAGTCATCCAATCCCCAAGATATCTATACCCTAAGCCTCATATCTTTCTTATATAGCAAAAAAGACTTTGCAGATATAATTAAAGTTGAGGAACTTGAGATGGATAGGTTATCCAGGTGGACCCCATCTAATCACATGAAATCCTTAAAAGTGGAGAACTTTCCCTGGCTGGTTCAGAGATGCTACATTGCTGGATTTGAATATGGAGGAATGGGGCCATGAACCCTGGAAGGCAGGTCACTACAAGTTGGAAAGGTAAGGATATAGGAGCCTCCTGAAGGAACAAACCCTGCCAGAACTATGATTTTTAGCACTTTGAGACCTCTGATCTCTAAAATTGTAAAAGAATACCTTTCCATTGTTTTATGTCAGTATATTTAATTTGTTATAGAAACGGTAGAAAAAAAGACATTTCCTTACAAGAAAGCTTTATCAAATTGTAAAAGCACATTGCAGCAGAGTAAAAAAATCATATTAAATGTTACTATCTAAAACATTAGATCCAAGTTAATAAGTACATTTCCATATATCACAGAAAAACACATGTATCAATTTTCTATCTATAAGAAGGCTGAATACTTAGGTACCAGAAATGGTTTTTGAAAACAGAAATTTGTTAGTATTTAGTGATAAAAGGAACACAACAAAGAAGAGGAAAAAAACATCTTTGAACTGAAAAAGATTGCTTCTGAAATGGAATTTATCCATCATTTATTCCACATGTATTTATTAAATGCCTTCTCTGAGTCCTGCTGCATGGTAGGCTATGATGATAAAAGAGAAATGAAGACAGTAAAACTCCCTTTTCTCCAAAATCTCACATGGACTATATCAATAAAGAAATTAGCACATAAAATTATGTCACAAGATGATAAGTGCCTAACAGAAAAATAAAATAGAATTCAAAGATACAGAGTGATTTAAACAGGGGTTAATATAAAGTGAGGCAGGATAAATTAGGAACCCTTGTCCAAGGCCCCATCTCACGTCTACCAGCTGAGTTGATATGAGCATCAGGACCTCCCTTTCATCCTTCCCCATTGCAGTTATCAGGAGAACTAACTTCCCCAAAGCATAAACAGCAAGATTCTGTTTTTCAAAAGATTGCCCAACCATCCAAACGAGCATGAGCAGAGACCCCCAAGTTTGACCTAAAGTAACCTAAGAGGGGAAAGTTCCTGTTCCAGGCCCCATATTCATTACTTTCATCTCATGCATCTGACTTAAAACCTGGTAATCAGCATTTGGCACATGTGTAATAAGCATTATGGGCAAGGCACAGTGATCTATCAATCACCCCTTGTTTAAAGAAAACCATTCCAGGCGTAAAACCCATCTAAGGCCAACAAAGAACTCAGAAGCATGCATAGAAGCCAGATCCCCTGAGTGTGTGGGCAGATGACTTTATCACTGTACCCACTGTTACTCATTGCACCCTTACAGGGTATCTTCCTCCAAAAAATTCACTTAACTGTTTCTCTTTGCCTTGGTGAATTCTTCTCACTGCCCATGCACTGGCAATCACCTGTGTCCCACGATATCCAGGAGAGCAGGGAAAAGTCTTTCTGAAAAAAAGGTGACCTAGGAAATGACACCTGAATAAAGGGAGTAAGTATATGAATATTTGGGAAGTAGAAAGCACAAAGGCCCTGGTGTCTGCACATTTGGCAAGCTAAAAGTATGCAGTGTCCCATGTGTAATGATAAACAAAGAAAAATTGGTAGGAAATGAGCTCAGAAAAGAAGAAATGTATTAATAGGGAGGAAGATGACATAGGACCTTATAGACCATTTTTACTATATCTAATCCTCTGTTAAAAACATGGTGGTATTTTTCTCAATTATTTTCAGCTTTGAGGCTTTAATTAACATTTTTACACCATGCTAAAAATATATGATATAACCAATAAAATAACTATTATAAATTAATGAAAAAGAATTTACCTGGCAATATGAAAATGGGAACATAGAAATAAAAGCCATCTACAAAAAAGTATAAAAATATAAATATGTAGTATCTATATGAAGAATATCAAAATTATCAAATATCAACACTAATAAGGAGTACGTAATAAAACAATAAGATTACTTCTGCCTGTTAAGTTGAATGTGATTAAAGGAATCATTCCATTACTGTTGTATCCAGTGGGAGATAAGCAGTGAATCTGTTAAATGAAACAAAATTAATGATTCAAAAATGTATTCTTTAAATGATGGCAAAAATATTCATAAAAATTTTATTGCAATATTATATCTAAAAATAACATTTGGAAGCAATGTGAAAGTCTAATACTAGAGGACTGATTAAATCAATTATAGAATATCCACCTAATGGGATACTACATATTTATTAAAATGTGTGTGTTGTGTGTGTACAGAGAGAGAAAGAGACACCAAGAGAAATATGTTTATATTACTAAATAACAGAAATCATATTACAAAATAACAATTATAATTTGAACATATATTTGGTGTGCATAGATAATAAAATCAGTGTGAATAATACACACACTACCGATAGCATTAATAGCTTATATTGCCTTTATTTTCTAAATTGTTCTGCAAGTGCAAATTTTGTTGATATAAACAGCCATAAGAGTTACACAGGTTATTTTTCAGAAGCTTCATATTAAGAAAATTTTAAGACATGTTGAATAAGGAAGAAAGAAAAAGTATGCACTCAAAATTATTGCAAGTAAGTAGGTAAGAAAATTTTCAGTAATAAAAGGTTACAAGGAAATACATTGAAATATACATAACAGTAATCTCTAGGTAATTATTTCTAGGTAATTGTTATAAATATTTTGTAAATTTCCTTCATTGAACACATATTATCTTTATCATCAAAATAGTCATTCTAAGACATTGTATGGTTTGCATTGTTTTACTTGTGTCCCTGACTAGATTGCTCTATAAACTTAAGACTGGGAAGAGAACTGTTTTTATTATTCCACTCTTTTTAAGACCCATATCATTTTATTTTGAAAAAGCTTGCAGTTAATTGATTTCCCACTTCATCTTTGTCTTTGCAACAAGCCTATATTCTTATCTTCAATCCAGCCCTTGTTGCTAATTTGTTTTCATCTCCTCTATTTCACTCTGGAATGACTGTTCTGAAATAATTCATTATTCTGTAATATTACCATTAATCACAGCAAACAAAAAGCTGTGTGGGTAGCAATAGAAAAATCTGGACTTTTATAATGCAATGATCTAAAAAAAATCTAAGAAATCTAAAATCTAAAAAAAAAAAAAAAAAAGGATTTCTATGGAAAGGATATCATCTAATAAATGAAACAAAGATGAGGTCCTGACATCCTGAGGAAAAAAAACAGGAGTCATGACTATTAAATCCTTGCAGGAGGGAGATGTAGCTCTGAGTCACCAAACTAGATTAGGTCCTCAAGGAAATCTGTAAAATTAAGTCTATAAAAGCTGGCCCAGCTGGTTAATTAGAACACTGTACAGCAGATTATGTTTTATAGCTTGATTTTTATATTCCAAACTACAGCCTAATAAGTCAAGCCAATTACATTACCAAGGACTTGATGACTTATCTTTCTCAGATGAGTTCACCACAAGTCGCTAAACCTGCATTTGTATACAGTCAGAATGCTTTTTTGTTATAAGCCTGAGTTTTCAGACCTCCATGTTAAAGTATTAGCAAACTGTGAACTGCTCCCAGGCTGCTAAAGCACAGAATGCTATGCTCAGACCCAACCAGCATCAGCCAAAGGAAATGATTCATTTATTAAGGTTGTAATTACAGGCTATGAAACAGCTGGTTATGGGCTTTTTCACCCGGCCTGAGCTACTTTTTAACATCTGTTAGTAGGAGCAGAATAGGACACTCACATTCTTAAGTGTCCTCTCCCAGACAGGAAAAATGTACTTTCAGAGAGCTTAGGGTGTTCAGTCAAAATAATAAAAGATAAAATGTTGGGGGATAAGGATGACCAACACAAGAACTCGAACAGGGCCATATTCTGAAGATTTTTTTTTGTGACAGCTCTTTTTAATTAACTAACAACCCTGTCACGCATGCCAGCCCAGAAAAGTCTGCATTGTCCAACAGTCCCAAGCTTATGACGATGAAGATACTCTTTAATTATTCTGGCTCTCCTGGGTCTCCACCACACACACACACAAAGATAAACTTTTCATTTCTTCCTGATTATGCTGTGTATTTGTTAGAGTGTGGATCTGGAATGTCCCCACAAAGTCTCAATGTGTTCAAAGGTGAGGCATTTGGGAAGTGATTGGACCATGGGGGCTCTCACTGTATTAATCCACTGATGGCTGAATGGACTAGTGGGAGGTGGGACTGAGCTGGTGCAGGCATGTCAATTGGGGACATGCCTTGGAAGGGTTTACCTTTTCCCCAACCCCTTCCTAACACTTTCTCTCCCTCTCTCCCTGCCTCCCCCCACATACCCCACCACCAACACACTTCCTGGCTCTGCCATGAGGTAACAGACTTCCTCCACCTCTCCCTTCCACCATGATTTTCTGCCTCACCTAAAGACCAGAGCAATGGAGTCCGTGGGCCATGGATGAAACCTCTGAAATTATGAAACAAAATAAATCTTTCCTCCTCCAAGCTGTTTTTCTCAGGTGCTTATCACAGTGACAAAAAGCTCACTAACTCTGTGTTGCTGTTTTTTAAATCATTTTCTTGTATTTTTCCATGCTTTTTCATTGACTAAAAATGCCTTCTTCCTTCACCCTGCTACACCCTATTGTCAGAATCTTATTGATCTTTTACTTACAACTCAAATAAGCCCTGTTTATGAACGGTGCCTTGCTTATTTCCAACTGGGTTTTGTTGTATTTGAGTCAGTGTAGTGTAGTTGTTAAGAAAGATTGGATGCTGTCCATAGAGAGCCATAGGTGGGCTCTATGTGGACTATCAGCATCACAGCCAGTGAGGGGATAGGTCTGGCATTGGGAATGTCCTGTGGCACCCCACAGGGATAGACTGCCTGACACAGGTGAATTTCCCGCTCAGCTCTGCCAAAGATCCCACACAGTACCTGCTGCAGCCCAGCCCCTCTAAGATAGGTGTGACCTGCCAAGATGCCAATCAACCTGCTGACTGCAAGACATCAGGAAGCAAGACTCCGCCTTTGAAACCTTATCCCTGTCTTTGATGTACCCCTTTAAATAAACCATGGGAGCCATTTTCTTGTCTAGCTCCAGTTCCCATGTGGACTGGACCTATCAGGGGCTCCAACTTTTGGAACTCTCTTTCTGAATTTGTCTTTTGTTCTTTACTAATTATTCTAGACTTTAATTTCTCAGGTGGCTTACATCCTCCTTGGCAGGAAGAACACTTCAAGGAGATACTGGCCATTTCCCCATAGCTGTCTGCCTAAATTCAGTTCTTTTATGCCAGCTACTGAGTGTATGACTTTAAACTAAGCTTTAACCATTCTCTGCTTCACTTTTCCTTCTGTGGATACATCTGTCTGTAGAGATGATAATAATATTTACCTCACAGAATTGTATGAAGATTAAAATAATATACCTTGGACCCTGATTTTCCCCATGGAATTGGGGAAAATGCTTGTTTCTTGTACTTGATATTTTCTTCCATGTGGATAAAACAATCTCTTGACTTCTCCCAAGTACTTCTATCACTTTTCACCAGAGAAGAGTGTTTTAATTTCATCAATAAATTTAGGAAGAATAAATAGGGCATCCCACACACTTGGCTTTCCCACCTGAAAATGAGGTTTTAGATGGAACACAATAAACAACCCTTTCCATATTATAACTTCTAATTTAGTCTTTACCATTTAAAAAAGTGATCCTTTAGTACCCATTCTTCTCCTTATTTCTGAACCTGGTTTGAGTTCAGAGTAGGATCAGGGCAAGGTGGTTGGGTGATGCCATTCAGACCTTCTTGAAGACCCAAAACAAACACATAGTCAGCACTTAATATATTTTAGCTAATATCATAATTGCTTCCTGCCAAAGCCACAAGAACTGATTTTGGTGTTTTATTCTCACCACTCTCCTGCCATTTTGTCATGGCTAGTTCCTTATTAGACCATAACATAGGGAAAAGCTAAATTGCACGCTTTATTTTCTATTGTTGCATATGACTCCTTGAATGTAATAGTATTGCATGAGTAAATGATAGTACATGATAGTATTTTATAAGCACCATCAACTATTGCCACAGTGAATTCAATTAGACTAAAAAATTTCAACAGTGCAACAAAAATCCATCCATACGTTAACATTTTCTTTGATATGTTTTTAGATGCATGTGGTCTTTTCTCACCCATGTAGTCCTTACATAAATATTCATATAAGAAATTTCCAAACTAGTTGCTGTTGTCATATTTTTCTTTGTATCACATAATTTAATCTGCATGATACTGGGCAACTTAACCTCCCTTTATTAGTTTCCTTATCAATCAAATGGGGATATTAAATAGTATCTACTATAAAAATATAATGAGATATTTGTAAATTTGTTAAAATGCCTACTAGCAGGTAGTAAATGCTCTAAAAGTTATTTTTATTTTCTTCTGCAGCACAAAGCTATCTTGGCCCAAATGACTATTTGTGAAAAAAACTGTTTTTCATTATTTATGGAAGGCTGTGATCAAATGTAGAAAAATTAATCACATCTTTTCTGATAATCTCTTCCAAATAGAGTTAATAAAAAGATTCAATATTGCATTCAAGAACTGTCTCTATCATAAATATTCATCCTCATACTCCGGAAACAAAATTATCATTTGGTTCACTCTGGGTGATTTAGAATATGTATGATTTCTTTCACTGTTGAATCACTCTCTGGTAAATCCTGTAGTTTGATGACATCCTATTGCTTTCTCTCACAGTCACAGAACATAATCTTTAAGAAGATGTTTAATATGTAAAACAATCCTTACTCCTGACATTAATCACATGGTGGGAGGTACAAGGAGAGGGATGAACCAGATTGAGATAACATTATCATGACAATTAGCAATAATTACCAGTGTTCTCCAAATGGAAGAATTTTACTACTGCTTAAAGTGATGTGTGATGAGAATGATTCAAGATAAATTTTAAGGACTGGGTTTTGATCTGAATAAATTGTTGAAAAGATGTTAAACAGAATTTTGAGACTTCCACTTTAGATTATTTCATATGAAAAGCATAGTTGAGAATTTTACTCTTTGAAGCCTTAAATTATGTCAGTGAATTACCTCATCTCTTAGGATCAATAAACCACTTCAAGCTTTAGAACTAGGTTCCTCTTTCAAGCCATGAATATAATGAGATGACAGAGCAATTGACTAAGGAAGAAGATAACACTTAGAAGAGGAAAGTCATATCAATTGAATATCAATACCATTAGCATTTGTTAGGGACAAAAGGAGGTACCTAGTAACTTTGTAGGTGCATCTACTAAATGGATTCTTAGGTATTCTAACCTTCCAAATTCTATTCTGGGGAACAAAGGAGTTAAAGTCCAAGCATAAAAGGGTAGAGATTTGGGAGACTGTTAAATTCACATACTTTGGAAGACATTCTCCTTCAAGGTCTGATAAATATTTGCTATACTGCTAGATTTAGAGAAGATGTGAAATGTGTGTGTGTTGTTTTTAAATTGCATGCTTTATTTTGCCACTATAACAGAGTAGGAATAAAAACTCAAGTGCTTTTTTTTTTTATTGTTTAGTTGAAGTTACGGTCAGCACAAAAATACAGAATTCATAAATTGGTTTTCCTTAATAGAAAACTGTCTCTTGAGAATGTATTACATCCCCAGTAACATGGTGAGGCTTTCTAATGTGTTGTAATAACTTCTCCCTAAGGTAGAATAGAGCAGTGAACCAACTGAAGATCAGACAGCTTCATTCTGACTTTAAAATCTTAAGATGACCCTGATTCTAAATGAGTGGAGATGAAATATTTCATCTGCCAGACTCCTTGAAGTATATGACCAATTTTTACCTTTGGGACTATCATACCCCACCCCCCAGCAAAGCAACTGGGTAGGCAAAATTGGTCTGTGAAAGATGCTGTGCCTTTGGTTATATATGCTGCAAGCCTCAGTGAGGACAGAGGAGGTTTGGGGAGAGAAGGTGGGAATCTAGGGATGTACTCTAAAATTTCATCACACTTTGAAGTCACTAACTTCAGTCTACATGTAAATCTGTATTCAGTTTAATTACTAGTCTACCCTTTAATGTTTTTGTTGACTACTTTTGCAGGTTAAAGCAATCAGGGTATATTGGTTTCATACTGGGCTTCATATTAGACAATTTAATATTTGCTTATAACTCCCTAGGTTTATATACTTCCTATATAACTTGATAGGGTCTTTTCAGATTTATCATAAAAAATTGAGTCACTTAATATCTAAAATACGAACAGGCATGGTGGTACACACCTGTAATCCTAGCTTCTTGGGAGGCTGAGACAAGAGGATCACAAGTTTAAGAACAATCTCAGCAACCTACTAAGATCCTGTCTCAAAATTTAAAAAAAAAAAAAAATGGACTGGGTATGTAACTCAATGGTAAAGCACCTCTGGGTTAAATCCCTGTAATGCACACAAAAGAAATTACATAGACACATAGATAATATAGTGGTGCATATATATATGTATGTGTGTGTGTGAGTGTATATATACACATATGTGAATATATGTTTTTGACTCTCTATCCTATTGTAATGAATTATATTGGTATCTACCCAGTTGCATCATCTTGAAACTTGTATGTTAGCCTCAATATTCATTCTCCATCCCAGTCAGTTGCTGCCAATTGCACAATTGCATGCTTTAAATAGGTCATGAATCCACCCCTCCTTTCCATTCCTACTGCCACTGCAGCAATCTTAATTTATTTCCATCTAGGTAAAGGAGAGGAATACTTTAGAGGATGGATGATGATATTGGCAGTTTGTGAATGCGGAACAAACCATCACTCATAGGCATAAATTATGTAACATTCAATGCCTTTGATAGACAAAGGGCATTAAATTCTAAGAGCCATTTTTGAAAAATTTTAGATGCCATTCCTCTGCTGAACTGCCTAAACAGGTTAACCCCAGAAGCTCAAGGGATTATATATTGGGACAAAGACAGGGATAAGGTAATGGTCCAGGACCCCAGAGGAAATGTCCACATTTTATCATATATTCCTAAAAAATGATAATATTCTTATAAAAGATACAACTTTTTTTTTACTTTA
>PVHX01000325.1:110962-332470 GCA_004024805.1 Geosciurus inauris
ACATAACAGAAAAAAACAAATTTTCAGAAGCTGTACACACTATTCACTGAAAACATTTGTTGAGGCAAATAGAAAAAAAATTGTTACAATCATAATTTTTCTAACTTTGCACAAAATTATAAGCAGATTACATTCTTCATATTAAACATCTTTATATGCACTTTCAATGAACAGTATATATATATATATATATATTTATTTATTTATTTATTTATTTATATATATAAAAGATACAACTTTAAGGTGAACATCAGAGAGAGACTTTAGAAACCAGACACCTGAAAAGAAGTATCAACTTGCATTTGAGGGGTATATTTTGTAGAAGGGAGAACCTGATTTTCGTGCTACCTTCATGACTGAAGACCAGCCATGTACATGGGCATCAAGGGCCTCCTCCTCACCCACCACAGCATCCTAAACATCTTCCAGTAGCTAGTATTTTCAGATCATTTTTTTAAGACAGGGCCTTACTGTGTTGCCCAGGCTGGTCTTGAATTTTCACAATAGTCTAGGTCCAAGGAGATGGCACCATGTCACAAATCTAAGACTGATATTCTCAGTCTTTGGTTTATAAGAATATGTAGAATTAAAATACAAATGCCTAATCACTCCCCTCCAGAAGATTCTGAATTACACTTCTTATTTTTATTTATTTTTATTAATGTATAGTAATTATATAAAATAATGAGTTTCATTGTGATTTATTTGTACACATATATAACATACCCTGATCATATCCATTCCCCCATTACCTCCCTTACTCTTCCCTCTCCCTTTTTCCTTTCACGTCCTTTTTTTCTCACATGTGAGAAAAAAAACATGTGATGCTTGTCTTTGGTGTTCTGGTACTGGGAATTTAACCCAGGGGAGCTGTACCACAGAGTGATATTTCCAGATTTTTTAAGTCAGGGTCTCACTAAGTTGCCCAAGCTGGTCTTGAACCTGTGATCCTTCTGCCTCAGCTTCTGAAGGTGCTGGAATTACAGGTGTGCACCACCATACACAGTGCAATACTTGTCGTTTAAGTATGGGTTATCACACTTAACATAATGATCTCCAGTTCTATGTTCTATCCATATTCCTATAAATGACATGATTTCATTCTTAATTATAACTGAATATTTCCTTGTGTGTATGTGTGTATATATATATATATATATATATATATATATATACCACTTTCTCTACTCATTCATTAATAGATGCCTAGGCTGATTCCGTATCTTGGCTATTGTGAATTGTGCTGTGATAAACATGAATATGCAATAGCTCTACAGTATGCTAACTTTAATCCTTTGGATATATACTAAGGGGAATTAGAGCTGGATCATATAATAATTTGTTCTATTTTGTTTTTTGAAGAAGCTTCACACTAATTTCCATAGTCTCTGTACTAATTTACATTCTCATCAATGGTATATAAAGTTACTTTTTTTTCATATCTTCACCAGCATTTAGTGTTTTTTGCATTCTTGATGATAACCATTCTGATTGGAGTAAGATGGAATCTGAGGGTAATTTTAACCCACACTTTCCAAGTGGCTAATTATGTACAATATTTTTCTGTAAATATTAACCATTTATACTTCTGAGAAATTTTTGTTCAGTTCATTTGCTGATTTAATGATTGGGATTTTTGTTCTTTATGTATTCTGGATTAATTCTCTTTTGGAAGAGTAGCTGGCAAAGATTTTTTTTTCCATTCCATAGACTGTCTCTTTATAGTAAATTATTTTCTTTGCTTTACAGAAACTTCCTAAATTGATGCAGTTCCATATGTCATAGCAATTCTTGCTATGATTTTGTGAGCTACTGGAGTCCTGTTCAGGATAAATCTTGAAGTGTTTCCCTTATGTTTTCTTCTGGTCGGTTCAAGGTTTCAGGTCTTATATTAAGGTGTTTATTTTGAGTAGATTTTTATATAAGATGAGAGATAAGATCTAGTTTCAATCATCTGTATATGGAGATCTAGTTTCCCCAGAACTGTTTGTTAAGAGGCTATATTTTCTCTAGGGTATGTTTTTGGTATTTTTGTCAAGAATTAGATGGCTGTAGCTGTGTGGGTTTATATGTGTACACTCTATTTTATTCAATTGTTCTACAGGTCTGTTTTCATCCAAGTACCTGGCTGGTTTATAATTTGTAGTATATTTTGAAATCAAGTGTTATGGTATCTCCAGCCTTGCTCTTTTCGTTCACTAATTCTTTGGCTAGTCTGAGATTTTATGCTTCGATAAACATTTTAGTAGCTTTTTCTTTGATTTTTTTTTTTTTTTGCAAAAAATGTCATTGGAATTTGATGGAGATTGAATTGAATTTATAAATAATTTTTGTTAATGGTCATTTTAATGATACTAATACCGCCTAAACAAGGGAGGTCTTTTCATCTTCTAATGTCTTCTTCAATTTCTCTCCTCAGTGTTCTGGAATTTTAATTATAGAGGCCTTCACCTCCTTGGTTAGGTTTATTCCTAGATTTTCCTTTTAAATACTTGTGAATGGAATTCTCACAAATTCATTTCTGATTACTGACCACAAGTTTGTGAGAATCTGGATTCTGGTGATGAAGTAACATAGATGAAGTAAATAATAATAATAATGCAATCTCTAATTGAGTTTCTTCTTTCTATTATACTCTATATTCAGTGTTTTACATACATCTAATATTTAATATTCCCAATAGTGTGAGGTAGGTGTGGTTATTTCTAGGTTAGCTGTAAGGTATATGAAGATCAAAGAACAACTTGTGACAGAGCCTGAATTCACACCTGGGTCCAGTTTATGCAAGCTCTTATGCTTGCAACACAGAATAAAGAAGAGGGAAGATAAACATACCTTGCCCCATTAACTTCTTGTATTTTTTTTTTCAGATTGCGTTAGAATTCTTTCTTTCTTTGTTTTATTTAGGCTTACATGTTAACAGTGTAAATTGATTCATTGTACATAGATAGAGGATAACATATCAATTCTCTACTTGTAAGTTGTATAGAATCACAACATATATGCAGTCATACATAAAGTTACAGTTATTATGACCATCATATTCCACCACCCTTGCTGTCCCCACACCCCCTCCCCGCTTACACCCCTGTGAACAGAGATCCACCATTGTACCCATGTCCTTCCCCACTTATCAACGAGTACATTCGGCATTTGGTTTTCTGAGATTGGCTTACTTCACTTAGCATGATATTCCCCAACTCCATCCATTTACCTGCAAATGCCATAATTTTGTTCTCTCTTATTGCTGAGTTATATTCCATTGTGTATATACACCACAGTTTCTTTATCCAGTCATCTATCGAAGGGCATCTAGGTTGGTTCCACAGTTTAGCTATTGTGAATTGAGCTGCTATAAACATTGAAGTGGCTGCAGCACTGTAGTACACTGTTTTGAAGTCTTTTGGGTATAGACCTAGGAGTGGGATAGCAGGCTCAAATGGTGTTTCCATTCCAAGTTTTCTAAGGAATCTCCATACTGATTTCCAGATTGGTTTTACCAATTTGCAGTTCCACCAGCAATGTATGAGCATGCCTTTTTCCCCACAACCTTGCCAACACTTATTGTTGTTTGTATTCTTGATAATTCCCATTCTGACTGGCATGAGATAGAATCTTAGGGTAGTTTTAATTTGCATTTCTCTGATTGCTAAAGATGTTGAACATTTTTTCATATCTCTGTTGATGGATTGTATATCTTCTTCTGTGAAGTTTGTGCTCAGCCCTTTGGCCCATTTATTGATTGGATTGTTAGTTTTTTTGGTGTTAAGTTTTTTGAGTTCTTTATATGTCCTGGAGATTAGTGCTCTATCAGATGTGTGTGTGGCAAAGATTTGTTCCCAGAATGTCGGCTCTCTGTTCACTTCACTGATTATTTCTTTTGCTAAGAAGAAGCTTTTTAGTTTGAATCCATCCCATTTGTTGATTCTTGATTTTATTTCTTGTGCTATAGGAGTCTTGTTAAGGAAATATGGTCCTACTCCGACATGACGAAGATTTGGGCCTATTTTTTCTTCTATTAGGCGTTGGATCTCTGGTCTGAATCCCAGGTCCTTCATCCACTTTGAGTTGAGTTTTGTGCATGGTGAGAGATAGGGGTTTGGTTTCATTTTGCTGCATATAGATTTCCAGTTTTCCCAGCACCATTTGTTGAAGAGGCTGTCTTTTCTCCAGTGTACGTGTTTGGCTCCTTTATCTAGTATAAGGTAACTGTATGTAAGTAGGTTCGTCTCTGTGTCTTCTATTCTATACCATTGGTCGACATGTCTATTTTGGTGCCAGTACCATGCCGCTTTTGTTACTATAGCTTTGTAGTATAATCAGAAGTCAGGTATTGTGATGCCTCCTGCTTCACTCTTCTTGCTAAGGATTGCTTTGGCTATTCTGGGACTCTTATTCTTCCAAATGAATTTCATGATTGCCTTTTCTATTTCTATAAGGAATGACATTGGGATTCCAATTGGTATTGCATTGAATATATATAGCACTTTGGGAAGTATGGCCATTTTGATAATATTGATTCTGCCTATCCAGGAGCATGGGAGATTATTCCATCTTCTAAGGTCTTCTTCAATTTCTTTCTTCAGTGTCTTGTAGTTTGCATTGTAGAGGTCTTTCACCTCTTTTGTTAAATTGATTCCCAAGTATTTTATTTTTTTTTTTTGAGGCTATTGTGAATGGGATAGTTTTCCTAATTTCTCTTTCAGAGGGTTTATCACTGATGTATAGAAATGCAATTGATTTGTGGGTGTTGATTTTATATCCTGCTACTTTGCTGAATTCATTTATTAGTTCTAAAAGTTTTCTGGTAGAATTTTTTGGATCCTCTAAGTATAGAATCATATCGTCCACAAATGATAGTTTCAGTTCCTCTTTTCCAATTCATATCCCTTTAATTTCTTTCGTCTGTCTAATTGCTCTGGCTAGTGTTTCAAGGACTATGTTGAATAGCAGTGGTGAGAGAGGGCATCCCTGTCTAGTTCCTGTTTTCAGAGGGAATGATTTCAATTTTTCTCCATTTAGGATGATGTTGGCCTTGGGTTTCGCATAGATAGCTTTTACAAAGTTGAGGTATGTTCCTTCTATTCCAAGTTTTTCTAGTGTTTTGAGCATAAAAGGGTGTTGTATCTTGTCAAATGCCTTCTCTGCATCAATTGATAAAATCATATGATTCTTATCTTTAAGTCTATTGATGTAATGTATACATTGATTGATTTCCGTATGTTGAACCAACCTTGCATCCCTGGGATGAACCCCACTTGATCGTGGTGCACTATTTTTTTGATATATTTTTGTATGCGATTTGCCAGAATTTTATTGAGAATTTTTACACCTATGTTCATCAGGGATATTGGTCTAAAGTTTGGTGTCTCTGTCCAGTTTTGGAATCAAGGTGATACTTGCCTCATAGAATGAGTTTGGAAGGGTTCCCTCCTTTTCTATTTCATGAAATAGTTTGAGGAGAATTGGTATTAATTCTTCTTTGAAAGTCTTGTAGAACTCAGCTGAGAATCCATCTGGACCTGGGCTTTTCTTGATTGGAAGGCTCTTGATGGCATCGTCTATTTCCTTGCTTGAAATTGATCTGTTTAAGTTGTGTATGTCCTCTTGGTTCAGTTAGGGTAGGTCATATGCCTCTAGAAATTTGTCGTTGTCTTCAGGGTTTTCTATTTTACTGGAGTATAAATTTTCAAAATAGTTTCTAATTATCCTCTGTATTTCAGTAGTGTCTGTCATGATATTTCCTTTTTCATCTCGAATTTTAGTAATTTGGGTTTTCTCCATCCTCCTTTTCATTAGGGTGTCTATTTTTTTATTTTTTCAAAGAACCAGCTTTTTGTTTTGTCAATTTTTTGAATTGTTTCTTTTGTTTCAATTTCATTGATTTCAGCCCTGATTTTGATTATTTCCTGTCTTCTAGTTCTTTGGGTGTTAATTTGTTCTTCCTTTTCTAAGGCTTTGAGTCGAAGAGTCAATTAATTTATTTGTTGGCTTTTACTTCTTCTAATGTATGAGTTTAGTGCTATGAACTTTCCTCTTAGCACTACCTTCATGACATCCCAAAGATTTTGATATGTTGTATTGGAGTTTTCATTTGCCTCTAAGAATTTTTTTATCTCTTCCTTGATGTCTTCTGTTATCCATGCATCATTTAATAGCATATTATTTAGTTTCCAGGTGATGGAGTAGTTTCTGCTTTTTAATCTGTCATTGATTTGTAATTTTATTCCATTGTGGTCAGATAGGATGCAGGGTAGAATCTCTATTTTTTTGTATTTGCTAAGACTGGCTTTGTGACATAACATATGATCTGTTTTGGAAAAGGATCCATGTGCAGCTGAGAAGAAAGTGTATTCACTCGTTGATGGATGGGACACTCTATATATGTCTGTTAAGTCTAAATTATTGATAGTTTCATTAAGATCTATGATTTCTTTATTAAGTTTTTGTTTGGAAGATCTACCCAATGGTGAAAGAGCTGTATTAAAGTCTCCAAGTATCATTGTGTTGTGGTCTATCTGATTCTTGTATTTGAGAAGGATTTGTTTGTTATATGTAGAAGCTCCATTATTTGGGGCATATATATTTATGATTGTTATGTCTTGTTGATATATGATTCCCTTAAGAAGTATGTAATGACCTTCTTTATCTCTTTTCACCATCTTTGGTTTGAAGTCCACTTTATTTGATATGAGGATGGAAACTCCTGCTTGTTTGTGGGGTCCATGTGAGTGAAATGTTTTATCCCACCCTTTCACTCTCAGTCTGTGGATGTCTTTTCCTGTGAGATGACAGGAAAAGACAGCATATTGTTGGATCTTTTTTTTTTATCCAGTCTGTCAATCTATGTCTTTTAATTGGTGCATTTAGGCCATTTACATTCAGGGTTATTATTGATATACGATTTGTAATTCCAGTCGTTTTGGTTTGTTTTTGGTTTTTGCCTTGATTTGTTTTCTCTTTTGAATGGTCTTTCCTCTAGTGTAGTTCCTCTCTTTGTAAATTTCCATTGTTGGTTATCATTTCCTCCTCATGGAATATTTTGCCAAGAATGGTATGTAGTGCAGGCTTTCTTGCTGTAAATTCTTTTAACTTTTGTTTATCATGAAAGGTTTTTATTTTGTCATCAAATCTGAAGGTCAATTTTGCTGGATATAGGATTCTTGGTTGGCATCCATTGTGTTTTAGGGCTTGGAATATGTTATTCCATGATCTCCTGGCTTTTAGTGTCTGGGTTGAAAAATATGCTGAGATACGAATTGTCCTTTCCTTATATGTAATCTGGTTCCTCTCTCATGTGTCCTTTAAAATTCTATCCTTAATCTGTATGTTGGGCATTTTCATTATAATGTGACTTGATGTAGATCTGTTGAAATTTTGTACGTTTGGTGTCCTGTAAGACTCTTGTATTTGATTTTCCATTTTATTTTTCATACTTGGGAAATTTTCTGATATTATTTCATTGAAGAGATTGTACATTCCTTTGGTTTGACATTCTTCACCTTCTTCTATCCCAATAAATCTTAGATTTGGTCTTTTGATACTGTCCCATATTTCTTGTATGTTCTGTTCATGATTTTTTACCATCTTCACTGTATGGTCAAATTTATTTTCAAGATTGTATATCTTGTCTTCATTATCTGAGGTTCTGTCTTCCAGGTGATCTAGTCTGCTGGTGATGCTTTCTATTGAGTTTTTTATTTGGTTAATTGTTTCCTTCATTTCAAGAATTTCTGATTGGTTTTTTTTTCACAATCTCTAGCTCTTTCTTAAAGTAATCTTTTGCTACTTGTAATTGCTCTCTTATCTCTTTGTTAGAATGATCGATGGTTGTCTTTATTTGCTCTCCTATTTCTTTGTTGAATTGATCAATTTTTGCCTGTAATTGTTCACTTATGTCATTCTTTAGTTCACTGATCATTTTAATTATGTACATTCGGGAATTCTTTCTCTGACATTTCATCAACTGTGCTGTCAATGGATTCTGTTACAGTCATATCCAGGTTTATTTGGGGCACTTTCTTCCCTTGTTTTTTCATGTTGATTGTGTATCTTCCTTTCTTGAAATACCAATCTGAGGTATTGCAGCTTCTATCCTATAATCTTGTATTGACACTCCAGATTACCTGCGTCTCGCCTTGGAGCTACTTCTGTTCTCCCAGTGTCCCCAGATGGGCACTACTGTCATTAAAGTTGGTGGCAGAAGTAGTGGATGTACCTCTAGAGGGGAGTGGGAGTGGCTTTGCCTGGGCTCCTGAGGCGGCCCTTGAGGGCTGTTTTGGCCCTCTCTTGCACTCCTGCTGGTGAACAGGAACTACTGAGTTTGGGCTCCCCTGTGGCTAGAGGTAGTAGTCTCTGGTCTCCCTTTAGCTGGACACCTGGGGATGTTCTTGAGGGTGGATCAGGGCCCTCTGCTGCTCTTGGCGGTCCCCAGGAACTCTGGAGCAGAACTGAGGTGGGCCTAGGATACCCTTGGGTGGGGCTGCCTCCACTGGTGTCTCTGGAGCAACTCTTGCCCTGAATTTGGGCTCCCCAGTGGCTAGAGGTAGCAGTCTCTGGTCTCCCTTTGGCTGGACAACCGTGGAGGTTCCTGAGGGTGGATCAGGGCCCTCTGCCCATTAACTTCTTATTGAGAAACCAATGTTTCCATTTTAAAGAACTCTTCAAGATAGAGCAGAATGAATGAAGTGTAATGAGTTGATGGCAATATAATAAGTCTTTCCATGTGAAAATTGCTATTACAAATTTATTTTAGATAATACAAAGCTTTAAATGGCTTCCACATCCTTTCCTTCAGTTGGTAAGCAAACAGGTTTCTTGCATTTGCCATGTATCCTGAGATCAGCTTAGGGGCCCTGGTTACTAAGATAGCACAAATCCAACAGGAGTCACACTTGATGAGCCCCAAATCTACTCAGGTTCTCAGTGCAGGAAATTCACACAGGCAAGTAGTGTATAGTGAATATGGAAAGCCATTTGTTACTTCCTGACTGATTTCTCTCTAAATTATTTCCTGAGAGTGATTTAATAGAAGTTTGTATTACAACTTGCATAATAAGGGAAATTCCCTACTTATTTTATAACCTGCAATAATGGTTAAATTGTTTATTAAAGGCACCTGCCTATACCATAACAACAAGAGATGATTGATAGATTAATATATACATAATAATGGATGGATAGATAATAGATGATAGATAGATGGATAGGCAGCAGAGAAAGAGGCTCTGTGTCATTTTGTCATAAACAGCTATAGTATGCCCTATCACTAATATTCCCTTGATAAAACATACAGACTAGAAAGAGAAAGTGGGAATACTTTCTAACAATGAAAGGAAGGAAAATGCTCTTTTCTTAGTAGGAAATGAAGATAAAATGAGGATTTTAAAATCCTGTTGATAAATGAAATTGAGCTGCATTGCCTGATGCTTTTCTAGATATAACCATGGAAGAAGGGCATTCACCAAATTTAAATACAGGTAAATTTATAATTATCTTATATATAAAGGTAAGATACACGAATCCCCCCAAATACACTAATAAAACATAAAAATAATAAAATAATAATAATAAAACATGTTCCATAAAGGCCAATTCCTTCCCTTGTTTATAATACTTTAAGGGAAATAATAAGAAAAAATATCTTCCTCTGTGAATATGTAAGTTTGTAGTTAAGATTATTTGACATACAGAAGAACTACACATTGTAATCTATACTTAAAAACCAGAAAGCTGCTGGGTGCACATCACTCCTGTAATACAAATACACAGCAAGCTGAGGAAGTAGGATTGTAAATTCAAGGTCAGTATGAGCAATTTAGTGAGAACCTGTCTCAAAATAAAACAATAAAAAGGGCTGAGGATGTAGTTCAGTGGTATAGTGCCCATGGAGTCAATCTCTAGTTACTGCATACAAACACACAAACCAGACATTTCTCTCATGGTATATAGTTTCAAAAAAACAAAACTTTGGACATAGCAATTTTTTATTTTAGCATTGTATGTGATAACTCTTTCACAATACTAGTACATCACCACTCAATTTACAAAAAAAAGTACTATCATGATTTATGTGTTTAATTATAAGAAAAGGTAACTACTTTTGACTTGTAGGTCTTGGGCAAATATGCTTCTAATACTCATTTATATCTTGTGTATGATCATATTTTGATTTGTCAGATTAGTAAATTTTAGAGCATTCACCACCACCTGTTTTCTTTCTTGGAGAAAAGAGAGGCAAGAAAAACAAAACATTTTTGATTTTCAATTCACTCTTTCCTTAATTCAGTCAAGGGCTACTTACTTTGAGCAAAATTGCCCTTCCATTTTAAACAAAACCATAATTTATATAGAGATCTTTTCATGAAACAAAAGGCATAGAGTGAGAGCAAAGGTCTCATTTGAGTTTCTCAATCTGACATTGAGTTTCCATTGGCTAAGAAATACTTTTAAAGACACCTCTGC
Source organism: Geosciurus inauris (assembly GCA_004024805.1). Lineage (NCBI taxonomy): Eukaryota > Metazoa > Chordata > Mammalia > Rodentia > Sciuridae > Geosciurus > Geosciurus inauris. The sequence continues at coordinate 121,427 of PVHX01000325.1, forward strand.
TCACAGTTGCTTAGTGGTTCTTTGGTGAAGTAAGATTTCTATTCCACATTGCTGGACATTTCTCTCTATTTTCTGGATAGGGTGTCCATGTATTATTCCCAGATCAGGCTCCAATTCCTTGTGATTTATATTCACTTAGACTATCCATTAGGGTCCCATTGTCTCTTCAAGTTCACCTTTTGGACAAGTCCTTCAAGAAAGCTTTACAACTTTGCCTCTCATCCACTGTAGTGGCCTCTAATTATAACCAGCCTTTCTCCTTCTTCCTTTCTATTACTAACAAAAGAAAGCCTGAAGCAGTTTTCAAACAGATATTTCTCTCACAAGAATATTAAAAGCATTCATGTTCCATTTGTTACAACTATGAAAAATTTGTTCTTTCAAAAGAGGAATGATAGTGAAATACCTAAGAATAATAGTTAACAGTCATAATATGTAATGTCTATTTTTACTCCATAAGAATGAAAAATATATTTTAAATGTGTGGTGAGTGCTAAGAGATCTTAGTTTTACAAAAGAGAATTAAAACAGTCAGTGGTGTTCTTGAGCACACACCTGCATCATTCATTGGCTTGTGAATGGGGTGCAGTGGGTGCTCAGGGCTTTGTTATTTATGCCAGCTTCCATTCTCTTGAGAACTTTCCCACTAACCTCAGAATATGGACTGTACTTGCAAGGCAATTCATTTTAGCTTCTAATTAGGTTCATCCCTTATTTCACATTTTTTTCCTTTTCTTACTTGTGAAAATATTTGAGTAGGACTATCAAATAATTGACTAAAAAAGTAAGACTATCTCTGACATTATAGAACATATTGTTTCCTCAACTTCTCTGATTTTGACAATTTATTGAATTCAGGGAATCTCAGTTACCAGCTGGGTCAGAGAGTTCTGATTTAGGGTATTTCTAGTATAGAAATTTGTTGTCATCTAATATAATATAATATATAATTTAAACCTAAATTGGTACTTATATTTTATTGAATTCTTCTATGAAAATGACTATATTAAAAGAAGCTTTGCCAAATATTCCTCAGTTTTTGGATACACTTGACTTGATAATGAATATATGTATGTATTTTGCTGGACTGTGTTAGCTTTCTTTTTAAAGGATTCTTGCCAATTCATGACATTTCCTATTTTTTTTTTTTTTTTTTTTTTTGGTACTGAGGATTGAATTCAGGGGTACTCGACCACTGAACCACATCCCCAGCCCTATTTTGTGTTTTATGTAGAGACAGGGTCTCACTGAGTTGCTTAGTGCCTCACTGTTGCTGAGGCTGGCTTTGAACTCGCAATTCTCCTGTCTCAGCCTCCCTAAGTGCTGGGATTACAGGCTTGAGCCACCGCGCCCGGCTAACATTTCCTATATTTTTATTCTTAATCCTTTCATCTGGTTTTGCTATCAAGACTATATTATCCTGATAAAGTGATGCCAGAAATATTTGCTTGCTTTTCTTTGGAGGTTCTTGTATAAGATTAGAATTATCTGTTCTTTGAATGATTATTATAAATTTATATTTATCAATTAAATGCCTATAATGATTTTAAGTTGGCTTCAATTTTTTATTTCTTCTTTAGTTGGTTTGATATGTATTATTTTCCTAAATAATATTTGTTTCATAAAAATTTTCCAACACAGTATCTAAAATTTTAGTAGCTTCTCCTTTTAAAATTTTTCATTGAAGATACATCGAGTTCTTTTTCATAACATTCTATAAATTTGCTTTGTTGTTTAAATACTAAAATAAGTTAACATCCTGACATCCCATCTCTAAATATACAAGTGTGGTTCTCTAAAAAACAAACACTTCTTCATGCCAAAAACAGTATTATCACAAGTAACAAATTAATAATTTTAACAATTATTTGTAAATTGCTTAACATTGTTAATACACGATAATTTTCACTAATCTTTTTGTACTATAAGATGCAGATATAAATCTGCATATAGGGGTTTAGCTCAATGAGCTTCACAAATTAAATCCACACATATAGCAATATCTAAGTCAAGATAAAGTATATTGCCAGTAGCCCGGAAGATTCCCTACTTGCTCCCTTCAGTCATTAAATTCTCCCCTCATTAGGATGTTGGTGCTTGAGACCAAAATTCTAAGTACCTCTGTACTTGGCTTAAGAACTAAATTGACATAAGACAATTTAGCAGAAGAAAAAAGTAATTTTTATTACATGGATATGCATGAGAGTTGAGACGTGGGCCGGGGGCTCGGGTACTGAGAGACAGACTCCAGGAGGTGTCCAGGTGATTGCTACTTAACATTCCATTTGGGGCTACACAAAGAAATAAGAGATTCTGGGTATGAGGTGGCAAATTAGGAGTAGGTGAGGAGAGAATGTTTATGGTAAATAAAGATCACCTTGGGAGATCCTTAGGTGAGAAAAGTTGTCTCTGAGAGTATCTTCTTTTACTAGTGAGAATTTCCTTTAGAGAAGAAAAATTATACAAAAATAAATCAATCAAGGGAAAGATAAAGGGCATTTCCTGTGTCTGCTGGTTCTCAATGCCTTTGTCTCAAAGTAATCCACAAGCCGAAGTGGCATATTTTGAGGGGATATATTCTGAACCCCTTCATCAATAAATTCTACCACACAGTTTTCCATAGCAGTTGCTCTAAATTATAGTACCAGCAAACCATATGAGGACTCTGGCTATTTTACATTGTATAGGGGGAAATGTATTTGTTTCTCTCTATCCTTCTAAGTTCTCTGCTGAGGTCCCTGTAACAAATACAGATTCACAAGAGAAGATCATACAGATTTATTAATATATGAATTTTCTGTGACATAGAAAATTCATAATGAAAGGAGACTCATAGAAATGGTTAAACCTGAATGTTTTTATACTACACTTGATGAAGAGCAGAGAATCATGGAAAAATGTGATAGACAAAAATGGGTAGGAGCTAAGAGTAATAAACTGAGAAAAATCAAGCAAGTAGGCCTTCCTATTATTCTCAGTATCTGTCTTTGGAGGCAAGGATGCTCCTTTTTTAAAAAAAATTTATTTATTCTACTTAGGTATACATGAGAGCAGAATGCATTTTGATTCATTGTACACAAATGGAGCACAACTTTTCATTTCTCTGGTTGTACATGATGTAGGGTCGCACCATATGTGCAGTCATACATGAACCTAGGGCAATGATGTCCATCTCATTCCACCATCTCTCCTGGCCCCATCTCCCCTCCCCTCCCCTCGCTGCCTTTTGACCAAAGTTCCTCCATTCTTCCCATGCCCCCTCCCTCACTATAGATCAGCATCAACTTATCAGCGAGAACATTCAGCCTTTGGCTTTTTGGGATTGCTTACTTCGCTTAACATGTATTTTCCAACTCCATTGTTTACCTGCAAATGCCATAATTTTATTCTCCTTTATTGCTGAGCAATATTCCTTTGTGTTTATATACCACAGTTTCTTTATCCATTCATCTATTGAAGGGCATCTAGGTTAGTGCTACAGTTTAGCTATTGTGAATTGAGCTGCCATAAACATTGAAGTGGCTGTGTCACTATAGTATGCTGTTTTTAAGTTCTTTAGGTATAGACCAAGGAGAGGGATAGCTGGGTTAAATGGTGGTTCCATTCCAGGTTTTCTAAGGAATCTTCATACTGCTTTCCAGATTGATTGTACCAATTTGCAGTCCCACCAGTGATGTATGAGCCTGCCTTTTCCCCCACAACCTTGCCAACACTTATTGATGTTTGTATTCTTGATAATTGCCATTCTGACTGGCATGAGTTGAAATCTTACAGTAGTTTTGGTTTGCATTTTCTCTAATTGCTAGAGATGTTGAACATTTTTTCATATGCCTGTTGATCGATTGTATATCTTCTTCTGAGAAGTGTCTGTTCAGCTCCTTGACCCATTTATTGATTGAGTTGTTTGATTTTTTGGTGTTAAGTTTTTTGAGTTCATGATATATCCTGGAGATCAGTGCTGTATCTGATGTATGTGTGGCAAAAGTTGCTCCCAGAATGTAGGCTCTCTGTTTACTTCATTGATTGTTTCTTTTGCTGAGAAAAAGCTTTTTAATTTGAATCCATCCCATTTGTTGATTCTTGATTTTATTTCTTGCATGGTAGGGGTCTTGTTAAGGAAGTCTGGGCCTAATCCAACATGATAAAGGGTTGGGCCTACTTTTTCTTCTATTAGGTGCAGAGTCCCTGGTCTAATTCCTAGGTCCTTGGTCCACTTTGAGTTTTGTGCATAGTGAGAGATAGGGTTTTAGTTTCATTTTGCTCATATGGATTTCCAGTTTTCCCAGTACCATTTGTTGAAAAGGCTAGCTTTTCTCCAATGTATGCTTTTGGATCCTTTGTCTAATATAAGATAACTGTATTTATATGGGTTTGTCTCTGTGTCTTCTATTCTGTACCATTAGTCTACACGTCTATTTTGGTGCCAGTACCATGCCATTTTTGTTACTATAGCTTTGCAGTATATTTTAAGGTCTGGTATTGTGATGCCTCCTGCTTCACTCTTCTTGCTAAGATTGCTTTGGCTATTCTGGGTCTCTTATTCTTATAAATGAATTTCATGACTGCTCTATTTCTTTTTTTTTTAATTTTTTAAAATATTTTTTTAGTTGTAGATGGACACAATGTCTTTATTTTATTGCTTTGTATGTGGTGCTGAGGATCGAACCCAGGGCCTCACACATGCAAGGCAAGCGCTGTACCGCTGAGCTACAATCCCAGCCCACTGCTCTATTTCTAAAAGGAATGACGTTGGGATTTTAATTGGAATGCATTGAATCTGTATAGCGCATTAGGTAGTATGGCCATTTTGACAATATTGATTCTGCCTATCCATGAGCATTGGTGATTTTAAAGATGCTCCTTTCTTATGGGTGTATAGGAAGGGTATCTCTCACATGAAAATCTTATGATATTCTTCGTGGGAAGATCAGAAAGTGCATGCTATACTAATGACATCTCAAATTCCTTCTGCTTAAAACAGCCAACATGCCATGGCACAATATTTGGGATAGTTTCCTGAATCCTGACAACATCCTGGCCATTATCAGTCTTTTCCATGTTAGATATTCCAGTGAGGATGTGCTGCCACACTATTCTAGTCTTCACTTCCATGTTCCTGAAAATGCAGGGTACATTTTTATATCCTCATTGACATTTGAGTGTTATCTTTGAGGAAAAATAAAGGCTTTTGCCCATTTTTATTATAATCTATTCTTTTAAAGAATTTGTCTTGCCAGGTACTGTGGCATACACCTGTAATCCTAGCAGCTTGGGAAGCTGAGGCAGGAGGATCACAAGTTCAAAGTCAGCCTCAGCAACTTAGTGAGACCCTAAGCAACTTAGCAAGATTCTGTCTCAAAATAAAAATAGAAAGGACTGTGGATGTGGCTCAGTGGCTAAGTGTCCCTGGATTCAATCCCTAGAACCAAAACCCAAAAATTGTCTTGTTAATAATTGTCTCATTATATATACTGACTATAAACATATTTTGGTTATTGATGTTATAAATATTTTCTTACCTTTCCTACCTTGCTCTTTCAATTTCTTAATAGGTCTCAATAAGCAGAAATTCCTACTCATAATATAGTTCAATAGCCTTAATTTCTCACTTGCTTAGCTACATATTTAAAAATGTGATTGCTATCTTCCATCTGGCATTTTGTATCAGGAGAATTTTTTAATAATCTGATCTATCAAACTGTCAGAAACATGCCACCTGTTTCCATTTTTAAGAATTCAAAATGAATTCTATTTCTGAGGAAAAAATCAACACACAGGTCATCTGCTTTCCCTTTCCTTATTCATCCTGGTCAAAAAATTATGATCACAATTTTTAAAAGATACATCTCATAAGAGTCTCTTCGACTTAGTTTTGCCATAACTAGAAGGAAAGTCATTGGAGCAAAATTTTTTGTGCCTCCTAACATCCTAACTTACCTCTAAGGCCCTTGACCACTTTTTTTACCCTAAGTATTGCCAAGGCAACAAACTCTGCAATCTCTGCACCCAGCTCCACTCAGCTTCCAACCACACAGGAGCACAAAGTCACTGATATCTTGTGTATATGCAGAGCCCTTGTTTTCAGCCTAAGGAATTCACTGTTGCTGATGAAGTATGTAGGTCTTGAAATTCAAGAGACACGACATCCTTGGGGAAATACTATGACCAGTAGGAGATGGAACAATTCTTATCCTACTTCTGTACAGGTTGATGGGAGACACATTCATTTATATGGTCCTGCAAGATCAAGTAATAGGTTGACCTTTGGTATCAAGGAACGCATAGCTAGGTAACACACTCCTCCTTCTCTGCCCTTCTCCCTCAGCCTGCCTCCCTTGTATTGTACTCTCTAATATATCAGTATCACATAACATTTGTTCCAGACTCTGAGCTTTCTGAGAAAGTTACACAGTCACTTCAGCTCTATAAATCAGATTCTTATGTATAATACCACCCTTAAACTAAATATGCTAAGTTTCCTTTTAGTTCTGAGGTGTTTCCTTTTAGTTCTGAGGTGTTTCTTTCTCATGCAAAATGACTTGTTATTCTACCATCTGGTCATGATGTGATGAGCAGGCATTGAAAAGCCACTGAAAGGAAAACAGTACAAAAGGAAGAGTGACCTTTGAGGATTGTGGAGAATAATTACATGATGAAGTGGTACAAATCAGAAAATGGTTGTGACCAATTAATTCTTTAATTACCTATAATTCTTAAACATAATCCCTCTGATGTCAAATTTTTTGATATCTCAACAACAGCAACAAAATAGGTTACCTGATTTATAAGTACAGGGTAGCTTTAAATTATTAGATTCTTTAAGTAAATGAATAAATAATCCAATAAACCTCTTAACTTTAAGATGATCTCATTTTTGTTCCTTCTCTTCCTATTTTCCTCAGATTTTTACTCAGACAACAGAACATGAGAAAAGTCAGATCCAAGTATATCATAACCAAATTCATTTATAACCAAATTCCTTTCTTAAAATAAATGTTGGGGCTCAAAGTATGTGCCTCAGAAGTAGCCTCCAGAGCAGCCTCTCTCTGACTTCTCCTGTCCTCCTATCTCTTACACCCTCTCTTTTCCCGAGGTGTGTTATAGACATTAGAACACCTTTTCCCCAAAGCAACCCTAAAAGCCTAAAAACATTACTCTAAACTTTCCCCATCTTTCTGTGTAGGAACTGGCCATAAAGAAATTATCTGACTGCCAATCTTATAGCAGATTTTAAGACGTTCATTTCAGCAGAGGTTCTCCCTCAGACCCTGGAGAGTGGAAGGCTACACAGAAACCAAGAAGAATCTGAACAGAAAGCAAGGACTTTCTGTTCAGATGTCAAAGTCCGGGTTTCTCCACTCAGTCAACTATCATTAAGTCATTCACTTGTTGTCCAATTGCATTTCTACAGGGCTGTACATGCTTCAACAAACCTAGTCAGAAAAATGCAAAATCACCCTAAGTCTTCAGGTCTTTATTCTGAAGGCTCTATTTTTAAATAAATTTGTTATGCTTTTTTCTTGTTAACTTGTCTTTTTTTTAAAGGGGTATGGACAGGAAAAGGATCACCCCCTTTTCTACTGCTCCATAGACATGACCTTAACTAGATTTTAATACCACATTGAAATGAATAATTACATTAGTAATTTGATAAGCATTTTCTGAATTCTCATTATGGCTTTGAGACAATCAGCATGATAGTCACATGGGTTACTCATAACTTATTCTGAAACACTAATTCATATCTACTGGACCAGCATCTTTGGACTGGTTTGAAAATCAACACTGAAAAACACTCTCATGTAAATTGTTTCATACATTAAAGTTTGTAAGGACCAACAGTTTATTTAAAACTTCCCTCCAGTCATACAGGAGTTTATAATCTTCTAACAGTCACAAGATAGAAATTTGGTTCTTTTTATCAGAGAACCATCTTCACGAGCTATCTTTAGGGTATGATATGAAGAAGTACTTGTTAAACTGGCAACAATTATAGCAGATCCCCAAAAGGCTTGGAACCTTGCATCAAAAGAAACTGAGAACAAGGCATTTTTGGATCAGCTTCAGAGAATATTTTTTAAACCAAAAGCAAGCCAGAATGCATTTTATTGTGTAATAGATAAATCATGCTGGAAAAACTAGTATATTCAGGAAAAAAACAGTTTTTCTATTAGTTGTATTAATTTATTAACTGTTTTCTTAAGATTTTTCTCTCAAAACAAATTTTTACTGTCCAGTCACATGTTTTCTATATAAAATTTAATTAAATCACAAATATTTCTAATCATATGAAAAGAGAGATGCATGCACACACATAAATAGAAAATGAGGTAGAAGAAAATTCCAAAGGTCATTTTTTCTTGATTAAAATTCATAATAAAATTACAACAGCTATGTTTTTCATCAAGGAAGTATTTAAGCAGCTAATTTTTATATAAATATCTTCCATGCTAGTTCAATAAATTAGTAAAAGGATCATAATCTTGTTAAGATGCAATTCAGAGGGAACATTGGGTGAATAGCTATTAACATGGGAAAGCAATGAATGAATGTACTAAATAAATAAACCCTATAAATTACTCAAAATTAACCCACAGAATCTAGATTTTTAAAATAAATTAGCTAAGATTTATTTGTGGAATAACTAATTTCACAATATTTTGTAAGATGCCAGGCAAATTTTCTTTTGCACATTTCAGTGGCAGTTGAGTTCCATAACAACTTGGGAGTAAGAGCCAGCATCATACACCTGTTGGGAACATGTGACAAGGCCCCATCTTGATGCCTGGACTTCATGTTCTGATAAGCTTGCTAGAGGCTCATTCAGAAATGCTACACAAAGGACTCTATGTTCCTACCAAGTATTCAAGGAGAAATAATGTGGGGATAGTTCTCCCTCCCTCTGATTTTTTTAACTATACTGTTTTTCTCCTCAAAATCTACTCAGTATAGTTTTTGAGTTAAGAAATACCTTATTTCTATCATCCAGTTTTAAGAAAAAGATCTTGCAAACTACACATTGCTGCCCCTTCATTTTTGGCTCCAATTTTCCATCAGCATTAAGGACAAAGGGAGAATGCATTTCCCATGTCTCAGCTGGAGTCTTGTCTTGAGCAAGGTGGCCTAGCAAAAGAACGTAATTCACCTCTCACCTGTGACATCAAGACCTCATTAGGTTTAGCCTTAATGGACAGAATTACAACTTAGGAGAGAAAGCAGTATCCCTGTCAAAGAAGATGTCTCCAGAGACCCTGACTCTCACCCTTTTCCATGCTCACTTCTTTAGTGATTACTTACCTCTCTAAAGGACATATCTGTCTTGCTCTGATTCCCAATATTCCAATACCAATTTTTATTTAATAGCAGTAAAGAATGAAACTACTATCAAGTACAACTATTGTTTTTAAAGTTTTATTTAGAAGTCACCATATGTTTATTTTTAAGATGAAAATGAGAGAAAAGGGGACTTAATGGGGAAAGGTGGGCATCAATTAAATAAACACACTGTTAGGGCATTCCTCCAGATGGTGTGACTCACTGAGATCAGAACAGATGGGTCTCTACTTGGGTGTTTCTGATGCTTTTTGATGCTTGCTTTTTCCACATGTCAATGGGGCTTGTTGTTGTTGTTGTTTTATTTGGGGTTTGTTTTCACCTTTTTTTTTTTTGTACTGGAGTTTAAACACAGGGTCCCATACATGCTAGGCAATTGAAAATGCTCTAGTATTGAGCTACATTTCCAGTCCCTATACCCTTTCTTGATGAAAGTTGCCAGGTATGACTCAAATACTTTAGTTCAGAAAATTATATTCAGGTTTTGTTCTCTGGAGAAAGTAGAGGGACATAATACTTTTCCTATTCATCTGAAAAATAGGGGAGGCTTGTGAAATCTATTCCCATGATACATTTGGTATCATTTCGATTCCAAACGAAATCAGGTTTAAGCAATAGCACTGATACATCTCAGGTAGTGGCAAAAGTGAGATGGAAGAAAAGTAAAAAGAAGAACAATTGTCTCTTCCCACCCCAGCTTGCTATCTACAAAGGAGCAGAAGAAAATAGGATTGCATAATCCTTTACGGGATACTCGAGAGCAATTTAATCTGATAAGTCATGTAGCAGTAGAATCTTGGGAGAATCACTGACTGGTCTCATTCCACTCTTCCAATCCTTCCATTAGAAGCCAGAGCTGAAGATGGGACACACCAGCAAGCAGATGTATCTACATTTCTATTCTTTATGATAGCAACTTTTATTTCCATTGAACAACTTTCTTATTCTTTTGTAAGTTTTCATTCTTTGGTCTGGCAGCCAAGCTACAGCTGCACAAAATACTCATGTTTCATATACCACCTGAAAATTTAATTTGTCCTAAAAGATCTAGCAAAGGTAAGAAAGGGTGGGAAAGGTACACACAATCCATAGCTGCTCAAGGTTCTCAATTCTTTGGGGGATCCAAGTACATAATCAGAAAGTTACAAGCCTATGCCTCACAAAGGTAGTTTCTCCATAGAAATTATTTCTTTGAACTATGGTTTAATGATTTGTCTTTATTTTTTATTGATGCATTATAACTGGACATAATAGTGGGAATCATCCTGCTATATGTATACATGCACATTACATAATTTGACCAATCTTATTACCCAGTACTTTCCCTTTTCCTCCCCTCCTATCTCCCTCTGATCTACTTGGTCTAGTTTAATGATATTATTATTATTATTATTACTATTACTAGTACTTTAATTAATGCATATAATTATCTATGGTATAGTATTCATTGTGGTATATTATCACATTAACATAGCATTTTTTAAATTTTTAAATAGCATTTTTTAAATCAGATATCAGTAGTTGATATCAGTAGTAAATACCCAAATGAAGAAAAAATTTGTGCTTTCTAGAGTCACCAATGAAAACACTTTGTTTGAAAATGCATGTTTTCAGTGGAAGGTCACACACAGACACATGACACATGATACCTTTCCCAATAGAAGTACTAGTCCTGCTGCTCTGGGCTTTCCATAAAGTTTCCAGTGAGGTACTAAAAATGACTCAAACAGTCAATGCATGAGCCCCTTCCTTAGGTCTTGGCAGCTACAGGATGAGAGGTTGGCCCATGCCCTGGGGCTGCTCTTCTCTGCCTACCTGTTCTACTTGAGTAGCAAATTAACTATTCTTTGAAGAATTCAAAAGCACAGATAACAGAGATCCTTCAGCAAGGTCCATCTACTATAGCTAAAACAAACAAAGAAGTGTATGGTAAACAAAATGAGTGTACCCACAAAGGAGCATCCACAAGGTTCTCAGGACCTGATCACTCAAAATAAACAGTGAGAGGTGACAGCCAAACTTTACTTACACGTAGCCTGTGCTTTTGCATGCTGTGGCCAGAGTCTCTACCGCTGCTGACTAGGGTCTTCAAAGGGATGTGTGAGAATACTGCACTGAGAGTCTGAGGTATTATCTTATAAACTGGTTTATGTTCCTTTTCTTAAAAATACATTCTTTTAAAAGTGACTAAAAAAGTTCTCTTGACATGAAGGAGGAGGAGAAAGCAGAGGAAGAAGAAAAGAAAAGCAACAGCACTGAAGGAAGGGAGGTTGAAAAGATGGAAAGGAATAGAGGAAGGGAAAAAATCTGAAAGTAAAGTAGAATTTAGAAGTCTAAATTAGTTGTAGAACAAGGCACAATAGCCATTTAGTTATGAAGCAAGAATAAAGTTTTCTCAGAAACTTAAATCCAGGTAATATACACATCTGAGCAAAACAACAATGGTACTATTAGAAAATAGAGACATCAAAATGACAAGACTCGGGATTTTAAGGCTCTTAAGATACAGATGGTAATATACGTCATTTGTTATTCGATTAAGGGACAGTTAAACCTTCAGCAAATTAGGAATACAGAGTATATTTCTCAGAATCAGATCTGACTATATGTGACAGAAAACTCAAAATATCAACGACTGCAACAAGACAGAAATTTATATGCATCTTAAAAACACTTAGGAGTCCAGGGCTATGTTAGAAGCTCCAAAATCATCAGGGACTCCAGGCTCTTCTGGTTTATTGCTTCTATTTTCTGGTCCAGAATGGTTGATCCAGTTCTAGTGATCGTGTTCAGTCACTGAAAAAGAGAAAAAGGAGAGAAAAGGGCACCAGGAGAGAGAAGACCACTTTATCCTATTAAGGTTACTTTCTCCAAGTTTAACAGATCCTTATTTCCCATTGGTCAGAATTTAGTCACATGGTCATACCAAGGAGGCCAGACATCTGGATGCAGGATGGTCTTGTATCCAGCTAACATTGAAGGTGTAGTAGCTTTAGTTAATGTGGAAGAAGGGAGGAACAGATAAGGCACAACTCTCAGTCTGCAACAGCAGAAATTGTTTGAAAACAATCTAATGTACATCAAAGCAAAAATTATCTACAAGGAAATATAGGCCTGGAAAAGTAAAAATAAAAATATTTCCAAAAGACATGCTAATATTCAGTTTTAACTTCTATATAAGACACTAGAAACAAAGAAGAGCTGCTTAAAACAAGTATATTTAATCACAATAAATTACTTTAAAATATTTTTAAAAAACTTAAAGTACCAATTAAAAGAGACACGTTAGACCTCGGTAATGTAGAGACAGTCAGGAAAAAGACAGTAAGCTGGAAGTGAGCAGAGTTCTTCTGCCAAGAACTCCCTAGGGAAAGCACATGTGCAACAATGCCCGCAAGCAGAAGCTGGACAAGGACAGCTTATGGAGTACAGTAGTGTCTAAATGACAAAGCAAGATCATGCCTGATCCAGGCAGTTATTGCTATGAGGATGTCTAATTTAGCAGCAGGCACACTCAGTTCTTTTCTGTAACTGGTAGAGTGTAATGGTAGAGACACTTTGGAGCCAAATGGTAGTTGAAATCCAAGAGACTATGTTTGACAGGCAGCACCCAGGAATCCTGTCTTCAGGAAGAAGTGATGAATAGATCAGGCACAAATAAAAACTTTAATCCAAAAACAATCCTAAAGTACCATCCTAGTCAGAAGAGCCAGACACACTATAGAAAATGATGGTTAATGGTACATGGTTAGCCATTATTTACCAGGAAAAAGGTCACCTAGAGTAAATAAATCCACTATCCACAACTGTCCTGGCTGATTGCTTCTTTCCTCCATTGTTTAATGGTCTGATTTTGCATGATTATCATTTGAGAAATTTCCAAATATCACTTTCAACAGCTTAATAAATTCTTTGTCTTTTGCAAGATTTGAAATTTTACTAAGTAATTGATTTGCCCTGTGTTTGTATTATATTGTTAAATAATAAGAAATGGACTGGTTCTAGTTAGTATTAGATGCCAGCTAGTGTTACATGGAGAGGGATGGCTAAGCTTTCAAATGTTCGGTCATTAAGAAATATTTTTGTGAAGTGGCACCAATCAGTGCTGTGACTTCAACAACTTGGATAACAAATATTCAGACAATGTAGATATAAGAAGAAGATCCTATTAAGTAAAGATCAAGACAGAGGCCCCTGACTATTGCAAGTTAACCCAGGAAATAGCATTCATAACTGATTGACACTGAAAGAGACTCTATCACTCTCATAACAAATTATCACAAATGCAGCAACTTAAAACAACAGCCATTTATTATCCTACAGCTTCCCTATGTCAGAAGTCTGTGCTCAGAGCCGGGCGCAGTGGCTCAAGCCTGTAATCCCAGCACTTAGGGAGGCTGAGATAGGAGAATCGCGAGTTCAAAGCCAGCCTCAGCAATGGCGAGGCGCTAAGCAACTCAGTGAGACCCTGTCTCTACATAAAACACAAAATAGGGCTGGGGATGTGGCTCAGTGGTCAAGTGCCCCTGAGTTCAATCCCCAGTACCACAAAAAAAATAAAAAAAATAAAAAATAGAAGTCTGTTCTCAATGTGCTCAAATTAGGTTCTCCATGTAGGGTCCAAAAGGCCAAAGTCAAGATTTCAGTTAGCCTGTGCTCTTACCTGTAAGCTCTGGTGCACAATAAACTTCAATGCTCATGTTGACAGAGTTCAGTGCCATAAAATTTTAGGACAGAAGTCTATATGTTCTTGTAGTCAGCTAGGGGTTTTTCCAAATTCATTACATTTATTCTTGTATGAAATTACTTGGCCATCTAATAAAAAATTATCTGTGCTTCCCCCTTATAATTTTACCTTCACAAGAAGAGGGACCTTATCTGTCCTACCCTTGGACCAAAATAGTGCTGGCATGATTATAATTGTATAGCTACTTTTTAATTAAATGAATACATAAAACTTGTGATATATATTTAAAAATACTTTAAATCATAATTAACAAAATTATTTTAATGGCATTTCTTCATTTAACCAAATATATCAAGAAGAATATTCCAAAGATTTTGCTTTGTTTCCCTAATTATTTCTTATAATAACTACTAGAACAATTCTGTTCTGCAGAATTTAACCATACAATACAAAAGGTGAAATGGAAATGGGGAGAACATTCAATAAGTTAAAAAAGAAAACATTTAGGATACACCTATTTTAAGATTTTGAACTAGCTTATGACACTAAGTAGCTCATCATTTGACTATGTGTTTTTATATTTCCCAAGACAATTACTGAAAATAAAAAAGTTATATTTAATTTGGATAATAGCAGTCTGCAGACTTGCATACAGTCTAATTTTAAATTAGTCATGTATTATAGTTCTCTAAGGATTAAAAATAATTTTGTAGCTTTTACATGACTATTCCATGGAGTCATTTGAACTGTGCTTGTTCTTTTTTTTTTTTCTTTTTCTTATACAATCTGCTTTTCCAGGCCTAAAGTATGGAACATTTATTTGTATAAAACAAATTCAAAGTTTCATACCTATGAATCAATCTCAGATTTCTACTTGGTGAAAAAACATTATTTATAATCAATTTTATATCATGAGTTTTTAATTGTAATAAAATGCTTTGGAACCATACTTGTAATGTCTTCAATATACCCTGACATTTTTCAGAGTTATGAAATGAGACCATGTGACACCCCAAATATATATTTCCATGTCAGGGTAACAAATGACAATTACAGGATGCCAATGATTTCTCTCTCTCTCTCTCTCTCTCTCTCTCTCTCTCTCTCTCTCTCTCAATTCTTTCAGTGTTCACTCATGTGTGTTCACACACACAATGGCACATATGCCAATATTCAGATATTCCTAGACATTGAAGGAAACTTGCTGGCTCCTCTAGTAAAATCAAAGTCAATATCACATAAAGAGGAGCACCTAGAACTTTTAGTTCAGTCTGTTGTCTGTGCAGATAGCCTATTTCAATAACAGAGATTTGGACTTGATTTCATTCAGAATGTAAATATTTTCTTTCAGTACAATGCCAGAAGTAGACTCTATTCAGGGAGGATTCCTTCCAGGACACTCTAAAGTAGAGGTAATTAAGGCAAATTATAAAAATAATATCTAATTGTACATATGTTGTCTTTTTGTTTTTAGACTTTGAGTGAGTTTCTATTTAAATATCCCATCTGCCTTTTCTATATGAAGATTCATGCACTGCAGAAAGCAATGGATGCCTTCCCAGAACCTGTTCTTCTGACTCAGACATGAGTAGTACTAAGCCAATTGGGGTTAATGGCATATATGAAGATGGTATTGCAAGCTTTCTGGGAAGGAGCAGCTTCTTTCTCTACTGCTGGACATTAACTGAGAAGCATATAGACTCAATGGCCACTGGTGGACATCTTACAACTATGAGGAGTGGACTTCACCCTCATATAAATTGACCCAGAGGGTAAGAATAGAGAAAGATTAACCTGGATACTTGAAATACAAATCATCCCACACCTGGACCCTTCCTAACTTCTGGACTTCCAGTTAAATTAAAAAAAAAAAATAGTCCTTATTTTTATGCCTTTCAAGTTGCAGTTTTTACTTACTCCAACCTCAAATACTATAAATTATACAAAAATCTTAAAAGACATGAGGAACACTAATCATTTTCTTATATGCTAAGTAGAGAAACTGTGTTGTCACCCATAGCTCATCTATCTATAGAGCAAGCAATGATACAGGGACCCTGAGGTAGAAAACATCTTGAAATAACAAAGGCAAATTACTATTGTGTAGAGAGTAATTTTACAGGATTCTTTTTTTAACCTATAAGTTCAACAATTAAATTTTAAATGATGGTATATGTGGTACTGATAAAATGTAATGCTTGATATTCAAAGCAAATACTTAGCTCTAGTGGTGACAGTGAATTAAAGACCTTAGTGGGCCAATAAGCCAACTTTTTGCACCAGCATAAGGCTGCTAAGGGATTCATTTGCTCTTAACTAAAATATCAAAGGATAAGCAACAGAGAAAATCTTTAATCATATGCATATGTTTTTCTTCATGTCAATCAAGGAAATAGTACACTGCACAGATGGGAAAGAAGGGTAAGAAATAAGAAGCAAAACTGTCTTTGAAGTTCAAATATTGTTTTTCTTTCTCTTAAGGAAGCATCAATATTGGGTAGGAAATATTAAACTCAGAAATACAATGACCCTTTATAAGAAGCTGGAATTAATGAGCACAGGACAGAAGATTCAGAAACACTTTTTCTGGCAGCAAGTGAAAAAAAGAATTTAAAGTTCAAATTTGTAATGTAACTCAATCGCTCCCTTATCATTCCTTTAAAAAGAAATAGTGTGATGATGAATATGCACCATAAACTAGAACTGGTGGAAACAACTTCACATGATTAAATTGTTTTCATAGTTCTGTTTTGTGTAGGAAAATTGCTTGCACTTGAAATCAAGCAAAAGCACCAACCTCCTTGGGAAAACATTTTCAACATAATTCAACTGTGTAAGTTTTAGGGACCTAGACAAATGACTTGGTTAATATTCTAGTTACTGAGCTAATAAGTTCTTGTTAAAATAGGAATTTCATTTTAAAAAGAAAGCTTATTAAGGGGCTGAGGCTGTGGCTCTGCGGTTGAGCGCTTGCCTCGCATACGTGAGGCACTGGGTTCGATCCTCAGCACCACATAAAATAAATAAAGATATTGTGTTCATCTACAACAAAACAAAATATTTAAAAAAAAAAAAGCTTATTAAATAACTTCAAGAAAGCAGCTCAAAGTATTGTTTAAAATGGACCCTTTCAACTTGAGTCAGAAACACCCTTTCTTCCTTCTTTGGAAGCAGCTTTACTCCTACACGCCATCCAGGACAGGCAAGAGAAACCAGCAAGAGATACAGAAGTCCAGGTCTGCTGAATGGGGCTCCTAAGGGCTGAATGAATTTGCTATAAAGTTTTTTTTTTTTTTACCATGAATTTAGTCCTTATACCTAATCTTCATGTCCACATAGTCAGCTTGCTCCTGGTCTCAATACTTGTTTTTTCAACTGCATATGTTAAGGAAAATATTGGTTGTAGCTAGTTTTAGAGATTATAAGAAACATGAAATATTATATTTTTCTATCATATAGTTAGCAGAAAATAAATTTTTAAAAAATAGCATAGACAAACATACTAACAAAAATTTGAAGGAAGATCATAAAAACCAGAAGGAATTCCTGAAAAAGTGGTTTAACTTTTGGCAGAACCAAAAAGAAACAAAGAAGGAAACACAATGCTATTGCTTCTTAGACATCAGTGAATCTTTCCAATCCCCAAGATTTAGTTAAATTAAACCTGTACTATCAGTGAACAGCCAGATACCCTCAGACACAATTTTGAGTTTCTTCTTTTACCTTACTTCAAGCATTTATCATTATTGTCTATCCACTATTACAAGATTTCCTAATCACTCCAGCTGCCTCCAGTGTTCCATTATTGAGTTCACGTTCAGTAATACTCAGAGTGATCTATCTAAAATGTGTATAATTCACCTGTTCCAAAAACTTCAATGACTTTTCATTGCCACAACAGTAAATCCAAACTTGTTAGAACAAAATACTACGCTTTTTATTATCTTTCTTTATTTAACTTCTCCAGCTTTATTTCCTACCACTCCGTGATTACACTTAATATTTAAAAATTTCTCAGGCTGGGGGCATAGCTCAGTGGTATAGTGCTTTCCTAGCATGTGTAAGGCCCTATGTTTCATTCCTTGTGCTACAATATGTATATTATGTGCAAATTTATATATATATATATATATATATATATGCATTTCAAAAACCCATGTGTGTGTCACTATTTCTCCAATGCTCTCTTTCACAAATCCCAAAGAGAAGATTTAGGCCTCTCTCAGAAAATTGAAGCAATTCACATTAATGACCTTCATAACCCATACACATGGCATTTATTTAGATGTTAAACAAATGACTTGTTCTTTAGAGCAAAGAAACTTTACATCTCATTAGACTATAATTAGAGTTAATTGTATGCTCCATGAAGATGGTTAATCTAAAGTTTAGGATTTCATGGCATTTCTTATGTCTTGTGCAACTCTTCTCAATAGGAAGATGCACTCAGAATTGCAAAGTATGGAGTGGTAGAACATCAGTTATTTGCATTAGAGTAATGAAATATTAAATTCTTGAGAGCATCTTTGAGATCATTTTTACATTCTTCGCTTAAAGTGAGGTCCAGAGAGGTAAAATTAAATGCCTAAAATGAATCAGTTACAGGCAGAGTCAGCAATGGAATTATTCTCCAAAATCTAATCTACCTTATTCTTCCAGGGCTGGGGGTATACCTCAACATATAACCCTCTCCCTGTGAAACCTGAGACCACACAGTTCAGCTCCTGATTCCAATTCATTTTAAAATCCTCCTTGTCTTTCTTTCTCTGAGTAAGGAAAGTTGATCTTAATACCTGGTGTGAAGTGAACTCAGTGATATTTATAAGAACTCTTTCAGCATACAGAAGAATGTATAAAGATTTGCTAAGATTCATTCTATGTGTATATTTTTGATAAATGATTAAATATGACTGCAGGGTTTTCTAAGTCTCATGAACATCTTAAATTCAATGTTCACTCACTATCTACATGGAACCAGATTCGAAGATAAGAGTTTTAAAAGTTGAATGTAATGGATTTCTATATTTCTGGGAGTGTGCATGTGGGGGTTGTGTGTATACCTGTATTTCTGTTGAATTTAAATTTTGAGAATGAAACATAATTTACAGTTCAAAAAATTTAAAGTATAAAACAGAATTTTCTCTCCTTCATTCTGCTCTGTTTCCACCCTCATATGCAACAATATATTTAGGTTTTTATTAGATGTCTTTCAGAGATCTTATGCATATATATACATATATATACGCACGTGTTCACACAAAACACATTTTCCTTTCACACTTAAAATACTAGTATACTATAGTGCTTTTCTTTACAATTTGCTATTTGATAGTTTTGCATAATACTACATAAAAGAGCTTCTTTATTCATTTTTTGCTGCTGTGTAGTATTTCACTATATGACTATATCACAATTTATTGAACCAGTCCACAAATGATTGACATTTAAGTTTTGAATATTCTTTATCACCATGAATAAACTTACATATACATCATCTCACAGACATATTTCTGAGAACATCTGTGAGATGAATTATCAGAAGTTAAATATCTAGGTTAAAGGGTGTGAGCATTAGTAATTTTTTTTCCTTTTCCATTTTCCTTTTTTTCATTTTCTTTTTTGAAATGAGGTCTTGCTCGGTTGACCAGGCTGATCTTAAACTTGTGGGCTCAAGTGATCCTCCTACCTCAGCTTCCTAAGTAGCTGGGATTACTAGTGTATATGACCACAACGGGTTTAGTAACTTTGATAAACATGCCAAAAAGCATTCCATGGGAGGTGCACAGTTTTTTATTATCACAGCAATGAATGATAATGCTTGTTTTCTCACATGTCCTTGACAACATAATGTTTTATCAAACGGTTGTGACTTTGCCTATCTTCTAAGTAAAAACATGTTTAGTCTTATTAGGTTACCCTTGACTTATTAGGAGTGGGGTTGAGTATTTCTCTCCTCTGTGTGTGTGTGTGTGTGTGTGTGTGTTACAGGGTTTGCCCAGGGTTTTATGCATTCTAGACAAGCACTCAACCACTGAGCCACATACCCAATCCTTTACTCATATTTTTAAAAGATCTTTTTTTTTTTTTCTTGAGAACTATCAATGTATGTCTTTTACATTTTCCTATAGGGTAATTGGTTTTCCTCTTACCTATGTTTTTTCATGGGTGATAGTATTAGGAAAATTAACGCTTTATGATGGTATGACTTGGAAATAATTTATTAATATTATTTCTCTTTTGAATTTTCTTATATCAACTTACCACATGAATTTTTGTATATTTTTGTATATGTGACTTTATCAATGTTTTCTGTATTTTGAGTTTTATATTCTTCTTAGAGAAGAACTTTACTAAATAAAACATACTTTTTCCATTGTTTATTCTAGAATTTTCATGATATTATTTTTTTGTACCATACTGAAGATTGAACCCAGAGTCTTGCTCTTGCCAGGATTATCACATTTTACATTGTAACATAAAATGTAAATACTTATGTTTGGTTTTTTATTTGGATAATAATTAATACATTCATATATGTAGAGATACTTATCAGTATGCATGTCTGTTATTTAAATATATGTAATTATGTCACCAATTCCACCCCGTCCACCATTTCAAAAAAGGAGCTTTTCTATATTTTTTGTACATATTTTTACATGTGCATTCTCATGAATATTCATGATTACTGATATGTACATTATATATAATATGTATTCCTTTATTTATATATATATTCATTCACTAACACTTACCCTAGCCTGATGTGAAATAAAATAGTCACAGGAAAATTATCCTTAATACTAAACTTTATGTAATATAAACACATGAATAATTATATGTGTTTTCATGGATATTTTGACTTATATATTTAAGTTTTATCTAGATAATAATACTCCCATATATATGCATGGATACCTTACGAGTATCATTCATCTTATTTAACATATGTTCTTATAGGACCAACTTCATATCTTTCACAATTTCAAATAAAATTTTCTATATGTGTTTTTTCACATTTTTGCATGTGCATTTTCATGGGTATTCATGATTTCTGATATACATCTTCATTCTCTAAGCCTCACCCTAGCCCTACATGAAATTGAATACTCACAGTAACCATACTGTATGAATTACAGTAACCTATAACTAAGCCTCATGTAATAACAATTGTAAGTAATTATATATATTTTTATGAGTATTTTGGCTTACATATTTAAGTTTTATCTGGATAATAATTAATACATTCACATATAAACCTAGATAATCTATCATCTCTCATATTAAAATATAAGTATTTTTGAGACGTTTTCCACACCATTCTCCTTTACAAAAAAATGAACTTTTCTATATGTTTTTATACATATTTTCACAGGTGAATTCTGATGAATATTCATGATTCCTGATATATATGTTCATTCCCTATCCTAACCCTAGCCTAATCTCAAATGCATGGCTTACTCCTTTAACTAATCATCATGTAATATAAAATGGTGTGTAATTATATGTATTTTCATGTATTAGAGGTCTATCTGGATAATAAGGAAAACATTCATATATATGCATAGATGACTTATGAGGACACATCACTTCTATTTAAATGTATGTACTTAAGTGCCCAAATCCACATCCCTCTCCATTTCTAAATATGAACTCTTTTATATGTTCTTGTATATATTTTATGTACAAATTTTCATGAATATTCATAACTCCTGATACATATGCACTTTTCCTAACCATAACCCATGCCTGAAATTTAATACTTACAGGTGCAATACCCCTATACTTAAATCATATGTAATATGTAAATGTGTCTAATTGTATGTAATTTCATATACTTACATATATGGTTATTTTCTGGATAATAACAATATATATGCTTTGAAAACTTATCAGTATGCTCCTATTTTATTAAAATATAAGTACTTATGAATTCAAATTCAAACCATCCCCCCATCAAAAAATAAACATTTCTATATGTTTTGTATATTTTTCTGAATAACTTTGCATAAATATTTGTGATACCTCACATATATGTTCATTCCCTAATCCTAACCATAGCCCAACTTGAAATGAATTCTCATAAGAACCTTACTCCTATACCTAAACTTCATATAATACAAAACTGTATGTAATTGTATTTATTGTCATGGGAATTTTGACTTCCATATTTCAGTTTTATCAGGATATTTAATACATTCATATATATGCATAGATAACTTATTAGTACACAACCCTGCTCTTTATTATATGTACTTATGTGACCAACATCACACTCTTCCTCATTTGTTAAAATGAAATTTCATACATGTTTTTGTATATATGTTCACACGCACATTCTCATGAACATTCATGATTCCTGTTATATATGTTCATTCCCTAACCCTAGCCCAACCTAAAATTGGAAAATTCACAGGAAACTTACCCCTATCCTCATATAATATAAAACTGAATACAATTGTATGTATTTTCATGGATATTTGGCTTCCATATTTCAGTTTTATTTGGATAGGAAATAATACATTCATATACATGCATAGACAACTTGTCAGTATAAATCCCTGCTATTTAATGTACATACAAATGAACTTTTCTATATGTTTTTGTATACATTTTAACCTGTACACTGTCATGAATATACATGATTCTTGATATATGTAAGTATTCATTCATTAATTCTAAATCTAGCTGACCTGAAATGGAATACTCCTAGGAATCTAAATCCTATACCTAAACTTCATGTAATATAAAGCCATATATCATTTGACTTACATATTTGAGTTTTATCTGAATAGTAATTAATACATTCATTCATATGCTTAGATAACTAATCAGTAGACATCCCTTCTATTTAAATATGTGTACTTACGTGGTCAACCACATACCCTCTCCCATTTCTAAAAATGAATTTTCCTGTATGTTTTTGTACATATTTTCAAATGTGTGTTCTCATGAATATTCATGATTCCTGATATATACATTCATTCCCTAAAACTAACTAGCCTGACCTGAAATTGAATACTCCCAGGAACCTCTTATAGCTAAATTTCATGTTGTATAACATTGTATGTAATTGTATCTATTTTCATGGAAATTGTGATTACATATTTCAGTTTTATCTGAATAATAATTAATACATTTATGTAGATGAAAAGATAACTTGTCAGTACACATTCCTTTTAATAAATTATATGTATGTATGGGGAAAACAACACACTCTTCCTCATTTCAAAATATGAACTTTTGTATATGATTTTGTACATATTTGCACATGTGCATTCACATGAATATTCATGATTCCTGCTATATATGCTCATTCCCTAAACCTAACTCTAGCCTGACCTAAAATGAACACCCACAAGATCCTTACTCCTATACATAAACATCATGTAATGCAAAATCTCATGTAGTTGTATTTTCATGGATATTTAAGCTTACATATTTGAGTGCTATCTGAATAACAAATAATACATTCATATATATGTATTTGTAACCTATCAGTACCCATCCCTGTTATTTAAATATAATTAAGCACCCACAACCACATCATACCATTTTTAAAAATGAACTTTCTTGTATATCCCTAAACATAACTAGCCCGACCTGAAACTGAATACTCCCAGGAACCTAACTCTTATTTGTGTGTGTATTTTCACTCATGAATTCTCATGAATATTCATGACTCTTGATATTTATTATCATTCCCTAACCCTAATCATTGCACTACCTAAAATTAAACTCTAAAAAAACCTTTCCCCTGATACCTACATTCATGCAATATAAAACATTGTGTAATTGTATGTATTTTCATGAATATTTTGACTTACATATTTGTATTGTATAAGAATAATTATTAATAGTATATATGCATAGATAACTTATCAGCATACATCTATGTAAATCATGTTCTTGTGTGACCAAATTCACACCTTTCCCCATTTCTAAAAATAAACTTTCCTTTATTTTTATACATATTTTTACACATGCATTCTCATGAATATTCATGATTCCTGATATATGTTCATTCCCAAACCCTATACCTAGCCCAGCTGAAATTGAATATTCATAGGAAACTTACCCCTACACCTAAGCCTCATGTAATATAAACCATATTAATTGTTTTTATTTTCATGGGTATTTTGATTTACATATTGGAGTTTTATCTGGATAATAATTAATACATTCATAAATATGCATTGGTAACTTGTCAAAACCCATCCCTGCTATTAAAATGTATGTTCTTATGCCACCAACACCACACTCCTCATTTCATTCTCTAAAATGCACTTTTCTGGATGTTTTTGTACATGTTTTTACATGCACATTCACATGCATATTAAACATTCCTGCTATGTATGTTCATTCCCTAACCCTAATCTTAGCCCAACCTGAAAGTGAACACCCACAAGATCCTCACTCATATACCTAAATTTCATTCACTATAAAATCATATGTAATTGTATGTATTTTCATGGGTATTTTGACTTACATATTAGTTTGTCAGGAAAATAAATAATCTATTCACATATATGTGTTGGTTACTTATTAGTATGCATCATTGATATTTAAATACTTACACCTTCAACAAACATCCTACCATTTTTTAAATATTTATTTTTTAAAATATTTTCCATTGTAAATAGACACAATACCTTTATTTATTTGTTTTTATGTGGTACTGAGGATCGAACCCAGTACCTCACAGATGCCAGGCAAGCGCTCTACCACTGAGCCACAACCTCAGCCACCCTACCATGTTTTAAATGACAATTTCTACATGTTTTTGTACATATTTTCACAAGTGCATTATCATTAATATTCAAGATAATATAATATAAAACTTTTTGCAATTGTATGTATTTTCATGGGTATTTTGCCTTACATAGTTGAGTTTTATCTGGATAATAATTAGTATATTCATATATATATATATATATATCTATATATATATATACACACACATCAGTAAATTATAAGTACACATCACTGCAACTTAAATATATTAACATGCCAATAACAAAACACCCTTTCCCATTTCAAAAAAAAATGAACTCTTCTATATGCTTTTATATATCACATGTGCATTCTCATGAATATTCATTTGTATTCATTATTCCCTAAGCCTAAGCCTTATGGGATCTGAAATTTAATACTCCCAGGACAAAAACTCCTATACCTAAACTTCATGTAGTATAAAACTTTATGTAATTGTATGTATTTTCATAGCTATTTTCATAGCCATTCTTTTAGTTTATTCAGGGTAATAATTAATATATTCACATATATGCATTGGTAACTTATCAGTACCCATACCTGCTATGCAAATACATGTAATAAGGTGACTAATTTCACAGCCCTCTCCATTTCTAAAAATTAATTTTCTTATATGTTTTTCTACATGCATTTACATGTGTATTCTCGTGAATATTAATGAGTCTTGATATTTATGTTCATTCCCTAACCCTAACCCTAGCACAACCCTAAATTTAGTACTCTCAAGTATATAACTCCTATAACTCAATTGCATGTAGTATAAAACTGTACATAATTGCATGTATTTTCATTGGCATTTTACTTACATATTTGAGTTTTATCTGGATAATACTTAATACATTCCTATATATGTATTGTATCTTACCAGTACACATCTGTACAATTAGATTATGTGTACTTAAGCAACCGACTCCACATACTTCTCTATTTCTAAAAATCAAATTTTCTATGTTTTTCTACATATTTTCACACTTGCATTCTCAGGAAGATTCAAGCTTTCTGATATTTATGTTCATTCCCTAACCCTAACCCTAGCCCAACCTGAAATGGAGTGCTCCCAGGAACTTAACTCTTACACCAAACATTATGAAGTATAAAACTGAATGTAATTGTATTTATTTTCATGCATATTTTGATTTTATTATTTGAGTTTTACCTAGATAATTAATAATTCATATATAAGCATTAGTAATACATCAGAACCGAACCCTACTATAGATATATATGTATTTATGCACCAAAACCACACCCTTCCAGATTTCAAAAAATGAACTTACCTATATGTTTTTGTACATAATTTTCACATGTGTGTACTCTTTCTAACTCCTATACCTAAACTTCTATACATAAAATGTAAGTAGTTGCATGTATTTTCATGAGTATTTTGACTCCCATGTTTGAGTTATATATAGACAGTAATTAATACATTCATATATATGCTTTGGTAAATTATCCATACACATCCCTGCTATTGCAATATATGTATTTGTGCCACCAACACCAACCCTTCTACATTACAAAATATGAACTTTCCTATATCTTGGTAAATATTTTCACACATGTGTACACATGTCTTTATGATTTTTATTATATGTTCATTGCCTAATCCTAGCCTGACCTGAAATGGAATACTCCCAGGAACCACGCTCCTATACCTAAATGCCATGTAGTATAAAACAGTATGTAATTGTATGTATTTTCAAGTGTATTTGACTTTACTATTTGAGTTTTATCTGGATAGTAATTAATCATTCATATATATGCATTGGCATCTCATCAGAATTCATCCTTGCTATTGAAATATATGTATTTATAACACCAACACACCCTTCCATATTTCAAATATGAAGTTTCCTATATAGTTTTGTACACATTTTTACACATATATACTCATGAATATTCCTGATTCCTTATGTATATGTTCATTCCCTAACCCTAATTCTATATAGAAATGAATTTTTGCAGTACTCCCAGGAAACTAACTCCTATGACATGTAACATAAAATTGTATGTAACTATGTTTTTCATGCATATTTTGACTTAATAATTTGAGTTTTTTCTAGATAGTAATTAATACTTTGATACATATGCATTGGTAACTCATCAGAACCCATCCCTGCTATTGAAACATATGTATTTATGCCACCAACATCACACTTCCACATTTCAAACAATGAATTTACCTGTTTTTGTACATATTTTCACATGTGCATTCTCTTGAATGGTCATGATTCCTTATATATATGTTTATTCCCTAACCCTAAACCTAGCCCATCCTAAAATAAAATACTCCCAAGAACCTAACTCCTATACCTAAAGTTCATGTAGTATAAAACTGTATGTAATTATATGTATTTTCATGCATATTTGACTTACATATTTAAGTTTTACCTGGATAGTCAGTAATAAATTCATACATATCCATTGATAACTCATCAGAACACATTCCAGCTATTAAAATAATATTTCATGAACACCAGACCATTCCATATTTCAAATAATGAAGTTACCTATATGTTTACATACATATTTTCACACATGCTTTCTGATGAATATTTATGAATTATTTATGTACATTCCCTAACTCTAACCCTAACCCAAATTCATTAAAAATGAATACTGCCAGGAACATAACTCCTATACCTAAACTTCATGTAGCATAAAATTATATGTAATCAATGTATTTTCATGCATATTTTGACTTACATATTTGAGTTTTATCTGGATAGTAATTAATACATTTATAAACATGTTTCAATAACTCATCAGTGCTCACTCCTGCTATTGAAACATATGTATTTATGATTTATGCCACCAACATCGCACCTTCCACATTTCAAAAAATGGATTTTTCTGTTTTGTATGTATATTCACATGTGCTTTCACATTAATATTCATGATACCATATATATATTTACCATATACCATATATATGGTATATATATGCCATATATATACATATATATATATTTATTCCCTAACCCTAATCCTAACCTGACCTGAAATAAAGTGCTCCAAGGAACATAACTCCTATGCTTGCACTTTATGTAGTATAAAACTGTATGTAACTTATGTATTTTCATGCACATTTTGACTTACATATTAGAGTTTTATTTGGATATTAAATAATATAATTATACATATGCATTGGTAACTCATCAGAAACCATCCCTGCTATTGAAATATATGTATTTATGTCACCAACACCAACTCTTCCACATTTCAAAATATAAACTTCCCTATATTTTTGTAATTATTTTCAAACATGTGTACCCATGAATACTTAAGATTTCTATTATATATGTTCATTGCCTAACCCTAAACCTAGACTGACCTCAAATAGCATACTCCCAAGAACCTAACTCCTATACCTAAACATCATGTAGTGTAAATCTTTATCTAACTGTATGTATTTTCATGCATATTTTGACCTAAATAATTGACTTTTATCTGGTTAGAAATTAATACACATGTACATATATGCATTGGTAATTCATCAGAATACATCTTTGGCATTGAAATATATGTATTTACACTCGAACACCACACCCTTGAACTTTTTAAATAAACTTTTTAATATATTTTTAAATGAACATTTTATATATTTTCTACATATTTTTGTATTTGCTTTCTCATGAATATTTATCATTCCTGATATATTCATACATTTCCTTACCCTAATCCAAGCATGAGCAGACATGGAATACTTCCAGGAATATAACTTCTATAAACAAATGTCATGTACAGTAAAACTGTAATTTTTTGTATTCTCTTGCATTTGTTGACTTACTTGTTTGAATTTTGTCTGGACAATAATTAATGCATTTTTATATATGCATGGGTAACTCTTCAGAATGCATCCCTGCTATTGAAATATACATATTTATGCCACCACCACACCATTCCACATTTCAAAAAATGAAGTTTCCTATATGTTTTTGTACATATGTACACATATGTTCTCTTGAATATTCATGATTCCTGATATATATGTTAATTCCTTAACCCTAAGCCTATCCTGACCTGAAATAGAATACTCCCAAGAACCTAACTCCTATACCTAAAGTTCACATAGTATAAAACTGTATGTAATTGAATGTATTTTCATGCATATTTTGAATTACATGTTTATCAGGATGGTAATTAATACAGTCTTACATATACATTTGTAACTCATCACAACCCAGCTGTGCTATTAAAATATAAATATTATTCCATCAACACCACACCCTTCCACATTCAAAATAATGAACTTTCCTATATGTTTTTGAACATATTTTCACATGTGCTTTTTGATAAATATTCATGAATCCTGATATGTATATTCCCTAATCCTAACCCTAGCCTGAACTGAAAAGGAATACTGCCAGGAACATAACTCCTATACCAAAACTTCATGTAGTATAAAAGTGTATGTAATTGTATGTATTTTCATGCTTACTTTGACTTACATATTTTGAATTTTTCTGCATAGTAATTAATAGATTCATAAACATGCTTTGGTAACTCATCAGAGCCCATCCCTGGTGTTGAAATAGATATATTTATGCCCAAGACACCACACCCTTCCACATTTCAATAAATGAACTTTTCTACATATTTTTGAACATATTTTCATAAAGGCTATTACATAAACATTCATGATTCCTTATATATATATGTCTGTTCCCTAACTTTTGTCCTATCCTAATCTGAAATGGAATACTTCCAGGAATAGAACTTATATAACTACACTTCACATGGTACAAAAATGTATGTATGTTTTTCCTGTGTATTTTTTCTATGTTTTGACTTATATATTACAGTTTTATTTGAATATTAAATAATATAATTATATATGTGTTGGTAGCTCATCAGAACCCATACCTGCTATTGAGATATATGTATAGTTTTATACATATTTTCACATGTGTACTCATGAATGTTCCTGATTTCATATATATATTATTTGTTTCCTAAACCTAGCCCAACCTAAAATGAATATTCTCAGGAACCTAACTCCTATCCCTAAACATCATGTAGCATAAAACTGTATGTAATTGTATGTATATTCATGTGTATTTAGACTTACTTGAGTTTTATCTGTATAGTAATGAATCATTAATTATATATGCATCGGTAACTCATCAGAACCCATCCCTGCTATTGAAATATATATGTTTATGCCACCAAAATCACACTTCTACATTTCAAAAACTGTACTTTTCTGTTTTTATACATATTTCTACAAGTGCTTTCTCATGAATATTCAAGTTTTCTGATATGTATGTTCATTCCCTAACCTTTAAGCTGATATGGAGTACTCTAGGCACCTAACTTATTTGAGATTTTTCTGGATAATAATTAATATGTTCATAAACATGTTTTGTAACTCATGAGAGCCCATCCCTGGTTTTGAAATATATGTATTTATGCCAACAACATACCCTTTCACATTTCAAAAATGAACTTTGATATGTTTTTTACATATTTTCTTATGTTCTGCCATGTGAATATTCATAATTCCTTATATATCTATATATTCATCCCCTAACCCTAACCCTAGACAGACCTGAAATGGAGTGCTCCCAGGAACATAACTCTTATACCTACACTTCATGTAGTGTAAAATTGTATGTAATTGCATGTTTTTTTATGCATATTTGTCTTACATATAAGAGATTTTCTGGATATCAAATAATATAATCATACATATGGTAACTCATCAGAACCCATTCCTGCTATTAAAATATATGTATTTATGCCACCAACACCAACCCTTCCACATTTCAAAATATAAATTTTCCTATATTTTTGTAAATATTTTTATTTAAAAAATAAAATGATGAGTTACATTTGTTACATTGTAAAATGATGTAACTCATCATTTTATTTTGTAAACAAATGTTTACTCATTTATTACAAATGTATACTCATGAATATTTATGATTCCTATTATATATGTTCAGTGCCTAACCCTAACCCTAGACCGACTTGAAATGGAATACCCCCAGGAACTTAACTCCTATACCTAAACATCATGTAGTATAAAAATGTATGTAATTGTTTGTATTTTCATGCATATTTTGACTTAATAATTTGAGTTTTTATGGATAGTAATTACATTTATATATATGCATCAGTAACTCATTAGAACACATTCCTCTTATTGAAATATATGTATTTCTTCCACCTACAAAACACACTTCCACATTTCAAAAAATGAACTCACTTATATTTTTTTTTCATATTTTCACACATGTGATCTTGTAAATATTTAGGATTCCTAATATAAATGTTCATTCCTAACCCTAACCTTAGCTGAACCTGAAATTGAATACTCCCAAGAACATAACTCCTATACCTAAATTTCATGTAGTATAAAACTGTACATAATTAGATATATTTTTATACATATTTTGACTTACATACTTGAGTTTTATCTGGATAGTAATTAATATATCATGTAGCATAAAACTGTGGTAATTGCATGTATTTTCATGTGTATTTTGACTTACATATTTTAGTTTTATTTGGACATTAAATAATATTGAAATATATCTTTTTATGCCACCAACATCACAGACTTACATTTCAAAAAATGAACTTGCCTATGTGTTTTGGTATATATTTTGACATGTGCTTTCTTTTGAATATTCATAAGTCCTGATATATGTGTTCATTCCTTACCTATCTCTAGGCCAACCTGGAATGAAATACTCCCAGGAACCTTTTATATGTAAGCCTCATGTCGTATAAAACTGTAGGTAATTGTATGTATCGTATGCATATTTTGACTTAAATATTTCAGGTTTTTTTGGATAGTAACTAATACATTCATATATATGCATTGGTAACTAATGAGAACCCATCCCTGCTATTGAAACATAGCTTTTTATGCTACCAACACCACATCCTTCCACATTTCAAAAAATGAATTTTTCTATATATTTTTGTACATATTTTTACTTGGGCTTTCTGATGAATATTCTGCTTTCTGAGGATTATTCACGAGAACTGATATATATCCATTCCCTAAACCTAACCCTAGACGGAATTGAAAAGGAATACTGCAAGAACCTAACTCCTATGCCTAAACTACATGAAGTGTAAAAGTGTAAGTAATTGCATGTATTTTCTTACTTATTTTGACTTATAAATTTGAGTTTTATCTGGATAGCAATTAATACAATCACATGTATACATTGATAACTCATGAGAACCCATCCCTGCAATTGAAATATATGTATTTATACACCAATACCACACCCATTTTTCAAAAATAAACTTGTCTATATGTTTTTGTACACATTTTCACACTGGCATTCTCAAGAATATTCAAAATTCCTAATATATATGTTCATTCCCTAACTCTAACCCTAGCCTGACCTGAAATGGAATACTGCCAGTAACGTAATTCCTATACCTAAGTTCATGTAGTATAAAACTGCATGTAAGTATATGTATTTTCATGCATATTTTGACTTACATATTTAAGTTTTACCTGGATAGTTATTTATACGTTCATATATAGGCATTTGTAACTCATCAGAACTCATTCCTGGTATTGAAATATATGTATTTATGCCACCAATACCACACCAGTCCACATTTCAAAGTATGTACTTTGCTATATGTTATTTTACATATTTTCATAAGAGGTTTCTCAGGAATATTCATGATTTTGTATATATATGTTCGTTCCCTAATCCAAACCCTAGCCCGACCTGAAATGGAATACTTCCAGAAACTTAACTCTTATACCTAAACATCATTATAAAACTGTATGTAGGTGTTTGTATTTTCATGCATAGTTTGACATGTTTGAGCTTTATCATCTGGATGGTAATTAAACACACTCATATACATATATTGGTAATACATCAGAACCAATTCCTGCTATTAAAAGATATGTATTTAGGCCCCAATAATCACACCATTCCCATTTCAAAAAAGGCATTTTTCTATGTGTTTTTTCTACATATTTTTACATGTATATTCTCATGAATATTCATGATTCCTGATATATATGTTCATTCCCTAACCCTAGCATGGCCTGAAGTGGAATACTCCCAGGAACCTCATTCCTATACCTATACTTAATGAAGTATAAAACTGTATGTTATTGTATGTGTTTTCATACGTGTTTTGACTTAAGTATTTGAGTTTTATCTATATAGGTATTAATACATTCATATTTATATATTGGTACTGCATCAGAACCTATCCTTGCTATTGAAAAATATGTATTTACGCCACCAACACCAGACCTTTCAACATTTCAAAAAATAAATTTTCCTGTTTTTAAAATATTTTTACACATGGTTTCTCATGAGTATGCATGATTCCTTATATATATGTTCATTCCCTAACACTAACCCTAGCCGATATAAAATGCAATACATCCAAGAAAATAACTCCTATACCTAAACTTCATGAAGTACAAAACTTATGTACTTGTAGGTATTTTCATATGTACTTTGAATTACATATTTGAGTTACATGGATATTATTTAATACATTCCAACATATGTTGTGATGTCTCATGAGAACATATTCCTGTTATTGAAATATAAGTATTTGGGTCAACACCAGACTCTTCCATATTTCATAAAATCAACATTCCAATATATTGTATATTTTCACATGTGAGTTCTCATGAATAGTCACAATTCCTGATATATATGTTTATTCCTTAATCCTAACCCTAGCCCTACCTGAAATAGAATACTCACAGAAAAATAACTCCTATAACTACACTTCATATAGTATGAACATGTACGTAATTGTATGTATTTTCATGTGCATTTTGATTTAC
The DNA here is from genome assembly GCA_004024805.1 of Geosciurus inauris. NCBI lineage: Eukaryota > Metazoa > Chordata > Mammalia > Rodentia > Sciuridae > Geosciurus > Geosciurus inauris. Next base: position 155,014 of record PVHX01000325.1, read on the forward strand.
ATATTAAGTTTTATCTGGATAGTAATTAATACATTCATATATATGCATTAGTTATTCAAATAAGAACCCCTCCCTTCTATTGAAATATATTATATATGCCACCAAGATCACAACTTTTCACATTTCAAAAAATTAACTTTCCTATGTTTCTGTGCATATTTTCACAGTGAATTCTCATGAATATTCACAATTCCTTATACATATGTTCATTCCTTAACCCTAACCCTAGCCTGATCTGAAATGGAATACACCCAGAAACATAACTCTGATACCTAAATTTCATGAAGTATAAAACTATACATAATTGTATATATTTTCATTCATATTTTGATGTAAATATTTGAGTTTTCTCTGGATAGTAATTAATACATTCATACAAATGATTTGATAACTATTCAGAACCCATGCCTGTTATTGAAATATATGTATCTATGCCACCAAAGTATATGTATCTATGTCCTTCCATGTTTCAAAAAAATCTATTTTTCTGTATATTTTTGTACATATTTTTACACATGCTTTCTCATGACTATTCATGATTGCTCATATATATGTTCATTCCCTAACCCTAACCCAAAGCTCGACCTGAAATGGAATACTCCCAGGAAAATAACTACTGTACCTAAACTTCATTTAGTATAAAACTGTGTTTAATTGTATATATTTTCATGCAAATTTTGCTTTACACATTTGGGTTTTACCTGGATAGTAATTAATATATTCATACATATGCATTGGTAACTCTTCATAACCCATCTCTGGTATTGAAATATTTCCACCAACAACAAACCCTTCCATAAATCAAATAATTAACTTTCCTATACATTTTTGTACATATTTTCACACTTGCTCTCTCATCAATATTTATGATTCCTGTTACATATGTTCATTCCCTAATCCTAAACCTCATATGACCTCTAATGGAATACTGCCAAGAATATAACTCTAATACCAAAATTCATATACTATAAAACTGTCTATAAGTTTATATATTTTCATGTATATGTTAACTCACATTTTTAAATTTTACTTTTAGTTATTAATACATTCATATATATGCATTGGTAATTCATCAGAACCAATCACTGGTATTGGAATATATGTATTTAAACCACTAACAACACACCCTTCCACATTTCAAAAAATGAATTTTCCTATATGTTTTTGAAAATATTTTTACCCTGCTTTCTCTTGACTATTCATGATTCCTGATATGTTTGTTCCCTAAATTTAATTCTAGCCTGACCTGAAATGGAATACTTCCAGGAACATAACTCCTATACTTAAACTTCATGTACGATAAAACTGTATGTAATTATTTGCATTTTCATGTATATTTTGACTTGCATATTTGAATTTTATCTGGATAGTAATTAATACATTCATATATATTATATGCATTGGTAACTCATCAGAACCCATTTCTGCTATTAAAATATATGTATTTTGCCACTAATATCACACCCTTCCACATTCAAGAAACTAACTTCCCTATAATTTTTTCTTTCCCATGAGTATTCATGTATCCTTATACAAATGTTTGTACCCTGTCCCTAAAACTAGCAGGACCTGAAATGGAATACTCCCAAAAACTAAACTCTTGGACCTAAACTTCATGTAATATAAAACTGTATGTAAGTGTATGAATTTTCATGCATATTTTGACTTACATATTTGAGATTTATCTGGATAGTAATTAATACATTCATATACAAGCATTGGTAACTCATCAAAACCCTTATCTGCTATTGAAATATATGTATTTATGTCACCAACACCACACCCTTTCACATTTGGAAAAATGCACTTTTCTATATGTTGTTGTACATATTTTCACAAGTGAGTTCTCATGAATATTCATTATTCCTGATAAATACTTTTGTCCCCTAACCCTAACCATAGCCCAACCTGAAATGGGATACTCCCAAGAACATAACTCCTCTACCTAAACTTCATAGTATATAACTCTGTTAGTATATGGATTTTCTTGTATATATTGACCTACATATTTGAGTTTTATCTGGATAGAAATTAACATTTATATATATGCATTGGTAACTCATCAGAACACAGCCCTGGTATTGAAATATACATTTTTATGCAGGCAACATCATACCCTTCCATATTTCAAAAAGTATACTTTTCTATATGTTTCTGTGCATATTTTCATGTGTGCATTCTCTTGAATATTCATGATTCATGATATTTATTCTCATTCCCTTGCCCTAACTCTAGCTCGACCTGAAATGGAATACTTTCAGAAACTTACCTCCCAAATGTAAACTTTATGTAGTATAAAGCTCTATGTAATTGCTTGTATTTTCATCTATATTTTGACATACATATTTGACTTATATCTGGATAGTAATTAGCACATTTGTATATATGTATTGGTAATTCATCAGAACCTGTCCCTGCTATTGTAATATATGTATTATGCCACCAATACCTGACCATTCCACATTTCTTAAAATAAAATTTCCTATAGATTTTTGTATATATTTTTACACATGCATTCTCATGAATATTTATGATATCTGATATATATATTCATTCTCTAACCCAAACCCCAGTGCAACCCAAAATTTAATACTCTCATTAATCTAACTCTTATACCCTAAACTTCATGTCCTATAAAAGTGTATGTCATTGTACATATTTTCATGGGGATTTTGACTTACATATTTGAGTATTATCTGGGTAATAATTAACACATTCATATATGTATATATAGATAGATAGATAGATAACTTATCAGAATCCATCCTCGCTACTGAAATATATGTACATTTGCCACCAACAGCACACACTTCCCCATTTCAGAAAATAAACTTTCCTATATGTTTTTGTATGTATTTTTCATATGTGTGTTCTCATGAATATCCATGAATCCTGATATAAATGTTCATTGTCTAATCCTAACCCTAGCCCAACCTGAAATTATACTCCCAGGAATATAACTACTATACCTCAACTTCGTGTAGTATAAAACTAGGTATTGTATATATTTTCATAGTATTTTGACTTACATATTTGAGTTTTATCTGGATAATAATTAATAGATTCAAATCATATGCATTGGTAACCTATCAGAACACATGCTTGCAATTAAAATATATGTACTAAGGTCACCAACATCAAACCCTTCCTCATTTCAAAAAATGAACTTTTCTATTTTTGTGTAAATATTTTAACACCTATATTCTCATGAAAATTCATGATTCCTGATATATATGTTCATTCCCAGACCCTAACCCTTGTTCAACCAGAAAGTAAATACTCCCTGGAACCTAACTCCTATACATCAATTTCATGTAATATAAAACTGTATATGTAATTGTATGTGTTTTCCTGAGTATTTTGACTTACATATGAGTTTTATCTGGATATTAATTCATACATTCATATGCATGCATTGGTAATTTATCTGAACCCATCCCTCCTTTTGAAATATATGTACAGATGCAACAGACTCTACACATTCCTTAATTCAAAAAATAAACTTTCCTATATGTTTTTGTACACATTCTCACATGTGTTCTCATGAATATTCATGGTTTCTGACATATATGTTCATTTCCTAACCCTATACCTAGCCTAAATAGAAATGGAATACTGCCAGGAAACTAATCCTATACCTAAATATCATTTAATATAAAACTTTATGCAATTATATGTATTTTTCATGGGTATTTTGATGTAAATATTTGAGTTTTATCTGGATGATAATTTATACATTCATTTATATGTGTTGGTAACGTATCAGCTCCCATCTGTGCTATTAAAATATATGTACTTAAAATGTTACCAACAGTGTTACCAATAGGACACCCTTCACCAATTCAAAAAACTAATTTACCTATATGTTTTTGTGAATATTTTCACACATGCATTCTAATAAGTATACATGATTCCTGATATATATGTTCATTCCATAAACCCTACTCTATCCCAAAATGAAATTGAATAATCCCAGGAACCTAACTTCTATACCTAAACTTCATTTAGTATAAAACTATATGTAATTAAACATACTTTCATGGGCATTTTGACTTCTACATTTAACTGTATCTGGATAATAATTCACACATTCATATATATGCATTGGTAATATATGAGAACACATCCCTGCAATTGAAATATATGTACTAATGCCACCAACTACATACCCTCCTCCATTTCAAAAAATGAATTTTTCTACATGTTTTTGTATATATTTTCATGTATTCTTTCTCATGAATATTCATGATTTCTATACACATGTTCATTCCCTAACTCAAACCCTAGCCCGACATGAAATTGAATACTTCTGAGAATCTATTATACTACCACTTCATGAAGTATAAAATTGTATGTATTATACATATTACATATTTTCATGGGTATTTTGACTTACATATTTGAGTTTTATTTGAATAATAATTAATACACTCATACACATGCATTGGTAACTTAGCAGAACCCATCCCTGCAAGTGAAATACATGAAGTTATGCTACCAACACCACCCTTCCCCATTTCAAAACATAAACTTTCCTATATGTTTTTGGAAATATTTTCACACATGCATTCTCATGAATATTCATGATTTCTGATATGTATTTTCTTTCCCTAACCCTATCCTAAGCCCAATTTGAAATTTTATACTCCCAATAACCTAACTCTTATACCTCAACTTCATGTTGAGTATAAAACTGTATGTATCTGTGTGTATTTTATGGGAATGTTAACTTACATATTTTAGTTTTATCTGGATAATAATACATTCATATATATGCATTGGTAACTTATTAGAATGCATCTCAGCAATTGAAATATATATATGTCTTCTCCTGACAACACAACCTCCCACATTTCAAACAATGAACATTTATATAAGTTTTTGTATATATTTTCATGCATACATTCTCATGAATATTCATGTTTCCTAATATACATGTTCATTCCCTAACCCTCCGTCTAGACAGACTGCAAATTGAATACTGACACAAAATTTACCCCTATGCCTAAACCAGATATTATACAAAAACATATAACTATGTGTATTTTCATGGATATTTTCACTTACATATTTAAAATTTATTGAATAATAATACATTCATATATATATATAAATATCTTTTCTACCTTCCTCCCTCCTATTTAAATAAATATACAACCAAAATCACTTCCTTCCCCATTTCAAAAAATGAACATTTATACATGTTTTCCTACATATTTTCATGCATATATTCTCTGAAATATTTATGTTTTCTGATATACATGTTCATTTGCTAACCCTGATTCTACCCCTACCCCAAATTGAATATTGTCACAAATCTAACCTTTATACCTGTACATCATGTTATATACAATTGTATGTAATTGTATGTATTTTCATGGGTATTTTGACTTACATATTTGAGATTTATCTGGATAATAATTAATACATTCATATATATGCATAGATATCTTTTCAACATGCATCCCTCTTACTTAAATATACTACAAACATTACACACTCTTCCCCATTTAAATGACCATTTATGTATATTTTTGTACATATTTTCATGAGTATATTCTTATGAATATTCATGTTTCCTGATATACATATTCTTTAACCCTATCCCAAATTAATCCTAACACAAACCTTACCACATTCCTGCACTTAATACTATGAAAAATATGATTATATGTAATTTCTTGGGTATTTTACTTACATATATGTCATTTATCTATATAAATCATTAATATATTCATGTATGTTCCTATGTACCATTTATATAAACATCCATATTTATATAAATGTATTTATATGACTAAGATAAAAAATTTAAATTGCAAAAATTGTCTATTTATATATGTTTTTGTACATACTTTCATGCATACATCCTTATGAATATTCATGTTTCCTGATATACCTATTCATTCCTTAACCCTAACTCTAACTCTACCCAAAATTTAACACTGACACAAACCTTATATAAAACCATATATAATTATATGAATGTTTATGGGTATTTGACTTACACATTTAAATTTTAACTGTATAATCATTAATGTAGTCATATATATGCATATATATAATTTATCTATGAATCCTTCATATTTAAAAATGTATTCATATGACTAACACTAAACCATTTCCCATTTCAAAAAAATGTACATTTATATATATATTTTCATACACATTTTCGCACATACATTCTTATGAATATTCATTTTTACTGATACACATATTCAATTTATAATCCTAACCCTAACCATACCCAAAGTTTAATACTAACACTAACCTTATCCCTGTATCTAAACCTAATTTTATATAACACTATATATAATTATATGAGTTTGTGGGTATTTTGACCTACATATTTGAATTTTAACTGCACAATCATGAGTATATTCATATATATTCATAAATATCAGTTATATATGCATCACTCACAATACAGTATTTTACAGAAAAATAGGTTTACAACAGAATCCCAATAAGATGCACAGGTATCAGTCAAGGTTACAATGGCAACCAGATGGCATATTTAATTAATACAATTCAAGGAGAGTTTATTTACAGAAGGACTATAGGGGAATTGAGGAAGAATCTAGGGATACCAGAAGCTAAACTGTCATCACCAAAGGGACAACCAGAAGAGAGTCAGATAGAGTGGTCTGTTTGAAGAATAACAAGTCTTGGATACAAAACACAGCAAGCCCTGCAAGACTTCCAGGGAAAAGCTAATGGAATAAAGACCCTAAGCTCATTCTCTGCCCTTGCTATGATTTCCTGACAGAGCCCTCCATGGGCCAAACACAACCAGAAACAGGAAAGCCAGAAACCTTGCTGAGGTATTCACTCAGTTCAATTTTGGAGAGCAAAGAGTAAGACAGGCATCTGGGGAGTAGGTATGGTGTCCAGCATAGCACAGTGCACTAAGCTCTCAAGAGAAATTAGAAAACCAACATACTTAGCTTTGTTCTTCCATACCAGTACATGTCAATGAATAAAGATAAAGTATGTATGATTTATTCAAATTAGTATCTTATTCATGTATCAAGGATTTCTTGAGCATTTAATGTGAACAAGAAAATACATTAAGAGTTGCTGAAACAAAAATGAATGAAATTGAGGTCCTCCTTGCTGAACAACAGAAAACCAACACAGAGCAATGTAGCATATGTTATTAGAAATACATAAAGCATTTCATGCTAAAGTTTCTAAAATCCACTAGAGTTTACTATGATTTATGCCTAAACTCATTAGTATATTTTTAGTTTCTAGCGCCTGTTTCTTTCTGCAAAAATTTTATTAATGTGTTAATTGTGCATATTAGTGGGGTTCAGTGAAATATTTCCATACATACATATTGCATATTCTGATCAAATTCAACTTCCTTTTTTCCATAAATACCCTCCATACCTACCCTTCCCAGTCTGTAGTAGTCTCAATCCTATTTTCATGTCAACATTTTTAGCTTCCACAAAGAAGAGTGATCATGAAGTACTTATTTTTCTGAATACAGTAATGGTTTCTATAAAAACAAAAATAACAGCATTCTGGCTCAATTCATAGAGTCAGTGATATTTAAATAATATAGTGTATTTCATAAGTAATAAATTTACTTATCAGTCAGCAACTGGAAAAAACTAGAGGGGAAAAAGACAAGAACAATGGCTGCCCTAATACAGAAAGAACTTGCTATAAGAGCCCTCCATATGTGTGAGTTTTACACCCACAGAGTCAATCAACAAAATAATTGTGTCTGTATTGAATGTGAATAGACTTTTTGGCATTATTTCCTAAACCATACAGCATAACAACTATTTATATGCCATTAATATTGTATTATTTATTATAAATAATCTAGAGATGATTTAAAGTATTTGATAGTATATACATTAGTTATATGCAAATACTACACCATTTTATATGACACATTCGAGCATCTGAAGATTTTAGTATCTTCAGGGGTCCTGGAACCCATCCCTCATGGACACCAAGGGAAAAGGAAAAGAAAACAACATTGTTTTTTTATTTCAACAGATATCACATATACCAAAAAAATACAAATAAAAGGACACAAACACTTCAATGATGTTTGTTAAGCTTATAAACAAAAAGCAGCAATAAAACCAGAAAGTAATCATCTAAAACTACTTACTCATATTCATATGTGATTCTATAGTAATAGTAATAAAATATTGAAAATAAAAATCAATATATTTGGAGTAAATAAGACAGGATACTAAACAAAGCTCTGTATAAAAGCATAAAACATTCTATTAGTAGTTTATGTTAAAGCAATCTAATCAATAACCTATTCCATTTTTTAAAAGTTAGATTAATATAAAAGAGGACACTTTGATTCTCAAAAATAATCTTTAAATTCAATTCTGCTAACATCAAGGAAAATGCCTCATGAAAGTATTTCAGTCTTACGTTCATTTTCAGAAAGAGGTAAGCGAGCAAACAGAATAGAATTCTTGTGGCTAAAGTCTAACAGCACATTTATTCAACAGAGGATTAAGAAAATAAAAGGCAAATTCTCCTCAGAAAATTATCCATCTCTGCTTTTCCTTTATGAATCCCTCCACACATCTAGACAACATAAAGTAATGTGTGCAGTAAGACTCAATGTCTCCCAGTTTTCTCTTTTGTCATTGATAGCCAAAGGTATCTGGACAGAGAAGTATGAACAAAATATTCCAATAATATTCCAAATAATAATATCAATCAATATACAGTGTTTACCAGCTCTTCTTGGCAGATCCTACAAGTTCATAGTCACAGAGTGTCAGAGCTCTTCATAGTATGTATAAGTTTTTACAAGCTCTTAGGCTAAGTGCTTTCAAGATTCCAAGATTCAAATGATGGAGTATATCCAGAGAACCTTGAGTTTTATATTAATTTTATAAGTCTCTGGATCATTATAGGCTCATAAAAGGGGGAAAGAAGTACCTGTGATGTTTAACAATGGCTTTCACAAATATCCATCTCAGATCTTTGTTGTGCTAATAGATAAAACTATAACCTGGGAATTAAATGCACTTGACAGGAAATGTTTAGTGAACATACCATTTTTAGAATAACCTATATTTTTTTCTCCCAAAATTAAACCACCAAACTCCTTCCACATCTGAACATTAATGTTCTTATAATGAGATAATAATATCCATAGTTAAAAATAATCCCATCAATGACTTGACAGCAACAATGTTTACAAGGAATTAAAATGTTAAAGTACAGAGGTTCCCATTATTATTAGTACAGAATCTCAAAAGATGAAAAAAAAGCATTTATTTGACGAAAAAGTAAAGTTAATATGTATTAAGGTAAGGAGCATGGAAAATACTTAGAGATTTGCATGTGTACATATATACAGACATAAGGTAATAAAAGTATGAATAAAAACTGAAGCCAGGTGCGGTGGCGCACACCTGTAATCCCAGCACTTAGGGAGGCTGAGACAGGAGAATTGCGAGTTCAAAGCCAGCCTCAGCAATGGCGAGGCGCTAAGCAACTCAGTGAGACCCTGTCTCTACATAAAACACAAAAGAGGGCTGGGGATGTGGCTCAGTGGTCGAGTGCCCCTGAGTTCAATCCCCGGCACCAAAAAAGCAAACAACAAAAAACACTGAATCATTCATTTAGTAAGTATTAACTGGCGGCTCCTCTTCAAACCACATCCTATGGTGGGTAGATGCCAACTACTTAGCAACTAATGAAACAAACACGGTTCCTCTTCTCTTAGAGCCTTTTGTGTAAAGGAGATGCTGACAAATAGGAACATCACTACAATGTCACATAATAGGTGGTATGATAATGGGATGCTTGGATCTCATGGCAGCAATTGGGAAATGCTCTTAAACTGCATTTGGGAACCTGAAGTAAAGCTTTCTGGGAGAAATGAAGCCAAGCAGATTACTGAAGTTCACATGAGTGTCAGGTGAAAACTGATGGAGGACGGATTTTGAGATTGAAGAAACTCGACATATCAAAGTCGAAGAAAGAAAATATGACTTTTTTTCTTAAATTTGAAAGTATTTTGACCTAAACAGAACATAGGCGTAGGTGATCCCAAATGATAAAAACAAAACTAGAAAAATATGCAAGTGAAGCCAAGTCTATTAAGGCTGGGCATACTCAAGGAAAGGAGAAGAGAGGAAAGCCTGTGGTGGAGAGAATGGAACAATATGTGAGACAGCCATCACCTTTAGAGTCCTATCTATGTGATAAGCAAGGCGCAAATTTGATTCTATGATCTAGGTGAATAACACTGTGAATCTATGAACTTGTAGGATCTGCCAATAAAATCAAATTGAACAGCAAAGAAATGTCCTTAAGAACAGGAGCCCGATTACTGAATAATCTCTTCATCATAAAATTGTAGATGTATTGATGTTTTTTGTTTTTGCTTTTGTTTGTTTTGTTTTGCTTTTGCAAAGGATCTGCCACCAGAACAAAAGTTTCATGAAAATCTCCCCTAAGTCAAAACCAGCATTGGAAAGGAAAGGGCTCATATCACATTGTCATCATTGGAAACACAGATATGAGCAAGTCTACCACTACTGGCCACCTGATCTACAAATGAGGCAGAATCAATAAAAGAGCCATCAGAAAATTTGAAATGGAAACTGCTGGGATGGGAAATTGATCCTTCAAGTATGCCTGGGTCTTAGATAAATTGAAAGCTGAGCATCAGTGTGATGTCACTAACCCTATGGATATTTGAAACCAGCAAGTATTAGGTGACTATCTATCACTTTGTCCCAGGACAAAGAGACTTCATCAAAACATGGCTGTGCTGTCCTGATTGTTACTGCTGATGGTGAATTTGAAGCAGTACCTCCAAGAATGGGCAGATATGTGATCAGACGCTTCTGTCTTATATATTAGGTGTGAAACACTACTTGTTGACATTAACAGAATGATTTCATCAAACTAACCTATAGCCAAAAGAAGCACCATTAAGAAAAGAGGAAATTGTTAAGTAAGTCAGCACCTACAGTGTGAAAATTGTCCACAATCCTGACACAGTGGCATTTGTGCCAATTTCTAGTTGGAATAAGGACAAAATGCTGGAACCTAACATGTCCTGGTTCAAGGAATACAAAGTTACAAGTAAATATGGCAATGCCCATGGAACCACACTGCATAGAGCTTTGGATTGCATCCTACAACCACCTATCCCTTGCACCTGCCCCTTCGGGGAGTCTACACAATTGGTAGTATTATTAGTACTGCCTCTATGAACTAAGTAGACAATAGTATTCTCTAAACTAGAATAGTGGACACTTTTGTTCCAGTCAACTCATAAATGAAGTACTCAACTAAAATGCATCATAAAACTTTATAGTAAAACCCTTCCTGGAGAAAATGTGGGCTTCAATGTCCAGAATGTATCTATCAAAAATGTTCATTATGGCAATGTTGCTGGTGGCAACAAAAGTAATCCACAATGGAAGCATCAAGGGAACTTGAACAAACCAGGCCAAATGAGTACTAGTTATTCTCCTGTACTGGATTACTACACAGCTCACATTACTTACAAGTTGGTGAGAAGTAAGAAAAGGTTGATTATTGTTCTGATAAAGAGCTAGAAGATGTCTCCAAATTCCTGAAATCTAGTGATGCTGCTAAGATAGATACCACCACAGGGACATAGGGCATTTGTAATTCTTAGCCTTGATCATGACCCGACAGTAGACCACAGAAGGCTTAGTGTGTGCCACCCTCAGCTCTGTATCATTGAGGTCAGAGTGCCTTATTTTCTTTTGAATATCTGCAGTAACTTATCCAACACCAAGTAAAATGAGTTGAGCACATTTAATGCTAATTGACATTCCTACCCCTGTAAGTACCCAAAAGGATGAGCTCCTTTCTTTTGTTCAAGGAGTCAGCTTGATGTCTTCTCAGAGTTGTGTCTCCCTTCCAAAATAGAAGTCCCAATAAAAGCTTTGCCTGCATGTTTGCCCACCTAACTCAATTTCATTTCCATCATCATTGAGTAAAAAGATCCCAGTATCTGGCATCACTGCTATGGTTGCAATGGTTCCTGGCAAGCCCTCTTGTATTGAGAACTTTCTAACCATCCTGCTCTGAGTGATTTTGCCATTCATGGTCTGTGTGTCATCAAATTAGGGGACAAGAAGTCTGATGGAGTTGGCAAGGTAATCTAGTCTGTGCAGAAAGTTCAAAAGGCTAAATTAATATTACCCCTAATACCTACCAGTCAAGTCTTAATCAGTGACAGTTTTAGGAGGAGTCTTAGAATTGTGTGTCTCATATAAGTTTAATAGTAAGAGACTGATATGAATGATAACAATGCATTCTAAAACTTCCATAAGGAAAGGAGAATGTTTTGTGGACCATTTGTGTATATGTGTGTGAATGTGTATATGTGTGTGTGTATAGGTGTCTGTGTTTGTGCAGCAGTATTGTTATCAGTTTTTAAAATCAGTACTTTTAATGGAAACAACTTGAGAAAGAAATCTGTTCCAGAATTTTGAGAGCTATTAAAATAAACTTTAATGAGAAAAAAGTAAAGTTTTTGATCATAGCAATCAATATCTTTAACCCAGGCAGGATCCTCCTCTTAACCAAGAACAGAAACCTAAGGAAAGAACTTTCAGCTCAGTGCAAGTTAAAATATGCCCCAAAACACACACACTCATGCTAGTACCTCTGCCTTAGCCAATGAAGAAAGGAAGTAAGAGTTTATATTATTGCATTTTTATTGTTGTTTGCAGAGTACTGCTCTATAAAGCATTTTCCAGAATTAAACTGAATTTCAAAAATAGCTTAGAGAATGGCTTTTAAATAGAAAAAAAATCAGGTAATGAGATGTAAAATTATATTGGCAAATCTCTTTGCTGTTATATGATTTTGGTGTTTACTAAACATATGGAGTGCATAGGTGATGTTTTTTATGATAAATGCATTCAGATACCACATTTAAAACACGTTTCTGTTATAATGGAAGAAGTTCCCAGATCCATGTGGATAAACTGCTAGTTAGAGAGTCAGGAAACCCTGATTCTAATTATATTTCTGCTACTTGACAAATGTGTAACTTTGGACAACTCACTTGGTCCCCACAGATTAGTTTCTCCAACTGTAAAAGAATCAAAATATGAGTAGTGCTGGTATCAACTTCTTCACAACTAGGTGATGATGTTCCCCTAAGAGTGCAAATGCAAAGACAGTGTGGAAACCTAAAGTGTCTTACAAATCCAAGAGATTATTATAGACACTGTACATTACATCTGATAAAAAACACATAAGGGGGCTGGGGTTGTGGCTCAGTGGTAGAGCGCTTACCTCGCATGCGTGAGTCACTGGGTTCGTTCCTCAGCACCACATAAAAAATAAATAAATAAAATAAAGATATTAAAAAAAAACACACATAAGGTTTTTTTTATTTTTTTTTTTTGATTGAACCACACAACATCAGAATAGCATATGCTATCACAAGGAATATAAAATAAGAAAGCACCAAAACTCCATGTGGCCTTCAAACTTCTTGGACTACTCAAGGGAAGAGTGTTTCCCCTCCATACACATGAGTGTGTTCCACACATCCAATTCCAAATACAATCCTAAAAGGCAAAAAAGCCCCGTGGAAATGCTCAAACAATCCTGTTTCCCACTGGAGCCCTGAGTATGCTGGTCTACAGAAGTCAGTATATAGAAGCCCTGAAACATTAAAAATTATATAAAGGGAAGCTTTTACTACATGCAACTGGAAAACTAATTGGAAAACTGCCTCCTGTAGGGAGCAGGCAGCACTGAGGAAAAAAAGCCTCAGAAAAGTAAAAATATTTTAACTTAAAGCTACTGGGGGCAGCAGCTGCATAATTTATAAGTCTCTGAATAATGTCTAAAAAATATAAAAACAGACCAAGATAGCAAAGCCCAAACCCATGAACAAATTTATACTTGGTAACAAAATATCCTAACACCCTCCCCAAATGCAAGCAAGTAGAAATAAACCACTAACAGCCACAAATCCTACATGATATCAGTAATTGTGAAGAAAGAAATGGAGAGCGACAGAAGAACACTGAAATGTCTGCCAGGCACTTGCTGGAAGCCACAGTGGCTATTGTAGGAACAGTAGCTGACAGTGAGTGAGTGAGTTCAAGCTAAAAATAGGGGCACACAAGATCCAAAGAGCAGCTCAGATATGGCAGGAGCAGTAAGAGCCTCTGAACTCTCACTTTGCTCAGTCAGAGCCTCCTATAGGGAGCAGTCAGCACTGAGGAGAACACCTGGAAATGGACTCAGTAATGGGCTGGATAGTAAACAGAAACAAATGAAAGAGAATATCTAAGTAAGCAGAGAAGGAGAAAAGAACCAGGAAATTGTTGGACAACAAACCACCATATTTTAAACCAGGATACATGGGGAAGAGAATTCAGTGAGCTAGAAAAGGTGCCCTGAACCATACCCCTTTCTAAAGGTTATGGAAGTCAATTTTGCTTAAATATGAACAATAGAAAGGACCAAGGTCAAATCCTATAAAAAGTTATTTTGAAAAAGGGAATAAAGAAGAAAATAACATCTTCAGAGGAAAATGTGCCAGAAAGAAATGTTCACAAATCAAAATCCTAACTGACCATTTTTTCAAAACAAACTAAAAGATACCAAATAAAGAATGCAAGATATGAAAAAGCAACATAAACTAGAATTAGAAACACATTATGAGTTGACAAAATTCAGGGCAGATTTAGATATCAAAGAACAATCATTTCAGAAATGAATATTTAACTAGAAGCAAGATAAAAACAAGTTATGTGGCATATGATGTCTTAAGTTAAATGAAAGGCAAAAAGGCAGAAAAAATTTAAACACAAGTAGTAAGTAAAGAAAGAGATAAAGAAAAATGAGTAACTGTGACTAATACTGAAGACAGACTAAAGTGATTCATATATAAATAATAGGAATCTTTGAAGGGGAAAACTAAAGCAACAAAACAATACATTCTAAAAAATATAATTAAGAACTTTCCTGGAATAAAAATACTGTATAAAAAGTTTAATACTAAATATTGAATAAATACAACCTGAATGTGATAGACCCAGATTGATTTACAATCAATATCAAAGTAAAAGAAAAAAGTCTGTTGTAAATATAAGCAAAAAGGAAAAGTCACTTCTAACAGAAAGAAAATTAGCCATCAGACTCAACATTAGTGTTTTATGTCTTAATAAAATGGAGTCACATATATAAGATAGACATGGAAAGAGTATGTGTATGCATATGTTATGTTCAGAAAAAACAACTTTTGATTACAAAGGGCACAAAGTTGTATCAACATGCAAAGACTCAGGGAATATTGGCCCACAAACTTTTCCTGAAGAATTTATTGTAGATTGAAATTCAATCAACCAAAATAACTAGAGAGGTTTCAAAACAGATTCTCATGATTAGCTGTATAACTAATACTAAAAGGAGATTAAGAGGAAGGGACCATAAAAAGTTTGAGTATATGCTCTGACAGTGTAGATATAACAAACTATTTTAATAGTTGTATTTTAGGCCTGAACATGCCTAAAAACTATTACCAATTCAACAGTAATGAGCATTCCTAGTGTACAGAATATGACCTTGAACTATGATTTTTCAGGTCCAGGGAAGGACCTAGAACATAAACCTGGGACATTTTGTCATACTAGATAACAAGGAAACCACCAAAAATAAGTTCAAAGAACTCAACAACCAACTTGAAAAGACTCCCATAGTCTAAAATTTAAGCTCCAATAAGGTTAAAAATTGCAATTGAATACAACTTTTAAAATATAGTTAAATTGATAATGTTACTTTTTAGAAAATTTATCAATTACTTTCAGAGAATGATAAGAAACTTGTTTATCATCTTAGAAGTTAGTATCCAAACCCTGGAAAATAAAGGAAAAGAAAAAAACATCATTTATTCTACCTTTCCTTTATCCACAACTGTGCTGTAGATGAAGAGAAACAGCTTTTAATTAAGGCATTTCAAGTATTAAATTTAATTAAGTGATAAAATTACAACAACAATAAATTACTGAACATGGGCTTTAACCATTAATAACTACTGCAGTCTCACACAAAAGGACCAAACATGTGCCTCCTGATGAACAAATACCTACAATCTTGCTGAAGGGTTTGGACTTGAGTTTGATAAAACTTGTGGATCCAATTACCATTTATAAATAGGACAAAGAAACAAAATGGACAAAAAAACAGGTTGAACTGTACCATGAATATGCAATCAACAAAATATAGACTATATCAAATTCCACAGGTCAAATAGCCTAGGATTTTAAAAGATAAATTAAAAGAAAAAGAATGGAATTAGAGGGAGACCCTTTTGATTATGAGACTTAAAGTATATATTGAGATTTTTAAAAAATAAGACTAAGAGCATTCAGGAAATACCCATTGGTAAAAAAACTATAAACAAACGCAAGGCATTAAATAGCATGAGTCAGGATAAAGTTTAGTTTTGATTGGAAAAACGCAGGTGAGAATGTGATGAGGCATATCAAGGATTTATGAACTGACTGAAAAATATTTAATTTCTCAACATGGATGTAGTTACTAAGATGTTTAATAGTTCACTAAGCTCTTCATTATATGCATTATATTTACATGGTTTTCTTTATTTGTATTTCATTTTGTGATTTTTTTTAACTACTTCATCTTTATAGCAAAACTTTCTCACAAGCACACCCATATCCCAGAATTCAACTGTACACTGTGTTACAATATTTCAACAAACAAGCACAATATTTTGAAATAGGCATCTTGGCAAGATCCTTATCAATTCCTCTGTGACATCTTAGTTCACAGAAGTGAGTTGAAAATAAAAAGAATCTCTACAGTATTTTGGGGGGTTTTCTTGTTTGTTTTTTCCTGTTTCATATTTCTTTTTTCATATTTAATTTATTTATTTGTCTATTTAGGCTTACATGATATCAGAGTACAATTTGATTCATTGTACACAGATGGAGGATAACATTTCTCTGGTTGTAAGTAATATAGAATCACAACATACATGCAGTCATACATAAAGCTAGGGCTATGCTGGCCATAATATTCCAACATCTTTACTGTCCCCATGCCCCCTCCCCCCTTATACCCCTGTGAACAGAGTTCCTCCATTGTCCCCGTGTTCTTCCCCCATTATGGATCAGCATCCACTTATCAACCAGTACATTCAGCATTTGGTTTTCTGA
The DNA here is from genome assembly GCA_004024805.1 of Geosciurus inauris. Taxonomy (NCBI): domain Eukaryota; kingdom Metazoa; phylum Chordata; class Mammalia; order Rodentia; family Sciuridae; genus Geosciurus; species Geosciurus inauris. The sequence continues at coordinate 172,212 of PVHX01000325.1, forward strand.
GACTCTTACTTCACTTAGCATGATATTCTCCAACTCTATCCATTTACCTGCAAATAATAAAATTTTATTCTCTTTTATTGCTGAGTAATATTCCATTTTGTATATATACCACAGTTTCTTTATCCATTCATCTATCGAAGGGCATCTAGGTTGGTTCCACAGTTTAGCTATTGTGAATTGAGCTGCTATAAACATTGAAGTACCTGTATCACTGTAGTATGCTGTTTTAAAGTCTTCTGGGTATAGACCAAGGAGTGGGATATCTGGGTCAAATGGTGGTTCCATTCCAAGTTTTCTAAGGAATCTTCATACTGCTTTCCAGATTGGTTGCACCAATTTCAGTTCCACCAGCAATGTACGAGCGTGCCTTGTTCCCCACAACCTCGCCAACACTTATTGTTGTTTGTATTCTTGATAATTGCCATTCTGGCTGGCATGAGATGAAATCTTAGTTTTGATTTGCATTTCTCTGATTGCTAGAGATATTGAACATTTTTTCATATGTCTGTTGATGGATTGTATATCTTCTTCTGTGAAGTTTCTGTTCAACTCTTTGGCCCATTTATTGATTGGGTTGTTAGTTTTTTTGGTGTTAAGTTTTTTTAGTTCTTTATATATCCTGGAGATTAATGCTCTATCGGATGTGTGTGTGGCAAAGATTTGTTCCCAGAATGTTGGCTTTCTGTTCACTTTATTGATTATTTCTTTTGCTGAGAAGAAGCTTTTTAGTTTGAATCCATCCCACTTGTTGATTCTTGATTTTACTTCTTGTGCTTTTGGAGTCTTGTTAAGGAAGTATGGTTCTAATCTGACATGATGATTTGGGCCTACTTTTTCTTCTATTAGGCGTTGGGTCTCTGGTCTGATTCCCAGGTCCTTGATCCACTTTGAGTTGAATTTTGTGCATGGTGAGAGATAGGGATTTGGTTTCATTTTGCTGCATATGGATTTCCAGTTTTCCCAGCACCATTTGTTGAAGAGGCTGTCTTTTCTCCAGTGTATGTGTTTGGCTCCTTTATCTAGAAGGTAACTGTATGGAAGTGGGTTTGTCTCTGTGTCTTCTATTCTATACCATTGGTCTACATGTCTATTTTGGTGCCAGTACCATGCCATTTTTGTTACTATAGCTTTGTAGTATAATTTAAGGTCTGGTATTGTGATGCCTCCTGTTTCACTCTTCTTGCTAAGGATTGCTTTGGCTATTCTGGGTCTCTGATTCTTCCAAATTTCATGATTGCCTTTTCTATTTCTATAAGGAATTTTAATTGGAGTTGCATTGAATTTATATAGAGCTTTGGGTAGTATGGCCATTTTGACAATATTGATTCTGCCTATCCAGGAGCATGGGAGACTTTTCCATCTTCTAAGGTCTTCTTCAATTTCTTTCTTTGGTGTCTTGTAGTTTGCATTGTAGAGGTCTTTCACCTCTTTTGTTAAATTGATTCCCAAGTTTTTTTTTTTTTTTTGAGGCTATTGTGAATGGGATAGTTTTCCTAATTTCTCTTTCAGAGGGTTTATCACTGATGTATAGAAATGCAATTGATTTATGGGTGTTGATTTTATATCCCACTACTTTGCTGAAATCATTAATTCTGGAAGTTTTCTGGTAGAATTTTTTGGATCTTCTAAGTATAGAATCATGTCATCTGCAAATAATGATAGTTTTTCATTCTTTTCCTATTTGTATCCCTTTAATTTCTTTCATCTGTCTAATTGCTCTGGCTAGTGTTTCAAGAACTATGTTGAATAATAGTGGTGAAAGAGGGCATCCCTGTCTTGTTCCCATTTTTAGAGGGAATGATTCCAAATTTTCTCCATTTAGGATGATGTTGGCCTTGGGTTTAGCATAGATAGCTTAAAACAAAGTTGAGGTGTGTTCCTACTATCCCAAGTTTTTCTAGCATTTTAAACATAAAAGGGTGTTGTATTTTGTCAAATGCTTTCTCTGCATCGATTGATAAAATCATATGACTTATCTTTAAGTCTATTGATGTGATGTATTACATTTATTGATTTCCGTATGTTGAAACAACCTTATTTTAAAAGAATTTTAAAATTTAACTCAATCTTTATAACTTAATGATTACACATTGTTAAGTTCATTATAGAGAAAGAACAATATTGTAAGGTATTTTAATTACTAAGTAAATGCAAAATAATTCACCATTTGACAAAAGCTCTCATGCATTGATATGTAACCAGAGGCTTATTGTTATTAAAAGTTTAAAACTCACTAATTTGTTTACCTTCAGAGAGAATCTTTTTCAAATATTAAAAAGGTGTGGTTTTTAGCAAAGTTCAAAATATAACTAAAGCAACTTTGTACTTGTAGATTTCAAGCTTCTAGTCCTTTTAGTTGTGAAACCCTTCAGCAGTCTGCTTCATTTTTTATAGAATTGTTGTCTATTAGAGTGAGTAAACTCAGTGAAGGACAAAGTATCCATTAATCAATTACTGGATAGCTATTTAATTCACTAAAAAGCACCACTATTTTATAAACAAATTACATTTTGATGAGATCACTGTAATAATGTACCCCCACAAATATTTACCATCAGAATTAAAAAAAAAAACTAACTACTATATTTTGCCTAATGTAATAAGTTTGAAACTTCACTTTTACTTTTTAGAATACTTCCAGGAAAAACAATGATGCACCTAAATATACTGAAGTTAATCATCATTCTTTGTGTGTGGTATATCATAATTCAGTAATGTGACTCACAATAGTTGAGAAATGAGATTTTAGCCAAGAGACTAGCAGTTAAATTCTGAGAGTCTTTTGTTTTTACCCATATACTTACCCTTTTTTGTCTGTTTTAAAGATGATGTTAAATTTTTTCTTCATTGCTCCTGATGAGATGTTAGCTGCCATTCTTTTCATCATAATCCTGCCTGGATTAATATGTCTTTTCCTCTGGATGCATTTAAATTTTTTTGTTACATTTGACTTTCAGCAGTTTGTTATAATAGGCTTGGGTATGATTTTACTTGCTAATCTTGTTTACATAGTTTCTAAACTTATGAGTTCTTGGCAATGTAGAGAATCTACAAAGTCCTCCTCAGAAAACATAATCTTTAGCTAGATCTTAATCAGTTTTCTAGTGCTCACCAAAATCATCAAAATAAATGACAGAAAATTAATTGACTACACTTAACTATTAGGGTTTGAATATGTGAAGTCCCCCTAAAGCACATATGTGAGACAATGTTTAGAGGTAAAATATAACCTAATCCTTTATTGATATAGATTAACTGAGCAGTAACTATAGGCAGGTAGGGTGTGGCTGGAGGAAATAGGTTATTGGGAAAGTGCCCTTGGAGTTTATATTTTGTCCCAAGTGTGCACAGTTCCCTCTCTGCTTCATGGTGTCCTGTGCTAGTTTCCTTCTCCATACACTTCTGCTATGATGTTCTGCCTCACATGGGGCCCAGAGATATGGAGTTGGTTGTCTATGTACTAAGACCTCAGAGACCAAGAGCCAAAATAAAGTTCCTCCTCTAATTGTTCTTGTCAGGTCTTTTGGTCACAGTGACAAAAAGCTGACTGAAACATTAACCCTTCACAGGAATATCTGAATTCACTTACATATCATCATGTACTCTCAAGTTTAAGATAGCATCACTAGAGAAAAGTGCCATGTAATATAAATAAGCTATATAATTTTATTTTTTAGATTTGCATTTTTTCATGCCTTGGGGAAAAACATTGCAGATAAAAAATTTGCTTTTAGTTTACTATTAGGATAAATCTTTGTCTCCCTTGGATAATTGTTCCATTTTCCACTTGATAGGATAGCACAAATGTTAACTCTCATAGCTATCCTATGTGTCTTTATTTTTAACATATGTAAGTGTTGTGTGTTTGTTAAGTTCTTCCTAATCAGAAAACCAATAAATTAACACAGAAAATAAAACTCATACAAATAAACATAAAGAGAGTAAAGTACAAAAAGAAAAAAGAATACAAATTTCATAAAATAGTATCCATCCCAATGCATGATATCATTAAGGTAGTAGATCATCAAGAGTGATTTTGCTCCTTATTAGATATATGATGATGTCTACAGACATTTTTTATTGTCACAAATGGGAAGGTGCTGCTGGAATCTATTGAGTAGGGGCCAAGGTTACAGCCAAACACCATACAATGCACCAGATAGAGCCCCCCACAATAAATTAATATTCATCCCAAATCATCAGTAGTGCTGCTGAGAGACCTCTTTTAGCCTATTTCCACTATAAACCTTCAAATTATTTTGTTTTCACAAGTACAGGCATAAAAAGAGTATCATCAATCAGTATACAAATGAATAGCCAAAAGCAATTAAAAAATAGGTTGATATGTCTCCACTATGCCCATAAATAAAATAATCAAACATACAGGTGCTACTTACTGCCTTCTGAAAGTAGGACATATGGTTTTGTTTTCATTATTTTTGTTTTTTCTTTTTCAGTAGACAAGAAGCTCATTGTGTGTTGATATTACTAGATTGAATTAAATAGCTCCACCCCAAAATATAATGGATAATTCATTAAATAAAAAACAAAAGCTACAAATTATAGCTAAAATAACTAAGTACCATGGACTTCCATATTTATATATTTAAAATCTGAGCAGTGTAGTATGTAATCTGAGCAGGGTAACATGTAAACAGTTTACACAGGTACAGGTCTTAAGTAACTTTTCTCTACTAGTTAGTAATTTGTAAAAATGACTTTGATTTATAACTGAGTACCACTTTCTACTTTACAAAAAGTAAATTCAAAACATTAGAAGTATTTTTAACAATTTGCCCTTTGAGTGATTATTGTTTTAAAAAATACTATACTGTCTCTCTTACCCTTTGATTAGTACATTGTAAAAATGATACAGGGAGGGTTGAGGCTCTCCAGTGAGCTCAAGTCTAGATGGGTAACTAAAGAATATGTTTTCTACATATTAAAAAGATAGTGCACCATGGTGAAGTGCAGTTCATCTCAGGGATGCAAGGTTGGTTCAATATACAGAAACCAATAAATGTAATTCATCACATCAACAGACTTAAAGACAAGAATCAGATGGTCATCTCAATAGATACAGAAAAAGCATTTGACAAAATATAGCACCTCTTCATTTTCAAAACACTAGAAAATCTAGGGATAGTAGAAACATACCTCAACATTTTAAAAGCTATCTATGCTAAACCCAAAGCCAGCATCATCCTAAATGGAGAAAAATTGAAAGCATTCCCTTAAAAACTGGAACAAAATAGAGATGCCCTCTTTCACCACTTCTATTCAACACAGTCCTAGAAACTCTAGAAACAGCAATTAAACAGATAAAAGGATACAAGTAGGAAAGGAAGAACTCAAATTATCACTATTTGCCAAAGACATGATTCTATATTTAGGATATCCAAAAAATTGCACTAGAAAAATTCTAGAACTAAAAAATAAATTCAGCAAAATGATAGGATATAAAATCAACAACCATAAATCAAATGCATTCCTATACATTAGTGATGAATTCACTGAAAGAAAAATTAGAAAACTATAACATTCACAATAGCCTAAAAAAAATAAAATACTCAAGAACCAATCTAACAAAAGAGGTGAAAGACCTCTACAATGAAAACTACACTACACTAAAAAAATAAATTGAAGAAGGCCTTAGATGATGGAAAGATCTCCCATGTTCCTGGATAGGCAGAATTAATATTGTCAAAATGGCCATACTACCAAAAGCATTATACAGATTTAATGCAATTCCTACTAACACCTAATTAAATTCTTCATAGAACTAGAAAAAGCAATCATGAAATTCATTTGGAAAAATAAGAGACCCAGAATAGCCAAAGCAATCCTTAGCAAGAAGAGCGAAACAGAAGGCATCACAATACCAGACCTTAAACTATACTACAGAACCACAGTAACAAACAGCATGGTATTGGCACCAAAACAGACAATTAGACCAATGGTACAAAATAGAAGACACAGAGACAAATCTACATAAATGCAGTTATCTCATACTAGACAAAGGTGCCAAAAACATTCATTAGAGAATAGAATGCTTCTTCAAAAAATGGTGCAAGGAAAATTGGAAATCCATATATAACAAAATGAAATTAAACCCCTATCTCTCACCCTGCACAAAACTCAACTCAACATGAATCAATGATTTAGGCACTAGAACAAAGACCCTGCACCTAATAGAAGAAAAAGTAGGTTCAAATCTCCACCATGTTGGCTTAAGACCTAACTTCCTTAACAAGGCTCCTAAAGTACAAGAAGTAAAATCAACAGTCAATAAAATGGGATGCATTTGAACTAAAAATTTCTTCTCAGCAAAGAAAACAATTGACAACATGAAGAGAGAGTTTGTAGAATGGGAGAAAATCTCTACCACATGCACCTCAGATAGAGCATTAATCTCCAGGACATAGAAAAAAATTCAAAAAATTTAACACCAAAAAAAAAATAACCCAATCAATAAATGGGCTAAGAAACTGAACAGACACTTCACAGAAGAAGAAATGCAATTGATTAACAAATAAATGAACAAATGTTCAACATCTCTATCAATTAGAGAAATGCAAATCAAAACTAAGATTTCATCTACTTCCAGTCAGAATGGCAATTATCAAGAATACAAGCAACAATCAATGTTTGCGAGGATTGGGGGAAAAGGTACACTCATACATTGTGTACTTGTATGAGTTTGTGGGACTGCAAATTGGTACAGCCATTACAGAAAGCAGTATGGAGATTGTTCAGAAAACTTGAAATGGAACCATCATTTGACCCAGCTGGCCCACTCCTCAGTTTTTACCCAAAGACTTAAAGTCAGCATACTACAGTGATGCAGCCACATTAATGTTTATAGCAACTCAATTCACAATAGCTACACTATAGAACCAACCAAGTTGCCCTTCAACAGATGAATGGATAAAAAATAAATTTAAAAAAAATGTGAATATATATACACAATGGAATATTACTCAGCCTTAAAGGTGAATGCATGAATCTGGAGAGTATCATGCTAAGCAAAATTAGTCAATCTCAAAAAAACAAAGGCGAAATGTTTTCTCTGATTTGTAGATGCTAATTCACAGTAAGTGGGGACAGGGCTAGGGAAGAATAGAGGTTCTTTGGATTAGGCAGATGGGAGTGGAGGAAGGGGAGGGAGTATGGAGGAAGGAAGAATAGAATGAATCAAACATTATTATGCTATATACATATATGATTTCATGACCAGTGTGATTCTACATCAGGTACAACCAAAAACATGAGATATTATACTCCATATATGTATGATGTGTCAAAATGCATTCTACTCTCATGTATAATTAATTAGAACAAATAAAAAATAAAATAGATAAAAGAAATATGTTTTCTCATGGTATGCTTTGTCTTTTGTATAAATACACCTTATGAAAAACATGTTTAATTTCATCTGTTACTGCCAAAAGACTTAACTAATGTCCTTATGTAACTTTGGTGGAAATCAGGTCCTAGTGAGAAATCATTCTCAAAGACAAAATGGGCTACTTCAAAGTACTGGCTTGAAAAACAGATTTTCAATTAAGTTCTTAGGGCAACACTTCATACAAATGGTTTGCCAATTTTTCTTTATAAAATAAGCTATCGTTCTAATCACATGGTGGTAACAAGTCGTAAGTTAAATGGAATAACATGGTCTTCATGCTTGTCATGGAACAACCATGAAAATTGACTAATTAGGTAGTCTCAAACTTGAGATTGACTGGATAAATAACAAAGGTTTAATTAGTGCCACTCTCAGATATTAGGCTGAAGAGAATTGGCAGCAAGAAAACATTGACATTTTGATGGGTTTCAAATCTGAAAATGTGCTAATTTTTAACATTAACTAGACTTTTCAAAAATCGTTCTCTTTCAGTGTAAGGTTAAATTGCACATCTACACTGTTGAGTGTCAATTCTGAGGTCAATCAAACATGCCCAATGTTCCTATAAGAATTAGTTTGCCTTTCAAATATTGTACTTGTAGCTCAAGTAAATTTCAAATTTCACATTAAAAGGCATTTTTTAAGTTAAGATGGCTTAACAATTCTTTAAAGCTCCTTATTAGAGCTTCTGGATTTAGAAAGATAGCATGGTTTTAATGCATCTGAATTATACTCATGAATACACCAGAGCCCATAACTAATTTCTTGTTTGCATAGGCAGTTCACAAAAAGATGAATATAAGCCTTTGCCAGTCATCTGCTCATTAGCATTATATGGGACAAAATGATCCGTCTTTACTTGTAAGATTGTTACTACTAAAATATCCAAATGCAAGCACTGAATAACTTGAAATAAGAACACATTCTATGTTGCCAACTATTAGAAATGTATAGTATAAGTCTTAAGTGGTATTAATTCTCCTAATTACAGGCTTTACTTCTATTACACTTATAAAATTTTGCACTTTCCTGGGCAGGATGTCATACATTTGTAATCCCAGTGCCTCAAGAGGCTGAGGCAGGAGCATCACAAGTTCAAGTCCAGCCTGAGCAACTTAGTAAGGCCCTGAGCAACTTAGCAAGATCCTCTCTCAAGCTAAGAAATAAAATAGGAAGGACTTGGAGTATAGCTCAGTAGTAAAGTGAAGTACCCTGGTTTCAATCCCCATGACCAAAAAAATAATAAACACTTAAAATTTCCACTTTAAAAACGTTAAAATAGGGGCTGGGATTGTAGCTCAGCGGTAGAGCGCTTGCCTTGCATGCGTGAGGCCCTGGGTTCGATCCTCAGCACCACGTACAAAGCAATAAAATAAAAAAAAAACATTGTGTCCATCTACAACTAAAAAAAAAAAAAATTTAAAAAAAAAAAAGTTAAAATATATATTCTTTGAAAGTTATTACAATGATGGTAATTTGAAACATTACATTCTTCACCATATTTCTGGTTTCATTAAAATATTAAAGCCATAAACACCTGATAGAAGTATTTGACAAAAGCATATTTGTGGTTCCATTGTAGTTTGGGATGTGTGGGGAAATGGAGGTGCATATATGTACATGTGCATTTGTTTGTAGAACTTTATTCTTACTAAATAAAATTCACAGGCTGTTTAACAACCAGAATGTAACTGCTGTCCCATTCACCATGGCCTGAGATGATCTTTACAGTTTCTTAATAGCTATACCACCTAATGGCCATTAATTTTGTACTGTTTTGTATCAACTGCACTTATCTTTGAATTGCTACTGAAATCTAGTGTAGTCTTGATGCTTTAATGTATTTCTCCTATCACTTTGTATGTTCTTTGAAGTTAAGCTATATTTCTCTATTATAATCTCTAAATTATTGCTATTTTAAGAATGCACTCATGTATATGCTCAAAACATCCATAATGACTGCTTCCATAGAGTAGAGAACTATGGTTTTCAGAAAGAGATCCACATCTTTCAGAGGGTTTTAAGAAAGATGTCTACATCTCCTAAATAAAATCCCACCATGTGATTTTTCACCATCAGGTAGCTGTTGTACAGCCCTCTGTGAAGAAGCAGGCTTTCCTAGTATTTGTTTACGTCTGTGCAAATAGCTCCTTGCTACACCTCTGGTGTGTTCCAATTGCTGAATCCCCTCACTTTGCACCACCAGGTCACTCAAGGTAGTCTCCTCATTTCAACAATAATATTGTGTTGCTGATTTTAGAGAAAAACATGAGAGTTTCCAATGAAGTCTGTCAATTTGAGATTGATTTGAGGCTTCATTATATCTTTATAAACCTTTGAAGTCTATGAAGAGGTTTATTTTCTGTGGTAGCTTTACAAGTCATCAGTCATGAAAAATATCAAAAGGACACATTTCAATACCACATAATTAAAGCAATTGTTAGCAGCTACATTTTGCTTACTTTGCACTTATGATTTGTATTTTTTCTTCAATATTGAGCTACATCACCAGTCCTTTTTATTTATTTTATTTTTTTGAGACAGGATCTTGCTAAATTGCTGAAGCTGACCTTGAACATGTGATTGTCCTGCCTCAGCCTACTGAGTTGCTGGGATTACAGGCATGTGCCATTGTGCCTGAATTTGAATTGAGATCGTAATGCCAAGCAGGAAGTAAACATTCAACAAGTTAGGAAGGGAGAATCCCAGGAAATGTAAACTTTTATTCAAGTATCAGATAAAACAAAGCAAAACAAAAATGAGTTTAAACAAAAGAAGGGTCTATCCTGTCTGAGCAGAAGTCCAAAGGAAAGCACAGGTGGAGGCTTTTTCAGTAGCCTGGATCTTCACACTCTGGCCTGCGTGGGCCCTAATCCTGAGCAGGTGGCACAAGGGCTGCCAAAGTCCCAGCTTTGCAAGTCAATCTACAGAAAGAGACCATTGCTCTGTGGTGCTCCGTTTCACAAGCAATATATAAATGTATTTCCCTCCAACAAGTTTTCTCTGTATATCACTAGCCTGAATATGGTCATCTGACCATTGCTGACTCCATCTTTGTGACCATTGAAGGTCTTTGTGTTGATCAGAATGAGCCTGGGGTCCTGGTTCAATGTAACAAAGGAAGGAGGCCATCACAATTGGCTTCAATTACTCTGCGTTACCCCTAGAGAAGGAACCAATCTCACAAACCACTGAAATAGGGACACTTGACCAACAGCAAAAGAGGGGCTGCCTCATATTAGAGAAGGGTGGAAGTGAGTGAAAGTTACTCTCAAAACAGCTCATTTAGAGCCCTGAATCTATTAGAAGAGTAAAAGGAGGTCCAGGGTGGGGAGGGTGTCATTAGAGACAGGAGAGTAACATGAAGTTGGATCATAGGATAGATAAAGGTCAAATTCTATAGGTACTATAGAAATTTTAATTGTATTTGAAGTATAATTGAAAGCCATTAGAGTATTTTAAACAGAGAAGTAGCAGGATCTACTTGACACATGAGAAATGGTGCTGTGTGGTTGGAGCAGAGGATAGGAGCACATCACTAGGTCATTTGCGGGTACATTTTCTTCATCTTTCTAAACTTCATTTGCCATGTTTTGAAAGACAAGTGGTTCAACTTAGTACACATGGTTGTTATAAGTTTAAGTGAAAAAATGTGTAAAAGTGCCAGGCATGGAGGTGTATGCCTGTAATCCCAGCAGCTTGAGAGGCTGAGGCAGGAGGATCACAAGTTCAAAGCCAGCCTCAGCAACAGTGAGGCACTAAGCAACTCAGTGAGACCCTGTCTCTAAATAAAATACAAAATAGGGCTGGGAATGTGGCTCAGTGTTCAAGTGCCCCTGAATTCACTCCCCGTCCTCACCAAAAAAAAAAAAAAATGTGTAAAAGTGCTCTTGAATTCTGTGCTAAACAGAGTCATAAATACACTATCATCATTTTGGTCAGTTATATTCTCAGTCTTACCTGTCCAGAACAGCACCATGCCAACTGCCCTTACCTCTGAACTAGTGTGATGTTTATGCCTACAAAAATCATTTTACTCTTGTGTTTTATCATTATAACCGTGTAAATTAGAATACACATATAGAACATTTTAATTTTAAAAGCTTTCAACACACTGTGTGGTAATTATGCATTTTCAAGTAGATTTTCAGTGCAAAACATACACCCAAGTTTTTAGCAGTGTTTAGTATAAAATGTTATTTAATAATTGTGAGTTTTCTTCCTTTGAGGTTCAGCCTCATCCTTGTTCTCGTATTATTCCCTCCTCTCTTCCATAAGAAACTAAATCAGTCATGTTAACAGGGCATAAAAGCAAATGACAAAGGACTTTTAAGTTAAAATTTTAAAATTTTATGCAGAACAATCATTATCTTGGAACTATTAGTAGATTTTAATAAATTCTTAACTACCACTTTGGCTTTTTCCTGGAAGTTTCTATGAAACAATCTGGAAACAGAATTAGCACATGGTCTACAGTAAGTTTTGAGCTTGAATATGACAAAATAATCCACAGAAAAGATCCAGTATTTTCAGTAATCATTTAGAAATGCAATACATTTTCAAAAACAAGTGGGTAAAGCAAGTTCATGTGCCAAGGAATGAATCATTCAAATGCACACACTGCACCTACTGTATGTGTTCAAGGAATTTTAGCATCTGACTTTCTCATATATACTGGCCAGACACCAATAATCTAAACATCCCAGATTAAACAGTTCAGACCCCGAATCACTTTAAGCCATGTAAAGCTATAAACCTTCAAGATAGAAGACAAATAAAATGGCAGAGTTCACTAAAAAGCCATGTGCAGACCATATTTATGTTTGATTTATTGAACAAAGGGTGAAAGTTAAAAGCCCCTTTTGTTACCCTTCTTTGGTGATATTAATACAGAGTTAGTAAGATCATATATTTCAGGGTGTTAAGAAATAAATGTTATCAATTTTCCTGACACTGTAGAGTGTAACTTAAACTCAGTTTAGGATGTTTCAATAGAAAAGCTAACATTCACAAAAGGAATAAAATAAGATCAAAATGTAATACAAATATGCTTTATTACTTTACAAGTACAGGCAAAACTGAAGGCTCATAATTACATTATTTATAATGCTTCATTTTATTTTCTATGGTACCTTTATAAGCCATCAATCATGAAAAATATTAATAGGGCACATTTCAATACCACATAATTAAAACAAATGTCAGTAGCTACATTTTGCTTACTTTGCACTTATGATTTATACTTTTTCTTGAATACACAGTTAAAGCAATATGTGCTCAGTAGGAGAACTAGCATCACCCCTGTATGCCCCACAAATCATCTACAGAAGTGTTGTATGCACCACCATTTATGGAGACCAAATGGTAGTTTTTCTATAAACACATTATTTATGAGAGCATCATATGCAATCTGCATACTAATATAGTCAATTGCCCACATGGCTAAAGTGGTGTTTTTTTTTTCTCTCTCTCTCTCTTCAATCACCACTTCCTGCTACCTCCAATTAGTTCTATCTTCACTTAGATCTCCACCACGCAAATATCTGTCTACTGATGGCTAGAATAATTGAAAATGCCATGGGCAAATCACTCAAATCATTAAAACATTCTAAGCCCTGAGAATTCTAGATCATCTTTTATTCGATTGCTTTATCCATATAAACAAAACATATCAAATAAATAAATAGACCCATCACTATCCAAATAATTGTAAAGACCTCAAGAATAGATCTATACAAACTAAGCTATAAACTGACCTAGACACAGTATAGGCTATCAAATTCATGAGAAGAAAATTCAAAATAATTATAGTCACATACTTAAGAAAAATTAAAATCCAGAAGCAAAGGTCCAAAGTATGTTATCTCAGAGCAGTAAGATATTCTGTTGCTTTTATTTGCTAATATTTATGTGCATAGTATCCATCAAATAATAAGTTTTAGTGCATATCTTCACCCAAACACATACAATACATTGTGAGTATAAAGCATTTTATCTGCCTTAGACTCATATGGGAAGAACAGATAGGGAGTACAGAAGTTGACATTGTCACAATTTAGTGGGTCAGTGCCAAATTTTGTGACACTATCTAACATTCTCCCCACATAACAAATAACATGACAATACAATGGATGTTTGAAAAAAACAACATAATAATAATTTACATAAAATAAATGACTTTATAAGAACCAAATATATTCATCTGCTTAATATACTGAAGTCCATTAAGTATTTTTATAAGCCAACAAAAATGCAATATAGCTTGCATTCTGATGACTTAAAAGCCCTCATTGTCTGACGGCTGTATAGTTTTTATGTACAGTCATCTTAGTGTGTTTTATTCCATGAAAACTGTGTTCTTCAATATGCTATACAATGTCATATTAAAATATACTGCAGTAAACTGAATACGTTTTTAATGTTTAATCAATCTTGGGACCCTTCAGCAATGTATTAACCAAGCTGAACTAACTGCAGGAAATCACTAATTTCTTGTGGTCTGTGTGCTATTATGAGACCTATTATGGACTGAATGGTGCCCCCTTCATATGTTGAAGCTCTAATTCCCAACATTTTAGTATTTGGAGATGGGGCCTACAGAACGTAATTTGGCTTATAGGGGGCCCTCATAATGGGATTATTGCACCAGAGAGCTTGTTCTTTCCACGTATTTTACCCCCCATGTAAAAACACAGCAAGAAGGAAATTAATCTATAAGCCAGGAAGGGAGCCTTCCCCAGAACCTGACACTGCTACTATCCTGATTTTGGACTTTTGAGCATCCAATACTGTGAGAAAATAAATTTCTGTTATTTAAGTGACCCATTCTCTGACATTTTATTATGGCATCCAAAGAGGACTACTACAAGACCTCTATGGAAACATAATTTCTGCAAAATACATAGGAATATCTTTAAAAACAATAAACTATTTGTATCTCCTTGTGTATATTCTCACTATTCATCATAATATATTTGTGACTTTAAGACTGATATTCTCATCACATTATCTTTATTTTTGTGTTTGATATGTGAGAAACCTTTTCTTTACAAAATAATAAAACATTTTACACAATATAAATCAAATTTAGAATACAGTCAAATTATCTTTAACATTTAAATTTATTTAACTGGATAAAACTCTGCAAGATTTACAAGACAGAGTAATCAGTAAGGTACATTTAAAGACCACAACAAACTTCAATGAGTTTATATGTAAGAATATGGACATTTTGAATGTACTTTTTTTTAACCTTTAAGTATTTTTAAAGAAATCTGCCAGGGCTGGGAATGTAGTTCATTAGTACAGCACTTGCCTAGCATGTGTGAAGCCTGGGATTTAAGCCTCTGTCCTGCAAAAACAAAACAAACAAACAAACAAAAACCCCAAGAGACCAGATATAGCAACCAACCAACCAACCATACTGGTTTGCCTAAGAGCATCCTGGTTTTATCAGTGCAATTCCCTGTCCCAGGAAATCCCTCAGTCCAGGGAAAATCAGGATGATTGGTCATTCTATCAATACATTACTTTGTCATTTGTATAGCAGGCATGAAGCAGCTAACATTCTCTTCTTCTAAGGTCCAAGACCAAAGAGATGTTCATACTTACATTTATAATCTTTTTCCTATATAAATTTTAGAGTCTTAAAAGTAAAAGGGACCATAGAAATTATATTGTCCAATTCTTAGGTTCAAATAAACCAACCGCAATTCAAAGGGATGTGACTCTATGAACTGACTGTAACAAAAATTCTCTTCTATTTTTAAGTTAGTCAGTTCTCACAAAACTTTTTGAGAGTATTCAATTAGAAATAATCCTGAAGAAATTGTTCATGGCTCCAAGGTGATGGATAAGTTAAAAGGTAATCCACTTTAATAAATAAATTCAAAAGTACAATCTTTTCAAGAAGTCTTTAATTTAGATAAATCTCATTCATATGGAGAAAATGCTCAGTAATTGCTAAGACAATCATGAAAAAGAAGAAAAGTGAAAGAGGAATTTTTTTGTAAGATGAACACAGATTCACAAATTCTCTATGGTACTGCATTGTTGTCTAAATAAACTCCTATTGAAAATCAAAATAGGAGCACGGAAAAAACAGTACATATTCACGGTTGTTAAAATGACAACTGTGGGACATGGTGTGTTGATGTTGTAGAAGTTGGGGGTAGGAATGGAGAGGAAAGAATCTACTTATAAAATCTAAACGTATAATATGATTCCATCTATGAACAGTGATAGATCATGCATGTATATATGTGTGCATAAAGAGATGCCTGAAATGTAATAGTCACCGTAATAATGACCTCAGGGTAAAGAGCCTGTGTGTGAACTTTATTTTCTTCCGTAGAGTATTTTTTGGGGGGTTCTAGATACTCTGGCCCTATATTGTGGCGCGTCTCTCCCTGCCACGGGAGGGGTCGCAGGTCAGCACTGGAGCCACCCGCGAGCCAAGGAGCACAGAGTGGATGAACACAGCAACGGACCAACGCACCGCCTTCCCACCCTAAGGGTGGTTTTCCGTAGGATCACCTGGGATTTCCCAAGAGGACAATGGCTTCTGGAACTCGCCCAGTTGGTTACTACTCTAGCAACCCTGCAGGGCTCACACGAGAGTACAAATTAGTGATGCTGGGTGCTGGTGGTGTGGGGAAGAGTGCCATGACTATGCAATTCGTCAGCCGCCAATTCCCGGAAGATCATGACCCCACCATCGAAGATGGTTATAAAATAAGGGTCCGTGTTGATGACGAACCTGCCAATCTGGACATTATGGATACAACTGGACAGGAGAAGTTTACAGCCCTGCGGAATCGCTACCTGAGTGCAGGAGAAGGATTTATCATCTGTTACTCTGTCACAGATCGCCAAAGTTTCGATGCAGTTCGGGAATTTAAAGAGCTTATCGATCAAGTTGGACATACTAATGATACACCTGTGGTTCTTGTTGGAAACAAGTCTGACCTAAAACAGCTAAGACAGGTCACCAAGGAAGAAGGATTGGCTCTGGCCCAGGAATTCAGCTGTCCGTTTTTTGAGACCTCAGCTGCACACCGCTGCTACATTGATAATGTTTTCCATACACTTATACAAGAAATACGAAAGAAAGAAAAGGAGGCAGTGCTGGACGTAAAGAAAAAATCTAAACCCAAAAGCAGCATATGGAAGAAGCTGAAATCCCTATTCCAGAAGAAGAAAGATTCAGTAGCTTGAAGGGAAGATGGGAAGTCTTTATCTGTGAACTGCTTTGCTTGATCGAAGCTGTCCAGTAACCTACATTAGTGAGCTTAGTGCTTGCTCTTTTCTCCTGCTATGACCATTATTTTAAAAATAACTATGAGGGGGGCATGCCTACATGGAATTCTCAATTATATGGTATTTTAAGTATTGTCTCTTAGTTGATTTTGATTTATTAACCCAGTGATGCACTATCTGATTTTAAATTGTTACATTAGAATTTGATATACCTTTGTTTTTACATTAATTAATTAATGTAAATTGTTTATGTTCCAGGGGAATATGCAAACTATGTGTGTTTGATGAATGTTGCAAGAGGAATTTTGTGCTATATACTCCCCATCATCCTTCAACTTCAGTTTCCTGGGACTGGCCCAGAGAAGGACCTCAATCTCTTCTATTCATACTGTGCTTCCTTATCACAGAACAAAAAATGTACAGGAAAATCAGTGTTAAAGAGATCAGTGCTAAAGTTCAACAAATAACTATGGAGCTGACACCTACTGTAGATTATGGAGTGATGATATTTGGGTAAATTGGGTCAGATGCTTGCAGAACTTGGCTAGAAAAAGGTAGGGTCAAAACATTGTTCCCATTACAAACCTGGCTTTTCTAAGAAGTGCACCTTTGGTCCAGACACTGGGATGAGTAAAAACAGACAGAAGCATGCAAAATGTAATGAAGATTTCTCCTGATATGTTCTTATATTATTTTTTTCAGGGCTCTTCCTTTCTCTAAAGTAAGCACTAGATTGCTAAGTTCTTGTTTGTCCTTAGTCAAGACAGTCACTGCCTTGTACAAGTTTGTTTTTTCTCCACAGATGCACACAGCTATACATTATTTGTTTCCTACTGCTTTCTTTGGAAGAAAGAAAGATAGTTTCTTATCTTTCTTTGGAAGAGTAAAGCCTGGCAAAATAATTTTTAAGCCCTTCATTACACTGACTGCATCTTTAGGAGTTGGAGTAAAATTTTGCATGTGCCTCCTTGACATAGTCATTAGACTCTGTTCTCTATGGTATTTCTGCTAAATGGGTCACTCATAATACTTTAATATTCACATATGTACATTGAGTTTTTAATCCAAAGACATCCTTATAAAAACCTTACTAAATTCACCCCAAGGTTGTCTAAGCCTTGACAGAGTTTAGCCTAACTTCATTTACGAGCTTTTGACAGACCACAGCCTAACTACTTTTCTTCATATACATAGCTGAGAATCTACAGTCCTAGAAAGAAACAGCTTTAAATATTGCAGATGAATTCTCTTTTTTTAGGATCAGAATAATTTAGCTATCCAAACAGATGTGTGGAGAGAATGCAAAAGTTGTAAGAGTAACACATCACATATTGAATATTAAATGTCACTGAAGCACCGTTTGTTTCACTTTCAGATGACTTTGTGGAGTACCGTTTTGAAAGATCAACCTGCCATTTCCCATTATTAGAGGCAGGAGGTCAGAATTATTGTGTTTTCCTTTACAAACTAATTGTACATGATCTAAATTTAAAGAAAAGTGACTGTTAGAACTTTTTACTTCTGACTAGTGTCCCTTTTCAAACTCCTGGAAACATCTTTGCTACCAAATAAATCATGCTTAATAGTGCCCTAGCCATCTGAAAGTGAAAGATCCAAAATTTGTGTCTGTGCAAGACAAAAATGTCACAGGAACCATAGCATTTTGAAGAAGCATGAAAGTAGAATAGAAATACAATGCAATTCTATTACAACAATATCTTGCCATATTTAAACTAGTTTAGAGCCTTTTAAGCTTAATGCCTTAGTTTCTCATTACTGTTAAACTAGGGAATTGTCATTAGTATCAAGCAAAAAATTGACAGCTTTATAATTGCTCGAGATAGTCAAGGCAATGAAAAACATTACCAGAAAGATCTATAAGACAGAGGAAAATTTGTATCACATACAAGAAAAACAACAGATTTGTATTTTTAGTAATATTTGACACAAATATTGCTTTAAAATACTGGCATATTTGACTCTTGGATGAACTAATCCCTCAATTGGTGTTAAGAATTTTTTTCAAGTGGGGCTCAGGGACGCACGCCTGTAATCCCAGCACTTTGGGAGTCTGACACAGGAGAATCACGAGTTCAATGCCAGCCTTAGCAACTGCAAGGCACTAAGCAACTCACTGAGACCCTGTCTCCACATAAAAGTCAAAATAGGGGTGGAGATGTGGCTCAATGGTCGAGTACCCCTGAGTTTAATCCTCAGTACCAAATAAAAAAAGAATTATTTTCATGGAGCTAGATAGTCTGAGGGGGATGATATGAGTAAATCATAGCTCAATTCTTAGTGGTCATATTCTAGAGATAACTTATGAGCTTTAAATATTAAACTTTATCCAATTTGAAGGCATCAAGATTAATTACTGCCTGGAAGTTTAAAGAGTAAAAATTCAGGGACAAATTGAAAGACACTGGAATAGTTCCTGTCCTACAAAATCCATAAATTAACAGATTCAGAAGCTAGTATCTAAAATTAGTTTTTTAGATGTCAGAAAAGTATGTATGTTTTAGTATGTTATATAGTAGCAAAATTTGGTCTACTGTGATGTTTGAGCAAAAAGAGGTTTTCCATTTCTTCACCAGTATCTGAAGACAATATAACACAATATAAAACCCTTTTTAAAAATTTTTAATTGGTTCTTTTTATTTATACTTGACAGTAGAATCCATTTTGACATAATTATAAAAGCCTGAAATATATCTTGTTCTAATTCAGTCATTAATACCTCTCCAAAACTCTTTATAAAAAAAGTAATAATAGAAGAATGAATGGAAGTGGCCATTTATTGAGGAAAGAAGTATTTATGTAAGTGAAATAAATATCTCTTAGCCTTTTATTTTTTAATAACCTAGCCAGTTTCAACTGGTGATCTAGCCAGTTGGCCTCTATATTAGATTACAGTTAAAACTATGCATTCGGAAATGGTGCTATATCTTTGTGTTATCTGTCAAGTAGCTGAACTGTATCAAATTATTCTGTTTCCATCCTCTCTTTACTCACTATTCCCTCCTTGACAGTAGGAAGACAGTAGTGGTTAGATGATACCAACCTAATCAACAGTTCTTTTTAAACTCTTGGGCCAATTCAGGCTCTTCTTTGCCAAGAACAGAACTTAACTTTCTACGAATTAAATAAAATATTAAACTGAGGCAAAGAGATAGTATTCAAAAAAAAAAAAAAACCCTCAAAGATCAATAGGACATTCACTGGGGCCCAAGTCTAGAAGGCCAGACATGGTTGGCCAGAACCCAGGCAGTCACAAGAACAGGGAAACAGAGGATGCTGAAACAGTCTAGCCAGCATAATGCCTACATGACCAGTGAGATCAAGACTGGCCATTTTTTCAATCACTTTCTTAAGACTTAAAAGTTCCTAAAGAGGGTACTATGAGCCAATCTTAGATCATGTGATTGCCCCTTGACTATAAGGTGAGAGGTAACTAGGGTAAGAGGATATAACTGCCCACCATGGATAACCAAAGTGGAAGAAGGGCAATGCCCAAAATAAAATTAGGGCACAAGTGAAAATGGGACTAACTGTTGACTAACCAATAATGGCAAATGTTCACTGCAACTGACTGAAGTTAATCTCGTGCCTTTCTTGTTTGCCTCATACCCTAGCTCTTAGAATGGCCTTTTTTAGGGTGACAATCAAAACATATCAGTGAGTTATAAAATCAGTTTTGTAGGTCACAACCACCTCTTTGAAAGACAAGTTGAATGGTGCAGATAATATCAGAGAACATTGCATACAAGAAGTTTGTGAAACTTCAGTTTTTCTCTTTTATATATGTCTATAGGATATTTTCATGGTTGTGTATTTGTGTAAATTTAGCAGGGATCTACAAAGTTGTAAAAACCCTAGGTTTTCAAACTTTGTCTGAGTCCTTACCAGCATTCTGCAGAACCAACAATTACATGTACTCCCTAACCTGGACTACTACAGTCTGAAAAAGGCATATCCAATTTCACATAACTACTATTCCGAGGCCTTTGTGATGAACCACTGTAAGTAGCTTATATTACAAAATGATTTCCTCATTTTTGTCACCACACATGGTCATTAAATTTTATTTAACTGGGACAAATAATTTGTGTAACCATCTCTATCATCTTTTCTGAAACCTTACCAGCACCACAAATAGGAAAATGCCCCACATGGCAATTTTTCATCTTCAGTGATTTCATATCATTGCAATTTCATAAACTCATGCTGAATAAATCAACTCTTGATTCTTCCATGAAGTTTTACCAATTCCTATAACCCACATTGAATGCTTTCCTTTCTCTGAATTCCTTTGACATTAACTCCAATATTTCCTCACACAGCTGTATTATCTCACCCAAATGAAATACTTCTCAAAGCTAGGTAAGATAAAAGACATTTGACTATCTCAGAAAAGTCACAAATCCCGTGCACTAAAACCAGTGCCTTTTACTCACAAGAAAATTCTCAAGGAATGTGTCTAAAACTCATTTTCACTACTTTATGCTTTCTCTACTTTATACACAATTCTAATAAGCGTACCTAGTACACGAGAGCCATTCCATAAACAAAACAAACAAACTGGATTCTAAGCCCAAAGAAGCTTAATTACAAGCAAAATGCAAAAGTGGTGTTACAGACTGAATTGTGTTCCCCTGAAACTCATATGCTAAAGCTGTTACTCCTAATGTGACTGTTTGAAGTAAGGAAGTAATGAAGGTTAAATGAGGTCATGAGAGTGGAGCCCTAAATCTGTAAGATTTGTGTCCTTGTATTAAGCAACTCCAGAGCTCACTCCCTTTCCTGTGCATGTCAGTACACAGCAAGAACAAAGCCATCTGCAAATCAGAGAGGATTGTCACCAGAAAATGAGTGCTGCCAGAAATTTGATCTTTCACTATCAACCTCCATTAAACTATGAGAAAATATCTGTTGTGTAAGCCCTTTCATGCTATGGTATTTTGAATGGCAACCTAAGCTAACTAGGAGCTGGGAAACTGGAGTGAGGCAGGTAGAAAGATATGACAATTTTGCGGAAGGGCTGTCAATGATAAGCACTCACACACACACACATACACACACAATGCATGCATGAACACAAAATTTCAAATAATTTAGCTTGTTAAAGTTGTAACAAATAGGAAAAAACATTTCAACAGAACTTGAATATATTATTGAAAGAATAAATGCTTATTACAGAGTTATTGATTCATTTAAGAGATTCATTATGTTCAGTATATTTCTATAGCAAGAAATGGTGATATTTTATAATTTTTTAACATTTAACTGGTTAGAAGTTAAATATTTTGTTTCTTCTTGTTAAATTTATAAAACATGGTGTCCCCAAAAAAGTTTTCCCCAAAGATTCTTTGTAGTTGAATCTCACTATTAACAATTCATAAAATATAATTTCACCTTGTTGTGTGACCATAAACAATTTAAGGGCAGCAATCACATCTTATATTCATTACTAAATACTTCAGAAATTATTAGTTGAAAGCAATGTCAGAAAACTATGAGCCCCATACATTAGAAATGGATTAATGAATAAATTTATCATGCAATGCTTGAATAAAATTTTAAATATCACCTTTATTTAAACAACATTGTCAAAAGCAGATATGATTCTGTGAGTGAAATACAGAATTTATGACATTTGGCTTTATTTTTTTCTGTCTTAGGTTTAAAACATGCCCAGACCTTGAGCATTTTACAAGGAAGAACAAGTCTATTTTACTGAGCAAGGTATCTGCAGAAAACAAGCACCTATGTAAGTGTAGACTTGCTTATGACTAAATCCTGAGACTGAGAGGCTCAGGTACAAATGCTCATCCCTTCTTTAAAGGACCTATATGCCTTATGAACTATATTTTAATGAAGAATAGAATTATATTCCACAATTTGCTTGCATAGCACCGCTCAT
The DNA here is from genome assembly GCA_004024805.1 of Geosciurus inauris. Classification (NCBI taxonomy): domain Eukaryota; kingdom Metazoa; phylum Chordata; class Mammalia; order Rodentia; family Sciuridae; genus Geosciurus; species Geosciurus inauris. The sequence continues at coordinate 194,798 of PVHX01000325.1, forward strand.
TTTCAGGAAAATTCATATAAAGTGTTTCACTCATACAGCATGTGTCCATTTAGATTATGGTCTTATAAAGACCATTCACCATAGGCTTCAAGTATACAAAGAATAATATATATGTGAACACAGAAATTATAGGACATTTTCTAGTATATTTGTATATACTTCACAACTTCAACCTTAGAAAATTTGGCTTTGCCACACTTTTCCTTTTCTTATACTCCTTCTTCTTTTTTCTAATAGTACAAATGCTTTATTTAAAACTTGCAGATCATCCCTGCAGGCCAATAGATATCTAGGATCCGGCATTATTTTAAGGTGATTATTTAGTTTTATAGTACAACATTTTGAATGAAATTGGAAACATTATTAAGGAATATTTGTGGACAGTTCAGTTCATCGATGAGTGAATATTTCAGTCTTCTTCAAACTGTATAGAAACTATATTCTAAACCAATACATATAAAGTTATATATAATTAGGAGCAGGACTGGAATACTTCTTAGTTTTGGTTTGATTGATTTTTTCCAACCAATGTGTGTGCACATCTCTAAGATGAATCTATTTCAACACATATTTTTAAACTGTAAAAATCACTTTAAAGAATAGTAGTCCTGCAAAAATCAAAGAAACTCTTTCTTTTTATATCATGACCTGTTTAAATTTGCTGACAGTAGTAACTTCCAGGTCTTTACCACAAGTATAGATTCCAACGAATCTTTTTGCATACTGTCAAATTCTCTTAGAAACAGTGTTGGTGTTAAATAGTAATTCATAGAGCAATGATTTAAAAAATCATACTGTATATAAACAGACCAACAGGTTCTTTCAAATTGCAAAGGGTATGCTTTCCTCTCAGATGTCCTTAAAAGAATATCAGGTGTGGACAGATGGAACTGCTAAAATTTACCAAAATATAAATATTTTCATTAAAATACATTAGTTTCTGATACTATTTCACTTATAAAAGTCACAGGCATATTTTTCACAAAATTCTCTTACTGAGCATGAAATCATGCAAAATGTTTTGCAAGGACAAAACGCTAATCCGGTTACCATGAACCATGGGGACAAGCAGAGTGACATAATTATACCTCCAGAGGGTAATAAAAAGGACCAGAATTGTCATATTTTCAAGCAGGTGACAAATTCCATTAAACCAATTCTATTCTTCTTCATTTCAACAATAAAATGAAAAGAAAATATTAACAATTGAATCATTATAAACTGAGCACATCAGAGCATTTGCTGCCCTGTGCTCTCAATCTTTGTCACAGCAGGGCACATGAAATGATGCTGTTTGTACAGCACAGGGACATAAACAGAGGATATAATTGACTCCACAACCCAACCACCTTAGGCTGTCCCAGGGCTAAGGAACAAATATTTCAGTCTTTCCATATAGAATTCTAAGACACATATATTAGAAACCTCTGTTCTAACCAACTAACAATGGAAATGTGATCTATAACAGTATCTCAAATTAACACATACAAACTTCCACATGCCAAACAAAATTAATAAATATTCATTGAATATCTACTAACCACATGGCTCTATTTTAGTTTAGTTGTAGTTTTAATGATTAATATCATTTAATGAATGATAATTGTATATTTTATGGTGTACAATGTGTTGTTTTTATACATATACACATGGTGGAATGAAAGGGCTATTTTTAATGATTGTACAAGCAGGTGGATTTGAAAACCAGACTAAATTCTAATATTCTGTGGGCAGCAAAGTACAATGAAAGATTTAAGCAAAAGATAAGAAATGTTTTAAACACACACACAAACTTAGAAAATGTCAACACATTTGGAAGATGAACCTAGAAACATCATTCAGTCCAATATTTTTTTAATTCTTTTTAGAAGTGAGTTGAACTAAATAGTTTAGTGAGAAGGTCCCATAATTAATTATTAAAAGTGAGAGGAGGAGCAAGAAATAAGGTGGCTTATGGGGTACTTCAGGGAGTTCAATTTGATATAAAAATGTCCATATGTCTGGAAAGGAAAGAAAATGAAGCCAAGAATTTCAGGATGTGACAGGTATGAGAAATTAAGGGTTTCCAGGACAGGAATAAAAAATAAATGAAGATGCAGAAGATATAATAAAGACAGAGGAGCGCAACTATATGACTAATAGTTTCTTTTTTAATTTTTCTTTTTTTAGTTGTAGATGGACACAATGTCTTTATTTTATTGGTTTGTATGTGGTGCTGAGGATCGAACCCAGGGCCTCATGCATGCAAGGCAAGCGCTCTACCACCGAGCTACAATCCCAGCCCTGACTAATAGTTTTGAATGGACATAAGAAGCAAAATACATAAGTCAAGATTTGTACAGGTTCCTGATCTGGAACATAGGAAATATGTGACATCATTATTAAAGTGAGTTTGAGGAAAGAAATAACAAATTAGATTTTAGATATTTATAAAGCTTGAGAGAGATGATATTTGAAACTATAAATAGGAACAAGAGTTCCAAGAGAGAAAATAAAAACTTGTAAATAATGGTTAGAGGCAACTTATAAAGTCCTAGTGACAATATCATTAAAATGGAAACAGTGGGGAGCTCAGGCAGGCCCAGGACAGTCTTGCTGACCCCTGTGGAGACCAGGCAGGCCCAGGACAGTTTTGTTGACACCCGAAGAGTCTAGGCAGGCCCAGGACAGGCCTGCCAACCACCTTGGAGCCCAAGCCCAGGCCCAGACTACCCTGCCAACCCAAGGATCTCAGGCCCAGGCACAGGCACAGGCACAGAACTGTCTGCCATGCTGAGAACTATAGCTGCATACCACTGTGCTGCATCTCCAAACAGGCCACCCAAAGCCTTTCGCCCAGTCAGCACCATCTCTAAAATTGGTCACCGTCAACTTGGGACATCTCCAACGCCATCTCAGGTTACCCCCGCTACTGCCAGCATCATGTTTAGTTGCAGCAGCTTCTATTTTGGCACACTAGCTGATGGCTTGAAGCCCAACACCACAGTACTTAGAGGTTTGTCGCTACCCCGCCACCAACTACGGACTTGGCCACTTCCATCCAGGGACAAGAGCCAGACACAGAAGACCATCGCCAAGGTCCCTGAAGGCTTAGTTACACCAGAGGTATCCATGCTAGGTGTGCTAATAGCCACCATTTTGTTGCAGAGGCAGAAGAGAGCCTTGTACTGGGTCACCTCTTTCTCTCTTTTCTCCTGTTAACAGCCAACTTCTTTTGATTCATCTTTCATTTTCCTATGATCTAATATCTCCGTTCTATTTTACCTCCTACCTCATACACATCACACCCTACCCGCCCCCGTTTCTCTCTTTGTCCACCATTAGAACCTATTGACCCTTTTACAAACTTACCATTTATACTGCAAATAATAATTGAACACATCATTCCTGTTTATTGTGACAAAACTGTAATAGCCTAAATAGGAACTATTTGGTTTAAGGCTGTATATCATTTGCATTGGGTGCTGTTAATATTGATTTCCCCCTTAAAAGTGAGACATGGGTCACCTGCAGGGACACTATAAGATTATAGGGTAGAAACTGTAATACCTTGAATCTGCATGGCTAGAGGTAAGACACATGGAAAGCATGAAAAGACAAAGGAAGAAAGTGCCCAAAACAAACCAAGATGATACAATAACAGAATCTATTTACAGCACAGTAGATAAAATGTCAGAGGAGTTCAGAATGCACATAATTAAATGATCTGCAAATCTAACAATAACATAAAAGAGCAAATATAGGAACAATTAGTCACTCCAACAGAGAGATAAGAGAGCAAATACAGATATCAAATGATTACTTCAAGAAAGAGATAGACATTCTGAAAAAAACCAAACAGAAATCCTTGAAATGAAGGAAACAATAAACCAAATAATAAAACCTCAATAGAAAGCATCACCAACAGATTAGATCACTTGGAAAACAGAACCTCAGACAATGAAGACAAAATATGCACTCTTGAAAATAAAATTGACCAAACAATGAAGATGGTAAAACATCATGAACAGAACATCCAAGAATTATGGGACACCATCAAAATACCAAATCTAAGATTTATCCAGATAGAGGAAACCACAGAGATACAAACCAAAGGAATGCACAATCTCTTCAATGAAATAATATCACAAAATATCCCAAATATGAAGAATGAATTGGAAAATCAAATACAAGAGGATAATAGGACACCAATTGTACAAAATTACAACAGATCTACACCAAGGCACTTTATAATGAAAATGCCTACGGCTGGGGTTGTGGCTCAGTGGTAGAGCACTTGCCTAGCATGTGTGAGGCACTGGGTTCAATCCTCAGCACCACATAAAAGTAAGTAAATTAACTAATTAAATAAAGGTAATGTGTTCATCTACAAATAAAAAAATATTTAAAAAAAGAAAGAAAGAAAGAAAATATCTAGCATACAGAAAAAAGATAGAATTTTAAAAGTCACAATAGAAAACTTTCTGATTACATATAGGTGGAAACGAATTCAGATTTCAGCAGATTTCTCTACCCAGACCCTCAAAGCTAGGAGACCTTGGAACAACATATACAAAGCTGAAAGAAAATGAATGCAAACCGAGAATCTTATATCAATCAAAATTAAACTTCAGATTTAATGATGAAATAAAAACCTTCCATAGTAAGCAAAAGCTAAAAGATTTTACAGTGAGAAAGCCTGCACTACAGAGCATTCTTGGCAAAATATTCCATGAGGAGGAAATGAAAAACAATAATGAAAGTCAGCAAAGGGAGGTATGACAATAAAGGAAAAATCCAATCAATAGAGAAACCAAGTCAAGTAAAAAAAAACAAAATGACTGGGAATACAAATCATATTTCAATAATAACCCTAAATATTAATAGCCTAAACTCATCAATTAAAAGACAAATATTCAACAATATGCTGCCTTCAAGAGACTCATTTTATTACAAAAGACATCCACAGACTGAAAGTGAAAAGATGAGAAAAAACATACCACTCACATGAACCAAATAACAAGAAGGAGTTTCCATCCTCATATCAGATAAAGTGGACTTCAAGCCAAAGTTAGTCAGAAGGGATAAAGAAGGACATTTCATTACTACTTAAGGGAATTATACATTAACAAGGCATAACAATCATAAATATTTATGGCCCAAACAATGAAGCATCTACGTATATCCAGCAAACCCTTCTCAATTTCAAGAATCAAATAGACTACAACAAAATAATACTGGGTAACTTTAACCCATCTAAAGTTCAAGAAATAAAATCAAGAATCAATAAATGGTATGAATTTTAACTAAAAAGCTTCTCCGCAGCAAAAAAAAAAAAACCGAGATGAAGAGAGAGCCTACATTTTGGGAGCAAATAATGCATATAAGATAGAGCACTAATCTCCAGGATATACAAAGGACTCAAAAAACTTAACACCAAAAAAAACAAACAACCCAACCAATAAATGGGCTAAGGAGCTGAACAGACACTTCTCAGAAGAAGATATACAATCCATCAACAGACATATGAAAAAACGTTCAGCATCTCTAGCAATTGGAGAAATGCAAATCAAAACTACTCTAAGATTTCATCTCACACCAGTCAGAATGGCAGTTATCAAGAAAACAAATAATAAGTGTTGACGAGGATGTGAGGGGAAAGGCACACTCATGCATTGCTGGTGGGACTGCAAATTGTTGCAATCAATTTGGAAAGCAGTGTGGATATTCCTCAGAAAACTTGGAATGGAACCACCATTTGACCTAGCTATCCCGAAAAGCTATCTTTCTCGGTCTATACTCAAAGGACTTAAAAACAGCATACTACAGTGATGCAGCCACTTCAGTGTTTATAGCAGCTCAATTCACAACTGCTAACCTGTGGAACCAACCTAGATGCTCTTCAATAGATGAATGGATAAAGAAACTGTGGTATATATACAAAATGGAATATTACTCAGCAATAAAAGAGAATAAAATTATGGCATTTGCAGGTAAATGGATAGAGTTGGAGAATATCATGCTAAGCAAACGAAGCCAATCCTTCAAAACCAAAGGCCGAATGTTCTCTCTGATAAGTGGATGCTGACCCATAATGAGGGGGAGCATGGGAAAAATGGAGGAACTTTGGGCAAAAGGGAGGAAGTGAGAGGGCATGGGGACAGGAAAGATGGTGAAATGAGGTGGACATCATTACCCTAGGTACATATATAAGCACATATGGTGCAACTCTACATCGTGTAAAACCAGAGAAATAGAACGTTGTGCTCCATTTGTGTACTATGAATCAAAATGCATTCTGTTGTCATGTATACCTAATTAGAATGGATGAACTAATAATTTAAAAATGGAAAAAGTGTATATAAGTTCAACAACATGCCATATAAAAATGTTTATCCCCAAAATCTCTTCCAACTGTCCACTAATTATTCATTCAAATAACATGCAGCAAATATTTAAATGCCTAATGTAGTAGGATGGGGACATACTGTGGAGGACAAAATCAACATACCTCTTGACTACAAGGAGCTTGTAGCACGGTAAAAGAGACTGGCATTAAGCAAAAGCACATAAAAATAAATATATCATTTGCCAATTGGGAATAAATGCTGTGAATTCAAATCTTATATTTTATGAGAAATTGTTATTGTCAATTCATAAATATCCTTTGTACTAAATTCATGTTCTTAAAATATTCTAGGAGCTATAGTTCATTTTAAATAATCAACATTGGCTTTAATTAGAGTTATTTAACATTTAAAATTTTAATTGCAAAAGAGCACCATAACCATCTGTCTCTTTGTTTTCCCATAATGCTTTCTAGGTTTCTGCTCATAAATCTATCTCCCTTCCTTGACCATAAACTCTTTGAGAACACTCAAGTGGGGCTTATATTATATAATGCTGAGCACAATACCTGGCATATGGGAGGCACCATAAAATATGAGTTTATGAAAAAGTGATTATTAGCAGGAGAAAATTAAGAAACTTTTCATATTTTTATTTTCACCCTTCATCCCAGTATCAAAAATGACAGAATATCTGCCATACATTTGGTGGTGTGCTAGTCATTGGATCACAAAGAAATAAAAGCTTAGTACTTACACTGAAAGGATTTATAATCTAGGGACACAGATATACAAATCACATAGCATTACATGGTTCACAAACTGTGTTCCCATATGGTATCTTTTTTTATTCTCACAATAATCTTGTGATGATTCTGATAAGCAAAGCAGACCCACAAATATTAAGTTGCTTAACCATAGCCATGATTGGTAGCCTGGCAGAGTGAATACTGTAACTGAGGAAGGATAATGTCTAATTTAGTTTGGAGTAGAGGGATATTAGAAGATTAGATTTCAGAAAAAACACCAGTGAGGTATTCAGACTTAACAATTTAAAATCAATTCAGGCTCAAATTGTTTCTTTTATCTTAGATGCCAAGAAATAGTTATGTATAAAATAAAAATTGAATCAGTACTAGTAATATAATACATTTAACCTAAGATTTAAAAATATTATTTCAAAAGACTTCATAAAAATTAAAAGGTTTATACATCCTAAGAATCAATATAAGTATTTATACATGCATTATTTTGTATAATTAGTGAAATTGCCTTCTATTCAATGTTATTTTTAAAATAAGTAGTAGTGATAGCTCATGACTTTCAGTAATGTAGTTAAAAATTATATATCAATTCCATGTATCAAGCAAATATAAGGATGAGGTCTTAAAGTTGCTTGAATGTCTAGCCTATCTAGCTTCCACTATCAGACAGGGCTGATTGGGCCAGGAGTGGGTGGATTGCTGATCCAAGCAGGTCAATCATATTTTCCCTGGAGAACTTGAAATAAGGGATGAATAAACTAAGCCCAGGAAACATAGTGTCAATGAAAGCACCAAAGAAAAGACCCTATATCTTCTTTGCTGAGGACCCAGGAGATACCTAGTCCTTCTATTTCTGAAGCTTGTTTGTTCCATCATGCACCCCAATGTTTTTTCAAAATATTTCCTAAAACAAACAAACAAACAAACAAAAAAACACAGGGCTGGGGATATAACTCAGTGGTATTTATCCAAAAGAACAAAATTCATTATACTATAGTAATACAGGTACATCAATGTTTACAACAGTGCAATTTACAACAGCCAAGTTAGAGAACCAGCCCAGGTGCCCATCAACAGATGAATGGATAAAGAAAATGTGGTGTATTTACATAATGGAGTTTTACTTATCCATAAAGAAGAATGAAATTATGGCATTTGCTAGTAAATGGATGGAACTGGAAAACATGCTGAGTGATATCACTAGAAAGTCAAGGGTCAGACATTTTTTCTCATTTATGGAAGCTAGAAAAAAATAAGTGGGGAAAAAAGACAGAAGGAAATCCCATCAAAATAGAAAGATGATCAGTGAGTAGAAGAAGGAAATTTATGGGGAACAAGGAGGGACAGAAAAAGGAAGGAACTGAAGAAATTAATTGACCAGATTATGCTATGTATACATATGAATATATATACATATACATGTATATGGAGAATGGTCATGCAAGCCTGTAATCCCGAGGCTGAGACAGGAGGATCTCAAGTTTGAGGCCAGCCTCAAAAACAAGGAAAATATTGGGGATATAGCTCAGTGATAAATCACCTGTGGTTCAATCCCTGGTCACAGGGAACATAAATTCCATAAATAAAATATAAAAATTGTCTTAAGTATATAAAATTCTTCTATTTAATTTTACCAAGACTAGGTAAAAAGAAATAATTTCCTTATCAAAATGTATTTATTTATTAGGGGTGGGGCATGGAGACCTCACTAGTCAGAGTTGATATAATTAAATCAGAAATAAATAATAGAATAGATATAATTGGGAGGATCTTGGAGTTTAATCCAAATTTCTTCTTTTTTTTAATTTTTTTTAGTTGTAGATGGTCAGATATCTTTATTTTATTCATTTGTATGTGGTGCTGAGGATCGAACCCAGTGCCTCACGCATGCGAGGCAGGTGCTCTACCACTGAGCCACAATCCCAGCCCTAATCCAAATTTCTAAATTCATTGAATTCTTATTCCAACAATTTGGAAAATTATATAATTAAAACAAAACTTTCTTTGATAAATAAGAAAATATCAATCCCAATTAAATATGGATACATGACAAAATAATGCCAAGTTTGACTTTTGTATTAAGTGTATAAATCTCATGACATGCTAATTAAATGGTCCCAAAACAGCCTTTGCTGCTCATCCAAGAAGTTCAATCTCAGTATTAAGATGATAATTCTACCTCTCAAGTTGCTTTTCTGAAGTCTTAGATGTACTACTTTTGACAGAGGTTACTTGTGTCAAAGAGTAATAACACAGGATGAGGCAGAGGTGAAACTCACTGAAAGATAAACAAGTCCATTAAAATCATTCTTTGGAGACTATTCTAATTAAGAAAACCATGTGTTTATTCAATTTAATAGCCTGTGAGCTTTTCCTTTCAGGGTGCCAATCAATTTTATTTACTTATTTATTAAGTACTACAGAGACCTCTGCATTATTAAGGATTTCCTATTTTGTCATGGATTTTAAGAATTATGTTTGTTTTCAAAATTTCTACGTGTTGTTTTCTAGAATGTGCTGATGTTTTCAGGTTTCTGTGTTTGGGGAATGAATTTCATGTTTTCCCTCTAGATTCTATTCTGCTTGTCTAACAATCATTGATGATAGTTTTCAACTTGTGAACTTATGAGGCTACTATGGTTTGAATACTGCTCGTCCCCCAGAATTTATGCAAGTGTTTAATCCCAGTCATATAATATGTTCATGGTCTCAAGAAGGTTGAACTTAATCCAACTATAACTTTTAGAGGTGGAGCTTTGGGAAGTGATCAGGATTAAGTAAGTTCACTGGGACAGAGCCCCTATGACTGAATCTTGACAGCTTTATAAGAAGAGGGAAAGAGACCACACATCTGTTCATGGGCTTCCTGTCTGTTGCCATATGATGTTCTACATGGATTCAGTTATTTGCCAGCAAAAAGACCATGATGAGATGAGGCTTCTGGACCTTGTACCTCCAGAATCATGAGCAAAACAAACCTCTTTTCTCTATAAAGTCCCATACACCTAAGGTATTTCAAAATAGGAAGAAAAAATTTGACTAATGAAGTCTTAAAATGCACTGATCCCACTATTGGCTGATTGGTTCTGACTATAGATTCACAGTTTATAACCAGTGGATACATAAACCAAAAGTATTCCAACATCTAAGCGGTTTTCTTACTTAGCTTAGAAAATCAAGAAACTAAAAATTTCAGTTAAGGAAACACCCAGATGTTGAATAATTAAGGTATTAGGTTAGCAGTAGTGAAAATTTTAAATCTTTACAAATCATTATTAAATAAAATTTAAAATTAGCCATAAAAATTAATATATACTTGAAATTATTTATCTTGAGATAAAATGAGTAATAGAAAATTTTTATTTCTTGGAAAATAGATAAAAATGTTTCAGTATCTTCACTTCTCACAAGCATGTGTAAACCAAAGAAAAAAGTTTCTTTCCAAATACCTACCTTAAAATTCAATTATATTTAAGGTACCCTCTTGTTATCCCATATTTAATTGGTTTTCATGAAATGATGCATATATGAAAATAAGGTATCTACAATTACTATGGTAATTTAGTCTGGAGTTTTAGGCTCATATGAACACTAAAATTATTCTAAAATGATTTTATATCTTTTTAAACATCAAATCAATAGTCTTACAGATCATAACAATATAAAATCCCATTTCATCATTTTTACTCCAAGCAGAATATTTTCCTTTATGTCAAAAAATAAAGTCAATTTTCATTCACAGCTCATAAATCAATTTCACACAATATATGTTATCATTTATTCAGCTTTAGCATCAATATCAGCTAAAGTACTAGCTGAGCAAAGTAAATATTTTCTTTAAAAACGGCTTAAATTCAATCTATGGTTGAATTTAAATTAAGCTTTAATCAGAATTTAGCCTTTCTGGCCCTTTGTAATTCAAATTTAAGAAGTTAAGATAAAAATATCCATTACTGACTTCGAAAATACAAACCATTATAATCAGTCATATTTATCCTCCCGAGAAAATGCACCATCTCCTAGGCAATTTTTAAAAATCTGTGAGAAGGAATTGAATATGATATTACCCTTCCTGGGACTATTTATCTGCATGTCGGGTTTTTTATCCATGAGAGGCAAGACGATGGAAGCATTTTGTCAATGCAGTGCCAAGACAAGTTAGGAGGTACTCACAGTGTGATCTGTCAGGGAAAAAATGATGTGGGAGGCTTAAACATCCAGCCAGCCAGCCCACGTTTCCTCCTGCTGGTTCATCCCTGCAGGTAGCAGGGTGTCTATGGAAACACAAAGGTCTGAATCAGACTTTCCCTTTCTCTTCTCTACCTCAAAGTCTTTGCAATAACTCTGTTTTGTTCTGAAGAGAGTTGTGCCTTTCTGGACAACAGGACTCGCCTGTCTGGAAGAAGGCTTCTTCTGAGACAAAGAAAGTATCCACAGCTCCCCTGCCCACTCTGTCCCTCGCTGTGCTTATGGGCACACAGGGGCCATTATGTTTCAACATAAGCTAGTCAGACACTATGAACAAGAAAGGAGAACATTGGGATGTCCTGTCTAGCTCACTCCTTCTCAGAAGTATACTCCAGATACCAAAACAAAGGGCAATCAGTTGCCAAAAGGGTCTTTATGTTAGATCTTATTAAGACCAACTACTTTATTCTTAGATAAGAAAAATGTAAGCTCCAAGGCATAAAGGATGTGTCTAAGGTCTCCCAATTCCCTGTCCGGTGTTATCTTCACTCACTGCTGTTCCATTGGCACCATGACTGATAAATTCCATTTTGGTGCATGCAGTGTTCTGTTCATGCCCCACTGGCAGAATGCTATTGTTACACTCTTCTACTTTGGGACTTTGTTCCTGCCATTTCTTTTCCTGTTCCTGGCTTTTCCTAAGGTTCTTTCTCAGTTCAGATATTTCTCTTCAGAGACACCTTGTCTGACCACCCTAACTAAAATTACCCTGCCCTCTCTTTCCTAGCATACATTTATCAAAATCTAAAATCATTTTCCTAATTTACTTTTCTACTTAGTCATTGTCTCTCTTCTACACTAGAATATATGTTCCATGACGCAGAAGCTACAGTATTTTCTTTGCCATAATGTGACATGTAGTCTGATACAATAGTTCACTTGTCAACCATTGCTGTAAATTATGGCAGAAAAAAAGAAAAATGAGCCAAGTTTTCCCATTTACAACTAGGAACCTGTAATCTAACGATGGATGCAAATAACAAGACTTGAGTTCACAAATCTAAGAAGGGCAGAATTGAATAAAAATAATTTTTAAAATAAGTCACTTATGGAGAAAGGTGCAACATAAATAACACAGATGATTTGTGGCTTCTGATGGGATTGCATCATGATAGACCCAATGAAAGTGGGAAAGATCCTGAGTTTAAAATATATGTAATGTACCCAGGCTATGGAAGATCATAGCTTAGTCACATAGTACAGTGAAGAGCATCAGTTATTCACCCTTGTGACCACACGGTCACTGCCAAGCATTGCAAGGTTTGTGCTACATATTGATAACCTGGGAAAAGATGAAAATTCAAATTATAATTTCTACTTCATGCATATTGTTCTTACACCATCATAAATCTGTATAAAGCCAGAGGTTTCTTAGAGAAGGTAGTGGGTTTTTTTGTTTGTTTTCTTTTCTTTTCTTTTCTTTTGTTTAAGCTGAGGTAGAGCTTGACTTTTTTACAGAGGCTTCAGCAGAAAAGGACCTGCCAGGAGTGGGGAGCATCTTGACCAAGATCTTGGAGAAGGCAGGCATGCCATTTGGAAAATATCTGGTTGGAGAAAGGGAAAGAGAGGGAACCAAGAACAAGGACAGAGCAAAATAAGAATACTTCAGATCCTTCTACCACATCTTCTCTTTATTATGTTCTTCCTTTCAGTTCCACTTCCTACTGAACCAACCCAGACATCAATCCCTAACTTCAAGAACCTCAGACCCAGTTTTCTATTCTGCCTGCCCTTCAAACTCCCCAAATTCAATCAAAACATTTGTCTACTTTTTTGGTACTTAAGCTGGCAAAAATAAATTCCTGAGCTGATCCATGTCCTATCTACTCAATAATCCTTGACATCTCTTTTTGTTATTCCTTATGGCACTTACCTAGAATGTCTTCTCCATCCAAGTTAGCCCCTGCTTATGCAATCCAGAAGGCTTTCAGCTAACACCTGGCTCTCTGTGTTCCAGAGGATGTCCTTCCTGCATCATGAGCTTCCTTTTTGTGCTCAGTCCCTATCACAGTACTATACTCCCTGGATGGTAGAGTTCACCACTGGACTGTGTGCTCCTAAAGGGTTAGAACTTACGTCTAATAAATTATGTCTCTTAATCTAACCGATGTCTCTCATTCATTTATTTCTATTAGTCTTATGACAATTCATGATACATTCTAGATGCTGAATCTATATTTTCTGATTTTATGAGTAAATGAATGAGTAATAGTCTAATACATAAAGACAGGATAGGATGGGAGGAGTTGAAATTCCAAGTTGAAACGTTTGTATTTTTCAGCTTGGGAAATGATATAAAACATGACATAATCAGATCTGTGTTTCAATACTGATTCTGGCAGTGATCTCTGGCAATGTCTGATGTGGAAAACCAAGTGCAGGGGAGAGAAACAAATGGTAAGTAAATCAGTAAACAGGCCATGACAAGTGTCTGAATGAGGATGATATGAGCCGTAGTAAGACAATAGCAGAAGGAAACAGTAAAGAACTTCATTTAAGTTGGAAAATGATGGAATCCATTAAATATGAATTATAAATGACTCAGCTGGCAATTGGAAATATAGGTCTGGATATAAAAATGATTATAAATTACAGAATTTCTATTATTAGAAATTAGTCATTACCATCTCCCTCATCTCTATTTTAGTTCTTAAAACTGGTATCAAGGACAGATATTTCAATCCAATACAACTGATTCTAATTTAAGCATCCTATGCTTTAGGACTGACTGTCAATTCAAAGTCAGAAGAAGGAGAGTGTTTCCTGAGAACAGGATATACAATGAAGTTTATGAGGCACCAGGGCCTGGACTTCAGAAATTGTTTATATGTGAGATAAGAACAACATAAAGGCACCTGGACCAGAAACAAGCAAGTGGAATGGTCTAACTTTGAAAATCTCTTGGTGGTACAATTCTTATTTTTCATGCAGGAGATCTGGATTCAATTTCTCAATTTATTTCTTTCTTTTTCAGTATTTAGTTAGTGGTAGTTATACTCTGGACTTGGAGTTCACAAAAATTAGTGATAAAATTACAAAGATTCACACAACATTTGTTATTAGCAAGAAATTCATATAGAATCTTGCACATATTTTCCCATATAATTTTTACTACCATGCTATGTTTTGAGGTCTAGGCACAGAGTAGTTACAATCTACTCTTAATTACTATTTAACTAAACTCTGAGTACATAGTTCCTGTCCTAAGAAAAACCAGAGTTCAGAATGTGGAAGTACATATATTAATTGGAAGAAAATAAAGTCAGTGAAGTAATAAATGCTTAAATACAAATGAGAGATTGTGGCAGTGGCATGGAGATCAAATTCTTTTAAGAATTTTAGTGTTTTTTCCTTAGCAGGTCATTATGACTTTCTTTGAAACAATACTATTTGATTCTATGGAAGCTATGAAACAGTTCAGTGAGGTTTCTTTAGATACACACCTCCCAGTGGCTTTCTATAGTAGCCAACCAGAGTATCATGAGTCATCTCATAGTCAGTGAATAGTCAGTGCAGACTCTACTAGCTTCAGTACCCAGAATTTGAGCCTATAAAAGCACATGGAAAACATTCCCAAAGGTCATAGAGAAATGGGTTTGAAATAGCAAAAGAGACAAGGAAATAGAGAATGCCAAAGATAAAAATTAAATACCCCTAGCTTTCCATTAGGCAATATTTAGCACAACATGTAGTTGCTAATTTTGCAATATCTTCAAAGGAGTACTAGGTATTTGAGCACTTTATTGTATTTTGGCTGAATGTTATTCTCACGTAGTCTTTACTCTAGAGAGGTAAGATGTAAGAGATGAGGTAGGAGTTTTCCATCAGAGGGTCTGTGACTAAACAACAGTGATTCACTGTAGTTTTCCCCTTTGGGTTTGCTGTTGGTTTGGGTTTGTAGGTAAGGGGTTATAGGGCCTTAATGTTATGTCATCATCCCTTCTTCATTCACTGTACAAGAAATGTCCTTGTATTATATCAGGAAAGAAAAAAAGCAAATGTGGTTTAATGCTTTGTTTGGCAACAATATTCAATGAAGCAATTTGTACAATATGGACCTACATGATTTCCCCTAACAAATATTACATATGCTTAAAAATAATTTTATGGTATACTTTGGGTGTTTAAAAACTGGCATAGATACATGCTTAACCAAATCATCCTTCCTTCCAGAAAAGAAAGGAATAGTTTAAGATCATAAATATTAAAAGAATAAAATTACACATATTTTTTTAAATTGGGGAAATTTCATCTAGGCTTAAATATGAATAGAAAACCATTTGTAGTCTCAGGAAATTTAGAAAAATCAATCTATCCAATTTTAGATTTAAATATTTGAAAAGATTACTATGCATATAACACAGACCAACAAAATTCAATATAGTTTTAATGTTACAAATCCAATATATATTCATAGTGTTTAAATTATATATACAAACATTTTAGATAAAAATCAAATTCATCCAATTATTTTTCCTCTAATGCCTAGAATTCTAAGTAGCAGCTCTTGTTAAAGGCATCATTACAAATGATATGTATCATGAATACACTTTCCACAATTCTTACCATTTTTATGCATTAGTTTTGTAATAATTTTTAAAAACCATGTCTTTCTTATTCTTTGTATTTAGGATATTTAAATTGAGGAAATGAACCATCTCTTGAATTTTATGTATTATTTTTCAGAACTAAATATTTTAAATCCATAAATGAATTATCATATGAGAAAAATGAAAATAACATCACTAGCTACCAGAAAACTACAAATCAAAACCATAATGAGATATATCTTCTCACCCCTGTGAGAATGGCTATAACAGAAAACAAAAAATAACAAATTTTGGTGAAGATATGGCAAAAATAAACTGTTATATACTACAGGTGGAAATATAAATTAGTACAGCCATTATGAAGGAGAGTATAGAAGTTTCTCAAAAAATTAAAACTGATTTAACATATGATCTACCTATCCCACTTCTCTGTATACAACCCCAAAAAAATCTTCACTCCAATATTTATTGCAGCATTATTTACACTAGCCAATAAATGGAATCAACCAAGATATCTACTGATGATAAAAGGATAATGAAATTGGTATATATACACAATGGAATGTTAGTCATAAAAATAATGAAATACTAAAATTTTGGGGGAAGTGGATATAAATGGAGGACATTATATTAAGTGAAATAAACTAAACACAGGAACACAAGTACCATTTTTTCTCTTATCTCTAAGTAGAACAATATAGAATAATGATTACAAGATTACAGGAAGGGTACGAGGGAGAGGAATAGAGGGTCACTGGATAGTAGGTACCAAATGCAGTTAGATGGGGTGTCGTCCATATCCCACATGGACGGTGGGGACGAGATTCCCTGACCCATAAAGGAATGGCTAAAAGAAATAACACAGTGAAAAACCACAGCACACAGAAAATAGTTTCAAACCGCGGGGTAGGATGGGCACATCTGGCTCCCAAGTTCTGGCAATGGGCAAATGGCAAAATGGACCCCGCATGTACTTTATTTATATCGGGGCTTCAAAGACCTTCCATAGAACACTCTTTACCAAGGTAGGAAGAAGGCAGAGACAGGTAAACTAACTCAGTGCCTAAGGGAGTACACCCATTCCCGGTGATGCAATAAGAACTTCCTTAGCAGAGCGGAAGAGGCAGGCACTTACATTAAGCAGATCTGGCCGTGGAATGCCACATGAGGTTCAAAATGCCCGCTCATCTCTCCCATGGCTACAATGCCAAAGAGAAGCCTTTCAGGCATTCCACTGATGGCTGCCCACAATGAGTAATGACTAATTGTATGCTATAGCACAGTAAGGTGACTACCGTTTATAGCAACCTGTGATATATGGTAAGAAGAACTGGCAGATAGAAATTCAAAGGCTCCAAGCATAAATGATAAGGAGATGAAAATGCTGATTATTATGACTTGATCAGTAACCATATATCTGTTGAAATATCACATTGCACCTCATAAATATCACAACATCACACATTAATTTAACAGAAAAGATGAATTTTTAAAAAAGAAAAATGACACAAAACTTTTTTTTCCCTTGGTGCTAAGGATCTAACACAGGAGAGCTTTCCCACCAAGCTACATTCCCAAATCTTTTTATTTTTATTTTGAGACATAGTCTCACTGCATTGCTGAGGGTCTTCCTAAATTGCTGAGGCTGGCCTCAAACTTGTGAACCTCCTGTCTCAGCCTCTTGAGTAGCACAAAACTTTTAATTGAGTTTAAATAAACTTTCTCATAGACGTAAACAAATATATAAATTGCAGAAGAATCTTGTAAGTTTCTGTTAGTATCAGGGCTTGTGTTCAAGATACACTTATATATGTTCAGGACTAGAATTCTAGAATTCTAGGAGCCAGAATCTCAGATGCCTACAAGATACAGGCAGCCAGTAAAAAAGAGGATGTCAGGCCATGTGACAGTCCCAGTATAGACTCTCAAAATCACTGCACTAGCTCTAACTGTAATATGACAATTCCCCTCTCCACAGGGAAGAATCCCAGAGGACATCTGGAGCCACAGATTGGACTACGGTAGCTCAAAGAACAGCTCTGACTAAAAGGATACAAATTCACCAGATGATAAAGCAGACTCAATGTTGTTAGACAAACTTTCAGAAAAAAAAGGAAAATTCATAATAATTTGTGAAATCATTTGATTATTATTGCTGACATCTACTTTATCTAATATTGTTCAGGACAAATCTTGATCTCTAAAGATTTTTTGTTTGTTTGTTTATATTTTTTTATTTATTTATTTTATATATATTGTATATAATATATATTTATATGTTTATATTTATATAAATGTAGCAAGACCCTGTTGCACATACATAAAATAAATATTATATATAAAATATATATATTATATTATTATATCATATTACATATATTATATATAATATTGTATAACATATATATGTTACATATTATATATGTATTATATATATTTTGTGTGTGTGTATGTGAGACAGGGTCTTGTTACATTGCCCAGGTTAGTCTCAAACTTATGAGCCCTAGTGATCTTCCTGCCTCAGCCTCTCCAGTAAGAGGAACAATAAGTATGAGCTATCATGCCTGGATTTTAATATTTTCTGATCACTAAATTTAATCCTTAAACAACAAATGTTACCTTCCATGTAATTTTAAGTGAATGGGATTCCATATCCATCAATTGAAAATACTGTGTGCTACAAAAAATTAAAATAATATCAGAAAAGAAAAGAAACCTATGTATTTCTATTTAAATTTGACAGCTCAAAATTTTTCCTAGATTCTTAGAGGGAGAACTTGAGGATTGCCATGAGTATATAATTTTTTGTCTAAGCAATTATTCAGTTAAACTATTTTAACTGCAGGGGGCTGGGGTATGGCTCAGTGGTAGAGAGCTTGCCTAGCATGCATGAGGTACTGGGTTTGATTCTCAGCACCACATATAAATAAATAAATAAATGTCCATTGACAACTAAAAAATATTTAAAAAAAAATATTTTAGCTGCATTAGAAAGTATTTCCAGATAGCAAATTTCAATATTGCATTTATAGTGTGAAACCAAGCTACACACATCTTTCCAAAGAAAGAAGTAAATAGGAAAACATAAAAAAAAATCACTTCATCCTCATGTAATTCTGCATACAAAATAAAAACTAACAGAGCAAAACATCTGTAAATGAGTTTCTGAAAATGGCACATGTCTGTCAATTTGTATACCAATTTAATGAATTAAATCAATCATTTCATATATCACTAAAATTAAGGCTATGCTCTTTCAGAAAAAGAAAAGAAAGAGGAGGCAAGTTACTTTCTCCTCTGTAATGACCTTTTGTAAACAAAAAGGGCATTTATGATATAAGAAAAACATGTCACTCACTCCCAAACATAACCTTCTACATTTATAATATCTACTTATTTTTATTACTACATTATGTTAAGGGAGTCTTAAGTCCTAACTTTGTGTTTTAGTGGGAACATGAAAAACTACCTCATGTGGTAAGAAGAGAAAGCACTATTTTTGGCACACTGGGAAATTTGAGGGCACTACATCAACTCTCTCAAAGGAAATTTGTCTTTCAACCACTCTGTGTTAGTCAGTTTTCTGTTGCTGTAACAAATACCATTGATAAATCAACTTAAAAAGTGGAAAGGTTTGTTTTTGTTCACATTTTGGGAGATTTCAGCCCATGATCAGTTAGTCTATTGCTTTGGGACCTGCAGCAAAGCAGTACATCATGGAAGAAGCACATGGCACTGGAAGCTACTCAACTCCTGGTGGCTATAGAAAGACAGGAAGAGGCTGTAGTACTGATATCCCCTTGAAGAGTATGCCCCCATGCTCCTAACTTCCACCCACTAGGCCCTACCTCTTAAAGGTTCAACCACCTCCCAATAGCATCACAAACTGGCAACCAAGTCTTTTGAGAGACACAAATTCAAACTATAGCAACCTCAAACTCTATTCTCTTGGAGGCTTGTGTTTGCACAACCACTTGTAGCAGCATTGAGAGGTCCATACTCTTTGGCCTTAGCCTTCCACTCAATCTGTACTTTAGTCCTTGATTTGAGGGATCTTATTAATTCACCTCATATTAAGTCACCTTGTAAGAAGATGTTGATTGTCCATCCAAACAACTCCTCATTACTTATATATCTATAATTAGAGACAAAAACTATCAAACTTCAGGGAAGGTCTGACCCATGAGATCACATATATTCCACAAAGAATCATGTGATTTGCTAATATATTTTCACAAAAACTAGAAGAATATGTTTGAAAATAAATTCTACATGTCTTAAACTGAGATAATATTACAGTAAGTTTGAATTTCTTGTACAATTAAGTACATACTGATAATACAACTCAAACTATTTCTAGATATTTAGTTAGGAGAAATTAAAACATATATACATGAAAACTTACAAATAAGTGTTTACAGAAGCATTGTTCAAAATATACAAAAGCTATAAATAATTCAAACATCCATCAACTAGTGAATGGATACACAAGTTGTGGTATCATACAATAAAACACTCAACAATAAAAAAAGAATAAACAGCTAAAAAACACAAATTATGCTGAATAAGAGAAGTTCTTCATAAAAAGATCACATATTGTATGATTTTATTTTAAATGAAGTTCTAGACAGGCAAAACTAACTATCATGATAGAAGTCAGATCAGTGGATCCCTAAGGCAGGTAGTTAAGGGCATTAACAGCAAATAGACACAAGGAAAATTGTTTGATTGACATGTAGTTTCACAGTTTTATGCTTTTGTCAAAAGTCATTCAGTTATAGACAAAAATGTGTGAATTTCATTGTTTTAATTTTAATTCAATAAAGCTAATTTTTCACAAATGGATGAGACTAGGGATATAGATCAGTGATAGAGTACTTGCCTAGCATATGCAAGGGCCTGGGTTCAATCCACAGCACTGCAAGAACAAACAAACAAAAAATCCTCCCTAGCAAAATTAGAAGAAAGAATCAAAGAATTTAAGAAATGGATTGATCATATTTAGCCTACACACAACTATGTTCCAAGAAAGCTCAGAAGACTTTCTTTTCACTAAGATGTCAAGAAATAAATCAGATAAGTAATCAGCATCAGCATCTCAGCATCTTTTCTGTGCTGGGGTTTGGTCTATGGAGTTTGGGTAATATCATTGTTGAGATGGGCTCCTGGTTATCAACAGAGATGGGGGACTCTAGAGTGAAAAGCCTCTTAGGCAGCACTGAACCAGCAAAGAAAGGTGGATGCAATCACTGTCGTGACCACAGGGAAAAGCAGTAATCAGAATGATCTAAACTATAGGAATCTTTAGTATATCTAATTGACTATGGTGTCCTTAAATAGGCTCTCTACTAAATTATTATCTACTTAACATTTCAATTTATATAATACAAAATGTTTCAAGAACTGGTGGCCAGAAAACTGAATACAGGGAAGTAAACTGACCTCTCATGCAGTTCTCAGATCTAATCCAGACCCAGCACTCTGACTAAAGGGGAAACCAGGTTCCCTTGATATGGGACCTTACAGTATGGCCACAAATTGTGGTAAAGCTTTTTCCAAACCTTTTTCAAAAATAAAAAGTATCACTAGAAAATAAAGAATACTCATATTTTGGAAAGATTAACTGATTCTAATTCCCAAGACACCAGTGTAATAACCTCTTTTTTAAAAAGTAATGTTTGTAGACAGCTTTTAAACCTCATCACTCTCTGTTCCCAATCTTCCCTACATCTATGAAAATTGCTAAGAAAATATAAGGCATTCCCTGCTTTGGTGCCAGCAGGAAGTCCACACCACATGTAGCGTTTTTCTAGGGCTTTGAGGTACAAAATAGAGGACAAAGAGACAAATCCATATAAACACAGTTATCTTATATTAGACAAAGGTGCCAAAAACATACATTGGAGAAAAGATAGACTCTTCAACAAATAGTGCTGGGAAAACTGGATGTAGCAAAATGAAATTAAACCCTTATTTCTCACCCTGCACAAAACACAGCTCAAAGTAAATCAAAGACTTAGGCACTAGAAAAGAGACTTTGCACCTAATAGAAGAAAAAGTAGGCCCAAATCTTCACCATATCAGCTTAGGACATGACATCCTTAATGAGACTCCTAAAGTGCAAGAAATAAAGTCAAGAATCAATAAATGAGATGGATTTGAACTAAAAAGTTTCTTCTCAGTAAAGGAAACAATCAATAATATGAAGAGAGAGCCTACATAATGGGAGAAAATCTTTACCAAACACACCTCAGAGCACTAATCTCCAGAATATATAAAGAACTTAAAAAAATTTAACACCAAAAAAAAAAACCCAATCAATAAATGGGCTAAGGAACTGAACAGACATTACACAAGAAGAAACACAATCAATCAATAAATATATGAAAACATATTCAATATTTCTAGCAAGTAGAGAAATGCAAATCAAAACTACTCTAAAGGGGCTGGGATTGTGGCTCAGTGGTAGAGCACTTGCCTTGCATGCGTGAGGCACTGGGTTCTATCCTCAGTACCACATATAAATAATAAGTGAATAAAATAAAGATCCATCAAGAACTAAAAAAAAAATCATTTAAAAAATATTTTAAAAAAAAACTACTCTAAGATTTAATCTTACGCCAGTCAGAATGGTAATTATCAAGAATACAGCAATAATAAGTGTTGGTGGGGATTGGGGGGAAGGTACACTCATACATTGCTGGTGGGATTGCAAATTGGTGCAACCATTATGGGAAGCAATATGGAGATTCCTTAGAAAACTTGGAATGGAACCACCATTTGACCCAGCTATCCCACTCCTCAGTTTATACCCAAAGGACTTAAAATCATACCACAGTGATGCAGCCACATCAATGTTTATAGCAGCTCAGTTCACAACAGCTAAACTATGGAACGAAGCTAGATGCCCTTCAACAGATGAATGGATAAAGAAAATGTGTATGCACACACACACACACACACAATGGAATATTATTCAGCTTTAAAGAAGAATGAAATTATGGCATTTTCAGGTAAATGCATGGAGCTAGAGAATATCATGCTAAGTGAAATCATCCGATCCCCAAAAAACAAAGGCCAAATGTTTTCTCTGATATGTTGATGGCAATTCACAATAAGGTGGTGGCTAGGGAAGAATAGAGGTACTTTGGATTAGGCAGAGGGGAGTAAGGGCATGGGAGGAGGTGTGAGTGGGAAGGATGATGGAATGAGACAAACATTGTTACCCTATATACATGTATGATTACATGACCAGTGTGACTCTGCACCAGGTACAGCCAAAGAAATGAGAAGTTGTGTTCCATTTGTGCACAAGGTGTCAAAATGCATTCTACTGTCATATATAACTATAGAACACATTTTTAAAAATTAAAAATAAAGATTAAAAATAGAACTATCATATGATCCAACAAGACTCCTACTGGGTATATATCCAAAGGAAATGAATTCAGTATGTCAAAGAGACATCTGCACTCCCATGTTCATTGCCAATTATTCACAATAACCAAGATATGGAATCAATACAACTATCCATCTACAGACAAATGATAACAATATATATATATACATATATATATTCAGCTTTTAGTATTCATTCAGTTTTTAAAAAGAAGGAAAGCCTGTTAGTTGTGATAACACGGATATTGTTTCCATTTACTACTAAAAAGATAAAAATGTATACAAACTTCAGTTCAATAGAAGGAAAACATTCACAAAATCTATTATACAACATGGTAACTAGAATTAATAAGAACATATTGCATACTTGAAAATTGCTAAGAGATTGGATTTTAAGAATTCTTGCTACAAATAAATGATAACTATGGGGGGATAGATCCCTTCTCCTTTCTTTGTTCTCTCAAACCATTTTCAGACCAGCTTGTGAGGGCTGCCCAGAAAACTTTATTATGTAATAAAACTTTCCATTCCCTTTTGATATGTGTATGTGGTCATTAGTTTCAATATGCAAACCAAATTTTGAGTGTGTGGTCTACCGAGTTTCTGTTGGACAACTCAAAATGCCATTGAAGTTCACCAAAGTAGGAGCCTACTAAGGTGGCTGTGATGGATAAAGCCATTTCCCCATATGTATTTCTCTTCATATTGATTCATTAGTTCCTCCCTCAGTTTCTGGATACACAATTGAAACTGATATACTCATTCCCTGACTTAAATAATCACATTCATGAATATTGGCATGAAAAATACTATGATAGAGACAAGTATAAGTTCTGGAACTTTCTTTTCTTATTGGGATAGAAACCACAAACAATACCCTATATCTCAAGAAACTAAACAAGTTAGTGCCACCATCAAAGACTTGTAAAATTCAATCTGTCAACTTACATTACATCCTTGTTTAATGTGCCTATTTGGCTTATGCAGCTGATGGATGGAACCTGGAGAATAAAACTTACCCAAGTGCTGATGACTATTGCAGTTCTTTCTCCTGTTGGAATATCTTACTAGAGCAAATCAACACAACCCTGGCACCTCGTACACAGCTATGTCTTGGCAATTTTTTTTCTATACCATTTTGAACGTATGATTAGACAAAGTTTTTTCTCACCAGAATGGACAAAACTATACCTGTTCTCACACATTTGTGAGCTACACCAACTTTTCTGCTCCCTAACCTAATGTAGTCTGCAGGGATCTTAATCATTTTGCATCACACAGAAAATCTATTATATTATATTGATATTGATTTATTAATCAATTATATTGATGACATCATACTGATTGGAAAAGCTAAGGAAAAAATTGCAAGTATCACTATAAGACACACGGATGCCATGAGATGGGAAGTAAACCCATGGAAATGTAGTTTTGTTTCTGTAAAACTTCTTGGAAAATTTTTCTGAAGGAAAATACCAATTTTATACTTTGCACAGATTGTTGCTACAAAGGAGTCACTGGGATCTGTTGTCCTCATACAATTTTAGAAATAACATGCAATATATTGGAGTGTGCTGCTCCAGCTCATATACCATGAAATCCATAAGGAAGCTCAATTTTAATGGGCTGCTCTCCTAGTTGGTTCATATACCCCAGCAAATATAATGGTACGTGAGGTGGGGAAAAAAGATACTGTTTAGAGCTTTTAACAAAACTGAAAAATATAGCACAGACATCTAGATTTTTGGAGCACAGTCATATCCTTTTCCATACTAATCTTCTCTTTTGAAATAGATTTCATGACTCTGTGCAACAGATAATGCACCCATTAAGAATTTTTAACCCCCTCATTTTTGCAGAGAAAAATCTTAAACTCTTACTCAGTAATACATGGGATATGACTCTGCAACAACTCCAGACTTTTTTGCCAACAGATTCCCATTAGGTTATTTCAGTAGAAGAATACAGGGGAAAATCTGTTCAGTCAGAAGCTCATAATTTACATGATGTCATTCAGAATGAAAAAGTAATTTTTAATGCAATTTTAATTCAGAATTTGAGTTTACAAAATTTACTTTTTTGGCATTGTTCCCAAAGTATAAGTTGAAAGATAATTTATGATATTTTATGATGAGACTACATTAAATCAAAATTAAACTCAATATTAATTATTTTAATACTAACTATATTGAACTGTTGTGCGGAACATGTATGCGCTCAAGAAACAAACCAATGTTACTGAATCTCCATATTTTTAAGTATAGCTATTATTTGTCACCCCAATAAAAACTTCAAAGATTTTTAATTTTAATAATTCAGTTAAGCACACTCTCCCTTGAAGAGCTACTAGATCTCCAAGACAACTTAAACATGTGCCTGGGACACACACATATATATAATGTTTCCTAAAGGAATTTAAAAGTATAATTCTACATTTTTAAGTTGCTCAAAGTACTCATGTTTCTTTAAGTGGCAAAATTAACAAATCTCTGCAGCAATCCTCTAGAGATTGATTACATATCTTATCATGATTCATTGCCCTCATATGATGAGCAAGTGGAGCAGTCTGCAACACTGGTTTGTGGGATCTTTGTTCTGGGGCTTCAATGAACTTTGGTGTTTGCCTTGTGGCATGCAGGTGTTCCTGCAACTCATTTGATTTGGTCCCAAGGGCACCCGGTATAAAACAAAGGTTAGGAAAAGATATGGTAAACAGTAAGAAAGAAAAGGAAGTTAATTATGCAGGGTGAAAGGCCACATAATTCTGATTTAGCACCTGCAGAAGTATGCCAATATTTATACAACAATCTCCTGGGATTTATGGGAGCTGTCAATTTTTAAGACACTCTACCTTTCCTTTATTTTTTTTTTCTTCCAGCCATCTGTGGGTAATACGTGTAGAGAGGGGATAATCTGACAAAATATGAAACACAACAAACTGTAAGACTTTGAACCTTGTATAACAAAATACAAAAACAAAGATCAAAGCCACAAGGCACACTGGATGATTGTTTGGTTTTTAAAAAGAACAGCCCAAAGCAAGGGAAAAAAGTCCCCTACTTCTAAACAACCAAAGTATCAGCAAAGCGTAAACATAAGCATGTTTATCTTATACCTGCCACAGAATCTCCTTGTGTCCCTTTCCTGTTTAAGGCCTTTCGCCAGCTGGACGCACAGCAAACTGGGCAGCCTGTTTTAATTTGCTCAGAATGAGAGATTATTTTGAAGTTCTGGCGATACTTCTTATGAAGTCAAATCCAAGAAAACAAACTCACATGTGTAAATGTGTAAATCTACAAAAACTGGATTCACGATATGATGAAAATTAATTCCATGAAATGCCCAAAAAAAACCAAATTCCAAGCAATTTAGATTCTAATGCTGATAAAGGACTTTCAGTCTTTGAAGAGAGAAGATAAGTGGTTTTTTTTCTGAATAGAAAGGTAACATCTTCACTTAGCCAGACATGAGAAGGACTCACCACCCAGCTTTTATACATGACGCTCTAAAGACATAAGGTAATATTTTATCCTATTATTCTTAGATCAAATGTATGAATCTAGTTGATATAGGCTCTTTTCTTTCAATTCTATAATAGAAACTTTAAAAAATTGCCCTTGGTACCCAGAGAATTGAGCTCAATATCAATATAGTTTTATACTGATTGATACAAAGAACACTGAAGCAAACATATCCAATGTAACCTGAGGACAGAAACAAATTTAATAAGTTTTTAAGTTCTATAAGCATTGCATTTTGTTGCTGGCCATGATTTTTGAAGCCCAACTTCGTCTTTAAGCTAAATGCCTTTTCAAAAGTGTCTTTTAAATTCCCTTCCTTTCCATTTCAACTTCTCTCTTACCAGGGCTTATTTTTCTAGTGAAATTTCTTGATTTCACTAAATCTACTCTTTATATTGGTGGAGTTGGAACCAAGAATACAAATGAAAATCCATATACCATTTGCCTATATATTTATAGGTTATACATCAAGCTATCAAACCATTAAATAAAATGTATACTGTCTTCCTGTCTTGAAATATATATTTTACAATAATCAGAAAGGTCAAGTTTGAATTTATTTTTGTATTCTTCAAAGTTCTGCCCCAGAACTTGACAGCACAGGAAGAGCCTGCTCCTAACCATCATCCTATGTCCTAACTTCTTTTTTTTCTTACTATCAACTCCAAACCACACCATAAGATGTCTTGCATAGGCACTTCAGCCTGCATATCCAAGTGCTATCCCTTCATGTCCAGTACATGCAGTTTTCCATTGTTCTGCTCTTTGGGTGTAGGTGTGAGTGGGCTGCTTGACCCATCCTTGTGAGCAAAGACCTCAGTAAAAGACTTGTACAGACCATGAAAGTGTCTGTTTGGAGCCAGCCAACCAAAGAATTGGGGATCCTAATTACCCAGGGGCTGGGATATGTGCTCTAAGTGAATACAACCCCTTACTCTAGGGAGGGAACGCAGCTGCAGGACAGCCCAAAGCTGGTCCTTTCAATGCACAGGGCCCTGGACTGCAGCCTTCACTGCTCTGATCTACTGGTGAGGGTATATTTTTCACTGCTCTGCCACCTTCAATTTATTCCACATGCAAATGTCTACCTAAAATTACATTCATTATCAGTTCCTCTTTATATATTCACTTTCTCCTGAATTCTGTAACTTAGTAACAAAAGCATAACAATCCAGATATTTACTGTAGAATCTTTAGGGTCATCATAGACTCTTCTCTTCCCTCGCTGTTTATTTCCAATCCTCTTGATTGTGTAGGTTTTATTTGGGGTAGGGGAGCATTGATAGGGAGTACTAGGGATTGAACCCAAGAGTACTTTTACCATTGTGCTACATCTCCAGCCCTTTTTATCTTTTAGAGACAGAGTTTCACTAATCCTCTTGATTCACTAGTTAAAACACCTTTAGAATCAGTGAGCTATTTCCGATTCAAGTAGTCATCGTATTTGGTAAAGCCGTCTTTATTTTTCTAGACTATAGCAGTAGCCTCTTCGATGGTGTTTATGACATCATGTCCTAATTCAATTCATTCTCTGGCCTTTTAAAAGCACATTTATAATCAAGTCATTGTTATTTATAAGTAGCTTTTATGCCTATCCACTGCCAAAAGAATAAAGGGAGTATCTGAGTTCCGCATGGGCTGTCTTTTCCACGGTGGCCACACGCCCCATCAGTAGCCATTCTTCCCTGGGCTCCATGCTGTCTTTCTCCTTGGTCACACTGGGCTATGCTTCATTCCTAGAATATCTCACGCCTTTTCATTTATTCTTTGTGCACATGATTTAATTGGCTGGATACCTTTCTTTAATTTCTCATGCATATGGACTATTTCTCATCCTCCATATCCAGCTCAGATATCCCTACTTCCATACAGAACTCTTTGACCCCCAGCCAGGTTTAATAATGATTTCTTCCCTCTTCTGTGTCTTGATTGGATTTTATGTCTAGCTATTTTACCACATTTATCAAATTAACATAATTTATATTGAACTTGGTTAAATGGTAGAAGTGTTTGTTCAATTGACATTAATATTCTCTTTGGATGTCTCCAGGAAGCACACTCTGAAACAAAGATTTATGTGCAAATAGTTCTTTGAGAAATGCAGGAATCACTGATATGGAATAAAAAAGTGAGAAGGAAAGGAGGATAGTCAAATAAAATTTAAATCAGCAAGCCAGATAATGCTGTGAACAACTAGAGCTTGTGCTATATGTCCTACCCAAATAGAGGCATCTAGGATACTCTCTCCCACCTCAGTGGCTAACTGCTACTCCCTACCCTGTGGGAGCTTTCCACATAGGGTGGCCTTCCTCTTTTGGAGAAAAAAGTGTTAGGTATATAAATAGATGGTTGGAGATTATGCAAAGCACTGTGTTGAGGCCCTTATCAGACCCTAGAGTCCCATATGTAGAATCCTCTTCTCTCTGTGACAATATACGGTAAGCAGGGAATAAGGGTTTATGGTTCTTCCATTACTGCCAGTTTGTTCCTTGCTAGTTAGCCACCACTGCAAAAGCTCTACTTTATTTAATACTCATGGCACTTAGAGGTAGCTATTTTTCCAGTCATTTTACAGAGGAAGAAACTGATGCTCAGAGAATTTAATTCACAAAATTTAGGTGACAAACATGCTGATAAGGCATTTCAACCTAGGTACTTAAAAGAAAATTCAAATGCTTACTACAGGATAATGGAAAAATTTATCTGGCTATTAATGCTTAATTTTAGAGTCAAATATTGATTAAGCTGGATCTGTTTTGTCATTTCTGTACCGAATTTAGAAAAGAAACTACATTTGACCAAAATTTTGAAATCTAAATATGAGCTTTAGTTATTTATAAATTTCTAGCTATTAGAATAATTAGTAAAAATAGTGTATTTATTGTCTCCAAAAATAAAAGATAAAAAAATCTTCTAAAGTAGGCAAAGATACTGAATTTCATTATAAAGTACTAGAAACATGTTCTGAATGCCTAATATATATGTCATCATTAGAAAAATAATGGATCTTTAAAAATACTAACTCTGTTTATGCTAAATTTTTGTTTGTTTTTTTTTGTTTTTGTTTTTGTTGTTGTTACCAAGGATTGAACCCAGGGCCTCTTAACCACTGAGCCACATCCCCAGACCTTTATTTTTTATTTTGAGACAGGGTCTTGCTAAATTGTTTGGAGCTTTGCTAAGTTGGTGAGGCTGGCTTTGAACTTGCAATCTTCATGCCTCAGTTTCCTGAGCCACTGGGATTACAGGCGTGTTCCACCATGGCCAACTATTGTTAGTATTTTTAAAGAAAACATTAAACATAAATAAGTAGATATATGTCTTTGTAGAGTTAATTGCTAAAAACTCTCCAACACTTTGAAATATTGTTTAAATTTATAATATAAATCTTAGTGTACATTTGAGTGATATTTTTCATTCCTCCAAATGTTACAATTTTCTTTCAACCTTTTTGGAAGCAAATGGACCACAAAACATTAAAGTAAGAATTTCAATGTCTACAGTGTAAATACAGATAATACTCCCACAGTATACCCTGATAAATAGTCATTATGCCAACCTGTTCACTGCCCCTAGAAGAAGGAACTCTTCAAAGTATTTGGATGTAAAATTTTATCTGAATAAGCAAATTATTCTACAAACATTATCAAAACTCTGATATGTGTTGATTGTAAGTTGGAAATCATGCCAGTTATATAAAATAATATTAACTATTTGCTGAAAAGCTCAGGAGAAAATTAAAGTCAAGTCAGCTTCAATTTAAAATAATGTCAAGAAGCAAAAATTGTGGTTCTGGATAGTTCCTAAGCAAAAGTTTCTCTTAAATGAGTAAATATTCTTTAAATATTTTAAAGAAAAATTTAAGATGTAATCATCAATTTTTTTGGTTCAACATTTATACACAGGTGTGTGTATAATTTATATTGAATTATTTTCATTATCAACTTTAATAAAGATTCCATCCCTAACTTTTCATGATAAAGGGAAGGAAACAAAACAAAATAAACAAAAAGAGAGAGAGAGAGAGAAAACCCGACTTGCTGACCAAATAGAGATCACCAGCACAAATGTTAAAGCAAAATTTCTAGGTGAATAAAAATATCTAGAAACAGACAATTTATGTTTTTGAATAAAAATGAAACATTTGTGGTATGGTTCAAGTGTATAATTATCAAGCAGAGATATGGCATATTTAATGATGTATCTCAGCAAAAATAAAGAAGGGAGGAAGAGTGGGACAAAGAGAAGAAGGGAGAAGCAAAAGAATGAAAACAAAAAGGTTAAGCAATGATAAATCTGCCACTTAATTTTATATTAAAGACATTTCCATTTTTTAGTCATATAAGCTGTGGCAAATTCTAAAGCATCCATAAAATTCCTTCTCTCATTTGTACTCTGCATTTGTAAATTCTGTCTCAAGTAAAATAAGCAATTGGGTGCAACATTTGCGAACTTTTATAAATACTGTTTTAATTACTATATACTCTTGAATCCTTGTGTTTGGATTCAAGACAATGCTGTCAAACATTATGAAAGTGTTTATTGCTTTGGAGTGGGACGGAACACTTCCATGGAACATCTGTGTGTTTTGGAAGCCTTCTCTATAAAACTCACACACACACAGGATTATAGGTAATTTTATTCTTATATCAAAATTAATATCAGCTTCAGTAACTAACACTTTACAAAATTTCATCTTAAGGGAAAAATACTACTTTACAATTCCAAATGGCTTCTGAATTCACTATATCCTCAACCTTGGTAATAATCTTTTAAGAGGGAGAATTATTAAAAAATCATGAATTGGAATTAGCCAGTTTCATCTCTACCCTTAATTTACTAATTTGTTAATTTATCCAACAAATACTTCTTATGTTTCTTCTATTGGCACTGCCTGAGCTGAGCATCAATAACATGAGATACAATAGTAAATAAGCACCTGCCCTTAAGGAATCACTAGCTGATGGTATTTATCCTCCTCTCCTTTAAAAGAGGTCCCCTATCTCATGTGCAGAGCAAAGTCCCATAAATAGATCTTTTTTTAATTTTGATGATGTTCTTCCTACTAAATCTGAAATTCATGCCAGTTTATAGAACCTTGACTTATTTCTACTTTTGCCACCCATATCCATGTAATAAAAACAAAGAGAACAAACAGTTCCACTTCTGGAATCAAAAATTTGATTATCTTTTTTTGGCCCAAATATTCCATTATTTCATTCTCTCACTATCATATGACTACTTTTATAACAAGTGTCACTTCATATTATCACCAGCCTTCAGTCCCTATTCTCTCCATTTTATTCACACTATCAGTGTACAATGTTTAAATTTTCTTCATGGAACTTGCTATAGTACAAAATTCATTTCCCATTACTTCTTTTCACTCTACCGTAAGCCTGAATACATTCCAAGATTTGTGTTCCTGTTCCTGTAACCAGTTAGTCTCCTGGGTACTGAAGGACAAAATTATACAACCCCGTTGATTTACTTCATGGTAAAGACAAGGTCAACAAAGTCATCTGGGTCACCAACCAATCATAACAATCTTCATAACTCATTTTCCCTGAGATTACTATAAATATTTAAGAAATATCTAAGTCCTATAATGCCAGGTGCATTTACCATATTAACAACTTTAAAAAAAATTAATCCCTGCAACAAGACTGTTCATAGCTGTAATTCTTTGTCTATACTCCAACCCACCCTCTTTGCTCAAGATTAAACCTTCACCCTCCCCCTGCTTCACTAACTTCATACTTTCTCCTTCATCCTCTACTTCTCCACACTCTCACTCTCCTGGTCAAGTCTACACCATCATGCAGAACTTTTCCTTGACTTACAGCTGCCATTCTTCCTTTTAGTTTTTTAAATATCTCACCTCTCCAGCATCCTTTATTTTTAATTAAATTTATTTCTTAACTGATACATAAAAACACAAAAATTGTACTTATTAATCAAGTACCATGTGATGTTTCAATACATGTTTACACTGTGTAATCAGTTTAAACCTATTTATCTCCTCAAATATTTATAACTGTGGCAAAAACATTCAAAATCATGAATAGCAATTTTGCACTATATATTTCCTTACTTTTTATAGTCAAGAGTCTCAGATCTTTCTACTAGTAGCTTTCTCTACTTTTTCATCAACCCAAGACTGTCATCTTCCAACCCATTTCCAGTGCTACTGCTCACTAAAGACCTCTGAGTCATCAAATTAAATTGAAATGTTTTGTTAAACATATAACTTGACATCACTGCTATGCCTGATATTAATAACTTCTGCTCGAAATCTCTTCTTCCTTGATTTTCATGAACCCAACAATTTACTGATTTTCTGTCCTTCCTTTCAGACCACTCTTCAGCCTGCCTTTTTAAGGTTGTTTCCTTTGTCCACACCTCTGTATGTGGTGTAAGTTTGTGCTCCTCTTGGCCCTGGCTTTACTACTCCTTTTATACTTCATATTCCATCTGGTCATTTTCAGTCATATTCATGGTTTCATCTGGTACACAAATGCTGCTGGTCCCCAATCTGTAGTCATCTTAGATTTCCCTCCTATGCAACAGACTCATATATTCTTCTGCCTAATGGCCGACCAAAGGTCAAGCAATGAATTTTTATTAAGTACTCACCATGCAAATACTGCTTAGAATAGACACTTCACTAAATAAATACTTAAATATACTTATTGATTTATTCTTTACAATAATCCTATGAGGCAATGCTATCTTGGTTTTACATTGTTTTTGTTTATTGGTTTGGTTGGATTTGGTTTTGGTGCTGAGGATAGAACCCAGGGCGTAAGGCATACTAGGCAAGCACTCTACCACTGAGCTAAACTTCCAGCCCCATCCTCATTTTATAGATGAGAAAACTAAAGCTAAGAGTGTTCACCCAAGGACACATAGGTGATAGATGGCAATCTTAAATAATATACTAAATTGTCTCTTCCAAACTCCTGCAAGGACCTAAAGTTGGAGACTTTCAAACCCTAGGAATTCTCTTGTACTTCTACTTCTCCCAACTGGACAGGATACCTTCCTCTGTGTTTCCCTGGCTCCCTACTTAGTACATTTTCTAATTTTTTTTTTTTTTACTCTGCATCTTGGTAATTAGCTGCTTAAAGTACAGCTATTTAAGGCTTCTGTATTTATGAACACACAAAACCTAGCACAGTGCTTCCCACATAGTAGGCATTTAATTTTAGTTGGGTGAACTCATTTAAAAATATTTACCATAATATTTTCTTTCATCATTTGTTTCACTTATCTCTATGGGATTTTTTTTTTCAGTGCTGGGTATTGAACTCAGGTATGCTTTACAACTAAACTACCTCCCCATCCCTTTTTATTTTTTTATTTTAAAACAGGGTCTCACTAAGTTGCTCAGGTTGTCCTTCTACTTGCAATCCTCCTGCTTCAGCCTCCCAAGTCATTGAAAATACAGGCATCTGCCACCATGGCCAGCAACTCTGCTATATTTTGTATTTTTTAAAATGTATGTGTATGTAAATTCACATATATTATGTAGAGCAAAAAATGGGGACTAGCTCTTCACCTACTCTTTACCACTGATAATAGTGGTGATTCCTAGGAAGTAACACTGGAAATTCATTTCCTACATTAAAAATATTATTTATATCTTCCACAAGGAATAATTTTTTTATTTTAAATTTTGTGAAGATTTTCTCTACTTAAAAAAATAAATTTTAATAAGAAGCAGAACTTCTGTTTGTAAAGAACAAAAGCACTTCAGAGTAGAATGTTATCATAACATTATGAATATAAAGAGATTCTCCTCTTATATAAACTCCCTTACAGAGGGTCCAAGATGAATCTACTATATATCAGATTCTGAGAAAATGCCATAAGTTTCAAATGCATTTATTAAATTTCCAAAAGATTGCTTTTTTTGACCTATGGCTCACTCACACTAACATTCAAACAATAACTTCAAACTAATGCATTATAATTCATTTTATTTGGGTTCATTTAAAAATTGTTAGTGAAAGGCCTCCTGGGAAAATTTTCTTCCCAGCAATTTCCAAAGCACTTATTTTTAAAATCCAAACAGTGGTTTAGGATTCCAAATCAGCAACAATGTGTGTTTAGACTGAAAAATTAAAATACATTCCAAACCAAATATTTCAAAATCAATTTCTTTCATGTTTACTCATCAATTCCTCAGTTCCGGGCTCTATGTTTTCCCTGAAACAGTTGACAGTTTTGCTTTTGGTATTAAGTAACATAGGATTAGTCTGCCTGAGGCACCATCTGTTGTTCTCAGCCCTGTCATGACAATTCTGAGCCTTCAGAACTGCATTCTGTGGTTTCCCATTAGGAGAAAAGGGCATTCTCCATCAGGAGCCTAAGCCTCAGAAACATTGCCCATGCCATATGCATCTGAAAATAACTGACATGTGTCAAACGAGAGAGGCTATTTTAGTTTCATTATATGTAAATATTACTTGGTGCTCTTGCAGATGGGAAGATACACTTTTTTGTTTGTTTGGGTTTCTTTTTCCAGTAGGCTATGCCTTACAATGGGGATATTGTTCATTATTTAATACCTTAAGGAATTTCCTCCACTTTATTTTATGCGTGACTACTGAAATCCATAATTTAGCTATAAGTAAAAACAAAATCTTATTATGTTTAATAAGTTTTATGCAAGCAATATTTATTCCCTTCTAAAATCTCAAGTGAGGAAAGCTGTCTTCTACCCTAACTTCAAAAATCTCTTCACATAGTCTTAGAAATCTCAAAATAACATGAGTACACACACACAATTAAGAGTATAATGAATGAGGATAGACAAATTCACGTCAATTCAATCAGGAAAGATTAAGAAAACCTTTCCAATAGTCATTTGTACTAAATTGCAAAAGAACCCAGTGGCATGTATTGGCATAAAGGAAAGTACTGAAAGCTATTTCCAAGTTACCCTAGAATTCCTTCTCTAAGAAAAATCATATTAAATTAATTTAAGTATAGCACATTTTTTGAGGTGAAGATAATCTCAAGATTTTATGCTCCCATAGTAAAAAAAAGGAGGAAGCTTGGAACTGGGTAACTATTCCCTTTCCCTTCCTATATCCTCCCAGTTTAAAGTTCTTGTGTCTCTTGATGGTCAGCATTCTCTTAGACCTGCAGTTGGGCTTAAAGCACGAAGCATCAGCACAGTCATTGTAGTTTCAGTCTTTCCCCAGAAAGTTGGCTTAGTCCCAACACAGTCACTCTGCTTTCTGTCATAATGCTACTTTCCCTGGTCACACAGACAGTCCTTGCACTAGCCCTTCCTGTACTGTGCCAACTCTGAGGTTGGTGCTTGCCCACTTCTTACAGAAAGTCCAGGGGGTTTAGGAACATACATCAAGTTTGCAGAAGTTCTATTGGCACATTTTTATGTATATATTTTGTTGTATATGTAATAAACTTGTTTCAAAATATGAAACAACTAGTATTATTTTATCAGACTCTTACATATCTATGGTGTAGAAGTCCCAACTCATGGGTCATGGGTAAAGTAGGTACAGAAAGATAACAGTGGTCTAGAAGCCTCTTAAAGGGTCTAGGCTTCTGAAGTACAAAAGAAGACCCAATAAGAAAT
This sequence comes from Geosciurus inauris, assembly GCA_004024805.1. NCBI lineage: Eukaryota > Metazoa > Chordata > Mammalia > Rodentia > Sciuridae > Geosciurus > Geosciurus inauris. The sequence goes on from PVHX01000325.1 coordinate 231,218, forward strand.
AACAAATACAGTCATTTCCTAAAGTCACAAACTGTAAAGATTCCCTGAGATATGTTTAAGATGAGACCATGATGCCCCCAGATCTCAAGTGAGGAGCCCAGACTATCTCCAGGAATCAGTTAAGATAACAAATATGCCTTTCAACTACAATTTAAGGAAACTGACAAATGAAAAAAGAGAATTAAGCAGCTAGCAATTTTATTCTAAGTGTCTGAGATAATTGTTTTCTTGTTAAAATAGAAGAGCTTGTAAATCTAGAGAATAACAAGGGCAAAAAGGATATATTTTGTATATCCAAGGGATACAGACCTTGCATTCAACAGAAAAAAATGTTCAGACACTAAATAATTGAAAACTGGATAAAATTACTACAGGCTTTCCCCCTAACTGAATGAAATATTCTCACTCCTGAACTATAGCAAACTTTTTGCTCATGATTTCATAGACCATCCTTCTGGTTTCTAATTTTGTTTTACAATTTCCTCCACATCTAGAAGGTGATATCCCAGATATAGGACACAAGTATATCCCCATAGCATGTAAGTTAATCTTGCAACTTATAACATCTGATGTGTTCATGTAGTATATATTGACCAACTCAACAATGTCCATGGGAAAACACAGTGCAATTTCCTGAACTGGAAATCATGTATCATAAAAGGTAATTCAAAAGGCTCCACCTCCACCCTACTGGCCCTGTGTACATATCATCTCTTAAGGCCATTCTCCAATCAAAAGTCATCCAGACAGAGGTCAGCTCAAAGCCTGGTAAATGTAGCTTCCATCAAATTAATTTGATTCCCTCTCTCAACCGAAAAACATTGCTGGCAATTAAAATACCTAGTCACCCAGAACTGAGGCAGGAAGTGCTGAATGTGATCAATATAAAGAGAACTGCTGGTTGCACTTTGTCACCATTCTCCTAAGCAGTCTTCTGTCTTTTTTTTTTTTTTTTTTTTTTTTTTGGTACTGGAGATTGAACTCAGGGGCACTCGACCACTGAGCCACATCCCCAGCCCTATTTTGTGTTTTATGTAGAGACAGGGTCTCACCGAGTTGCTTAGTGCCTCGCCGTTGCTGAGGCTGGTTTTGAACTCGCAGTTCTGTCTCAGCCTCCCTAAGTGCTGGGATTACAGGCTTGCGCCACCGCGCCCGGCTCAGTTCTCTGTCTTCAAAGAATCTTTACCAAAGAGGGTAAAAGGAAACACATGCCCCAATTCTTGCGTGAAATACTTGTCAACTCACTTATGCGCTCACTCATCTGGTCAGTATTTATTGAGCATTCTCTATGTGCCAGATGGAATATGAGGTCCTGGGTAAATAAAGATGAAGGGAGACAAGAAGGTACTGCTTTCAAGTAGTTCATAGTCCAGTAAGGGCTGTGGCCAAGAGAGCCAAATCAACTGAGTGTTATGTTGCAGCAGAATAAAGAGCACATCAAAGGGGCTGGGATTGTGGCTCAGCAGTAGAGCGCTTGCCTTGCATGCCTGAGGCACTGGGTTCGATCCTCAGCACCACATAAACATAAATAAATAAAATAAAGATTAAAAAATCTTTAAAAAAGAGCACATCAAAGCTATCAAAAAAAGGGAAGAAAAGATGGAGTAATCAGAAAAGTTTGCCCAGAAAAAGGGATACCTAATGAATAATGATAGAAAAGTGATACTCAGTTGGAGAGGGTGAGAGAAACGGAGATTCAGGAAAAGGGCGTAGTAGGCATGGTGCAAAGTGGCCCTCTAGGAAGCTACAAATGTTCAGAAAGGCTGGATGTGGTTACAAAAGTTAAGAAAGAAAAGGAGAATTAGGGTGATGAGGGAGGAGGCCTGGTTAATATGAAAGCTCTAACGCATTGTATAGTATAGCATTAGAACCTCAGCACATGAAGTATATGAAAAGACAGTGAAGAGCTAATATCATATCACTGTTCAAGATACTCTGAAATGAAATTTTCTCTGGAGACTCTTTACTAACATTCCTCCAACACCTGAGGTATTAGGTGCCTCACTCCTAAGTCCCCAAAGCCCCTTGAGCAAAAATCAATCACAGCACCTATCCAACTGCAATATAACTAGAAATTTACATACCTTCTCTTCCACTAATCTTGAACTTTTTAAAATATTTGTTTCAGTTATTAATAAATCTTTATTTTATTTATTTATATGCAGTGCTGAGAATCGCACCCAGTACCTCACACATGCTAGGCAAGCACTCTACCACTGAGTCCACCTCAGCCCCTAATCTTGAACTTTTTAATGGTAGAGTCACACTATCATCTCTTTATCACTAGAATCTACCACAATAACTAATCCATATTTACTAAATGAGTGAAGGAATAAATGAAATTTTTAAAAAAACAAAGGAAAGAATGAATACATGAATGGTTGCATACAAGGCAAATACATGAAAATTTAACTATTATATGGTCAGGCACCAGAGAAATTATTTTGTTATGCAAGTTAAGTTTAAGAGAAAAATGTGCAATTCTGAGTATATGTTTTGCCAAATACACAACAGAAATATATTTATGAAAGAAAATTATTTTTATGTATATATTTTGTAGTGATCTTCATGTACATTTTAACTGTTTTGTTCTTTAAACTAAAAGGCCTTTTGAAAGTACTGAAGTCCTTAACATAAGCATGTTCAGTTTCTGCACTCATAGCCATGAGATCCCACTTCTTTTGATGAACTGATAAGATACCCGTTAGAGCTAGACATCTCATAAACAGACAATGTGGAAAATTATCATATGTGACTATTGCTGTAGGCAAGTGCTATAAAATTTTGGTGCAGAAGGTCTGAACTAATTCTAAAAAATACTAAAAGAATGCAAAGCAAACAATGTGTCCCTCACCATTTAGACCCCTGGTTAAATGCCACAGTAAGTCTTCCTCTGATCTTCTCTGTGACCTTTTCAAGTACTAATTAGTTTTTTTAATGTTCTATGAATACAAATACATGTTTGTCATTGCCCTTCCTATGATGCATTATAAGGCATTAGCAAAGGAAAATAAATTTGATAGTGAATGCTTAATTGCATGGCTTTTGCATACACTTTAATAGGCAATGCAAAACCTTCTCAGCAGGTGCACTATAAGATGAAGTGATTTTTCATGAATAATTCATTTTTATTTTTAAAAAAGCACTTCTGCTAAGATACAATTTACAATAATGCTTTTCAAGAGAGATCAGTGAAAATCTGAAGCTGTCATTGCCAATTTGTTTTAGTTCAGATTCAAAAGGTCACCCACTTGTCACAATGCAAACAAAAAAAAGGCCTTTTCTTTTTTCCATGTCAACATGTTATGCTCCATATTTCCTATTTAAAATATTTTTGAAGTCCTAAGAGTAAGCAATTTTATGTTACTAATAAAAATTTATGCTACTTCAGAAAAAATAAAATTTATACAACTTCTGCAATAAATTAAATTCAGTAGAATGTTTTAAGAACATGGAAATCATCTCAGAATCTCCTGCTGTAAAATATCCAAGAGAATGTATATAGAAATGTCATCTTCCCCTACCATGGACAAGGAAGTTCTGTGATTCAAATTAAGGCTCTGTAAGATTATCATTAAGAATGTTATGGATTTTTCATTTCTTTAAGAGAAAAATGTAGTCTTTCATAAGGAATTTTACATATTTCAGATGATTCATATCCAAGATTATCGAATAAGGAAGCAAAGCAGATAATAATTTCATTTTTTAAGATGAGGAAACTAGCAGAATAAAAGATTTTGGGACAACAAACTCAGAGTCACAAAACCAAGCCAAGTGGGGAAATCAAGTGCTACTATTGATCAAGATGCCAGAATTACGATTCCTCTGCGGTTTTCTTCACACAAAGCACATTTGATTTACAGAAAACAGATTCCATGTGATATGCCAAACACAATAAGGATTACATTCTTTCTAAATTTTAAGGGAAAAATAAATCAAAAGTATAAAATTTTATGAATACATATACTCTGAATTTTTTACTCTGAAAGTCTGAATAGACAGATTATATTTTATTTCTACTCCTTATCTAATAAAGACTCTACTACTTATCTAAATATTTTTCTGAGAAAACAGCTTATATCAGTACTTCTAATCTTAGCTATTACTTAACAGCAACACTAAAAATATCAAAGTATTAATAACTTTTGGCTAAGCATAACAAAACCAAAAAAGTGAAGAATCCTTTCCAGGATACCAAGAAAGAGAATGAACCAAACTTTGCTTTTGCCAAAAGAAAAAATAAAATAGAAGGGAGATCAGTGGAATAGAGGAAGGCAATTGAGCAGGGAGGGAAAAGGGATGATAAAGGAAGAAGCGGTGGAATGAAATTGACCAAACTATTCTATGTGCATATATTCACCACAGTGAATTCCATCTTTATGTATATCTATAAAGCACCAAATAAAAAGCTATAAATGAATAGAAGAAAGACCAATAGAGGAAAGACAGTGGGAGGAGGGAAGAGGGAGCAAAGGAGGGAAAGAAGTAGTACTGAAGACTGAAGTGGAGCAAATTATATTCCATACACTATGATTATGTCAAAATGAATCCCAATATTATATAAAACTGTACTGCACTAATAAAAACATAAAAAAGAATCAATTAACATCCAGTAATGTGTTCAAACCTGTTCAAATCATAATGTTCATTACAAGTTTACTTAACTGGCTTGATCAAGGGTATATGAAATCCAGAGGACTTGGAAATGTTCTTAGAAGCTGTGCTGTTCTAAAGGCTGGGAGGTTGCTGTGATTACCTGACACTAACACAGGTGGAAGCTGCTGGGATGCAATAGTTTTTTAACTCCATGTTCTGAATTAGTTTTCCATTAGTAGCAATTTCCAATGATGATAGTCATTTCTCTCCTCCAGAAAGCATTTCCTCCTTCCCTCCAGTTACAGGTTCTCAATTGGATTACTTTGCTTAATTATTGACATTTCCCATAGCCTCAGAAAGAGAGGATGTTCTTCCAACACTGATGCCCAGTCTCCCTGTTTTTCTTCACCATCAGAGCACCATACACAAACTGCGCTGTAGAGGCAGGATCTGAAACTCTCTTCCTTGTTCTCATGCATTTTCTACTCCTATTCCTTGGGTGCTTTCTCCTCTGTTTGATCTTAAGAAACACACAAGCAAATAAAACCAACAATTGAAAAAGAATATTCCTTGGAGCCACAAATTCCTATCTGATTAGAATACTTCTTTTTTAACCCTCCATGTATTTTGGCTTCTTTGAAAAAGAAATCTTTAAAAACTAATCCAGAATTTTAAAAGGGGGTTCCATTAGCTTGCTCTTCCACCTGTGTAAACCCAGGTTCAACTTTCATTACAAAACAAAACTAAACCTTATACGTGGATGTTTTCTTTACTCCATCCTACTCACTATTCCTTTCTCATTCATTCGTCTGATTCAGAGTGATTTGTGAATAGAAATCTTCCCCATTGGAATTTTTAGAATAGAATCCACACCTTACTCAACTTTGAGTCATTGAGTACATAGTGTTTTCCTATAATAGTTGCTGTTGGTCAGATAAATAAGAAAGGTGAGATGTATGAACATTTACAATATCACTAGCAACATCGTAAAAAGTATAATCTACAAGTCAGCAGATATTCCCCTGTGTTTCTAAGAACAATGAATCAATGCAGGTACAAGGATATCACAAGTTTTATAATATCAATTGTACAGATTCCTTGGGTTGTTTCAAAGCTCACACAACTTTTAATGGCCAATCTTCTAAAACTAAACTTTAGTTTTTCAGCACTCTCTTAAGTTACAGTAGCAAGAATTTGACACAATATTGCAAACACTGCCTGATTCTATTGAATAGTTGAGATTAACTCTTCTTAATTTCTCTTAATTCATTCAGACTTAGTACCCTTCTAGAAAAAAACTGAAAACCTCAAAAAAGAAATCACCAAATAATGTATAACTAAAACAGTGTTTGATTCTTTATCAATGTATCTAAAGGCTTATTTCCATTTTGTCAATATAGTTACTCAGCTTATTCAATGATGTCTGAGAAGAAAAAGAGGAAACTAACATTTACTGAGTTACCACTATATGCCAAGCCTCTTCCTATAATTTCCCCAAATTGCTTTCATTTAATGATCACAAAAATGTTTTTATTGTTATGATCTCTACTTAATGCTCACAAACTAGGTAACACTTTGAGAATTCATTCTTTATCAGTTAAGGCACAAGGATACCACAAGTTTAAAAAAACCTATATAGATTTCTGTTGCTTATTTGCTTGTTTATTTTAACCACTGTGTCATGCTGCATTCAGGACAATAGACAAGATTTTGTTTTTATTTAATTAATTTTTTTAAATATTTTTATTTTGTTTTTATGTGGTGCTGAGGATCAAACGCAGTGCCTTATGCATGCGAGGCAAGTGCTCTACCACTGAGCCATAATCTCAGCCCCGTTAATTAATTTTTTACACAGAAGTTGACTTTGAAGAAAAAACTGAGAGTAGGGGGGGAGTCTAAATAGTGTTAACAGGAACTCCTGACTTGCTTTTAATGCATAGATGTTATGGCTTCACTGTAGTCTCTCTGCTACAGTTTTTCTTAACTCTGTTCTGTCCTGAATACAGACTACAAAGCAATATCAATATGCATTACTTCTTCCATCCTCAAAATTTACATCTTGGCCTCAGCCATCTTCCAGTTTCATTCATAATGGTAATGCGTATGACAATTATGAACAGACTAACTTTCTGGTGGCCTTTTCTCCCCAATATGCTTTACAAGGTGATAAATTGAATTGTTTTTCACAAACATGTAAAATTCCAATTTTTTTCTGTACTTACTGGAATTATATACATCAGAGTGATGACACATTGGTGTCTGTTTAAATCAGCTTTTTCAATGCTCTGACTAAAAGATCTCGCCAAAACAATTTTAGGAGGTAGAGTTTATTGGGAGCCTTACAGTTTTAGAAGTCCCAATCCACAGCAGTCTCCATTCCTTGGCGCTCCAGGTGAGGCTAAACATCATGACAGAAGAGCGTCACAGAGGGAAACAGCTCACATGATGATTAGAAAGCAGAGAGAGACTCCACTCTTCAGTTACAAAATATATACCCCATAGACCCACCCCAATGAACCACTTCCTCCAGCCACACCCCACCTGCCTTCAGTTACCACTCATTTAGTCCCATCAGGGATTAATTCACTGATTAGGCTAAGGCTATACCCCAATCATTTCTCCTCCAAACCTTCTTTCATTGTCTCACACATGAGCCTTTGAAGGACACCACCTCTATACCATAACAGTATCCTATCTGCACTGATTTAAAGAACAAGAGTTACCAACTAGAAGACTAGATGCTAAACATTAAATTAAAGGACCTGAAGCCATGTGATGTAATAACTGCTGTCTTGTCCTCTTTATTCAGTTATTTAGTCTAGAAAGAAGTAAAGACAGCATGAGATGTCTCAGGAGAAAACTCCCCTGAGCCAGAGTTTGGATGATCTTCAGGTCTGATGAGACAGAATTCTATAACAGATGTGTGATGAGTCAGATGGTCACCAACAAGGAGGGCTAGGCTAGAGATGATAGTCATGCAGTACTGTTACCCTTCACTGAGCAAACACCTACTATATGCCAGTAATCATACTAAGGGATAGTGATAGAGTTGTGACTAGGACAAAAACGGAGACGGCTCCTTCCTTTCGTAAAGCTTAGAATTTAGCACAAAAGACAGAGTATTGACCTAATAATTAAAACAATGTGTGATAAGTGTCCTAGCTAGCATAGGAATTAAAGGTGAAGCACTCACCAAGACAGACTGCAGTATAGGTCATGAAACATACCTTTACAAATTTAAAGAATACAAATCATGCAAATTGTGTTTTCAGACTACAGTGAAGTTAAACAAAAAATCAATCATTAACAGAAAAATCCCTAAATATTTGAAAATTAAACTAATTCCTCTTAAACAACACATGGGTCAAAGATGAAGTCTAAGAAAATTTTCTAAATGTTCTGAACTAAATGAAAATGAAAACATAACTTATCTAAATTTGTGGGATGACATGAAAGCAGTATTTAGAGGGAAAATTGTACCACCAAATGCATCAGAAAAGAGAAAAGATCTAAAATCAATAATCTAAAATCAATAATCTAACCCTCCACCTCAAAAAATTAAAGAAACTAGGTAAGTATTGCATGCCTGTAATTCCAGTAACTTAGGAAGCTAAGACAGGAGGATTGCAAGTTCAAGACCAGCCTGAGCAACTCAGCAAGATCCTAAGCAACTTAGCAAGACCCTGTCTTAAAATTAAAAAAATTAAAAAGACTTGGGTAGTTGCTCAGTGGTTAAGCACCCCAGGGTTCCATTCCTGGTACAAAAAAGAAAAGAAAAGGCAGGCATAGTTGTACACATCTGTAGCCATAGTTCAGGACGCTGAGGCAAGAGGATCATTTATGTAGATACTCTCTCCTCTGGAACAACTTCCTACTCCTTAAGTTCAGGCTGCTTGTAATAACTCTCCAAAGAGTATAGCATGAAAAGTAGGGGGAAGCAAATTTACAGTGGAGAATGGACAAACAATACCTCAGCCCAGGTGATCAAAGTCATTTATCAATAGTGATAAATCATGTTGAAAACATGTGACCTGAATGTAATATAATGAAAACAGCACTTTTCCTCTGTGGTCTTCCTCCCCAAAACACTTAATGCCCGTCTAATCAAAAGAAAAACATCCTACAAATCCCAAGTGAGGGACATTCCATAAAATACCTGAATAGCACTTTTCAAAACTGTCAAGTATCAAAACAAAAAAGAGGAAAATCTTAGAGATTGTGACAGCCAAGAGGAGCCTAGGGAGCTGAGGCACTAAATGTAATATGGTATCCAATAGACGTAATGAGGTCCTGAACAGAAAAAAGAACTTAAGCAGATGAGTGAAGCATGGACTCCGATGCTGATGAATCTATATTGATTTATTAAATGTAACAATTAAACCATACAAATGTAATATAATGATAATTCAGAAGACTAGATGTAGAGTATATGGCAACTTTTTATAGTAACAAGTTTTTCATAAGTCTAAAATCCTTCCAAAATAAAATAAATTTAAAAATTAGCTTCAGGAGATGATAAGGAAACAATTCACTATCTTGGACACTGATAAATTAGGGAATCTGTGCATTTCTCCCATCATTATAGACACACTGCACCCTGAGTGATTTTGATTGCTTTATGATGTATCAACTTAGCTAGACTGAATTTTATTTCCCAGAATTTCCTTTTCTGTATGTTTTCTTTAGATAATTTAAGACTTCGCAATGTGAGGCCTATAGTGTCCTCCATCCCACCAAACAGCTGACGTGAGTCTTCCTGGAATCAGGCTGTTTGAGAATGCAGCCCAAAGCAAGTGGTAAATGGCCATCCTTCCAAATGTCAACAAGAGACTCATATTTAACAAACTAGTACCATAGGGAAGCTTAAAGAAACCTCTGGAGAGAGATGATGAGCAAAACAGAAGATAGACTTTTATAATCTAAGTTATGAAGTAACATTCTGTCATTTTTGCCATGTTCTGTTGTCTATGGGAGTCATTGGGTCCTCCTCACATTCAAGAGGAAGTGTTCACAAACTATGGGAGCACCGGGGGTAGAGATCACTGGGAAACATTCAGGAAGCCACTGACCATGGTTAGCGTTCTGGCCTCTGTTGAGTCACATTCTTCCCACATACAAAACACACTTCACCCCTCCCAGAACCCCCAGAGTCTCATCCACTCACACCAAAAGCTCAAAAGCTAGAATATATCATGCTCTACATCAAGTTGATCTGAGTGGGATTTCTCAGGGGTAATAACTATGTTTTCCTTGTTTAAGGATTAAAGATACTTAATTTCTAAATCTAAAATTGAAAAACTTATTAAACTAAATTAACTTTAAGGTAAATATCTCATCTGTCATTAGCAAATCTGACACCATCCATCATATATATATTCCAAAGTGCATATTTAAATGCTAAAGAGGAGGAATTTTTGGAGAATTTAATTGACAATTGACAGGTTCGTTGGTTAATTTTGACAAATGTCTTTATTAAATGTTAATGAGAATCCAAAAGACTGACAACAATTTTTAAGGTTAGTTGGTAGGTCAAGATTCATATACCCGATTAATCTTAACTTATCCCTGTCCTATTTTGTGTGTAAAAATGACATCTGTGACATTTTTCAACTACTATCAAGTAAGAAAGAAGAAAATTTATCATGCTCCCTACAGTATTTGAAACTCTTCTATTTATAAATGATAGAAGCTCACTTCAAAACAGCATGAGCATAAAAGGAACAAGTAACTTACTGGTTTTTGTATCTTGAGAAATGTAAGGTTGGACCAGGGTTGAGGTGCAGATAGTACCTCAAATTATACTTAACTGTGAGAAATCTCTTGCTTCCTTCCCCTCCAGCTCTCAAAACCACTTCTTTGAGAGTGTTTGCAAACTTTCCTCCCTGGGCACCCATCAATCCATCAAATGACCACAGAGCCAAGAGAGCGCTCCTCTTTTTGAGATTCAATGTATAAAACTTTAGGAAAGACTTCTGATTTGTGTACCATGAGTCACTAATCTGTTGACCTGATTCTTTATCAAGAAGCAAGTACTTTTATCACAAACTCACCAGAACTGGAGTCGGAGAGGGCCAGCCCCCTAAAGAAAAGTGTGTGAAGGGCAAAGGAACCTATCTTACTAGAGGAAGAAGGAATTGCTGGAATGTCTAAAGCAAGAGTTTCCTTGTACTATCTTAATTTTAAATCTCAATCAATTATTATGTGAGTTATCTAGGTTCATCTAAAAGTTTCAAACACAACAACATTCCAATTCAGGTCACTCTACTATACCAAAATTTTCCTGCTTTTGAAAATTAATAATTTTCATAATCATTTATATTCATTTTATATTTAAACTTTCAATTTGTTGGCATTTAATGCTTTCTACCTTGGTTACAGGAATAATTATATGTATTTGTTTTTCTCTGAGCAAGGCTGTATATTATATTATTCTGAGTATGTGACTACAGTAGATAAATGTTAAAATAGTTTTTAGATATGACTCAAATTTAAAAGCTTTTTAGGCATGGGGAAATAGTTTAGTGGTAGAGCACTTGTGTAGCAAATGTAAGATGCTGGGTTTAATCCTAGCACTACAAAAAGAAAAAAACCTTAATTCTAGGAATGAAAACATGGTATATGCAAATACAGCATGTTTATGAAAGTAATCTCCTATAAGAAGGTGATACTACTGGCACATTTTTAATTATATTTTATTTTAAAATGAAAAATTACAAATAATACAGAGAAAAAAGCAAATAATGAGTTAAGGTGCCATGATTGATTTTTTTTTTTTTTTTTTTTTTTAGTACTGAGGCTTGAACTCAGGAGTATTCAATCACTAAGCCACATCTCCAGCCCTATTTTGTGTTTTATGTAGAGACAGGGTCTCACTGAGTTGCTTAGCGCCTCGCCTTTGCTGAAGCTGGTTTTGAACTTGCGATTCTCCTGTCTCAGCCTCCCTAAGTGCCAGGATTACAGGTGTCCACCACCATGCCTGGCTCCATGATTGATTTTTGCTCAAGGTGCTTTGGGGACTTAGGAGTGAGGCACCTAATACCTCAGGTGTTGAAGGAATGTCAGTAAAGAGTCTCCAGAGAAAATTTCATTTCAGAGTATCTTGAATGGTGATATGATATTAGCTATCTGATAAGGAAGAAAACTATATTCTAAGGAGAAGTGATAAAAGCGGCAAGAGTCAGCATGTCATATCAGGAAGCTGCACTCGGGGTACAAATAGGGTGATATTGGGGGACCTGAGCAGGGACCAGATTGTGTCATATTAAGTCCTGTTGAACTCATCCTTGAGGCAATGATGAGCCGCTGGACTGCTTCAAACTGGTAGACAATGGTCAGAGCTGCAGTTTTGAAAGTTCATTCTGAAACAAGTAGATAGACTGAAAGAGGAGAGAGTAGAGGTACTAATAATACCACTCAGATAAAATAGAATTTTGTGAGCCACCTAGAAGCCCCTCTATGTAGCCTATCACAATACATCCCACCTTTCCCAAATTTACCTACTATTGTGACATTTATAACAATAACTTTCTTGTGTTTTATTATTGTTTTATCAACTAAGTGTGTATCCCTGGACACTGGCTTAATCTTGCTTCCTTTTAAAAAAATTGATGTGTTTTTTTAAGTCTCTTTTAATCTATAGGTTCTTCCTTGATTCTTTTCTTTTCCTTGTAATTTATGTCAAAGAACCCAGTAAATTTGAGCAGAATACCCAGCAGGTTCCCTTAGCTGCAGTTAACTCTTTTTTAGCCTGTGCCTTCAGTTCTCCCAATGACTCTGTGAGTTCCTAATGATCTTTAATAAATCCTTTTCTGTTCTTACCAGCCAGAGTGGGTCCAAAGTGCCTGCAATTATAAACCCTAAACATAAAATGTGAAAGATGTTTTTTAAATCCCAAGATTACTTTTCTATACATACTATTATGTGGTGGGATAGAAGATGAAAAAGTTATCTTTAAAATATTTATTGAAATGTTTATTAAAAATAAGTCCATATCATACAGTATCACAACTTAGTTTCTCAATGTCACGTGGACATCAAGACAGCAATCTTTCTGAAAGCACTTCACTTAGAGATTCACATGGAGCTCTCTGTCAATGGGAATCTTACAAGGGAATGTGTGCTAACAGAGATAAAAATCTCTATACAGAGGAACACTTCTGAGAGAGTGTCACAAAATAATAGCTTTGCATTATTTCTTAGAAAACCCAAGTTAGCTATAGAGCTTGAAAATCAAATATAGGTTAGCCTTTCGTGAGCATAAAATTGTCCATGATACCACCAAAAACTAAAAGTAATCATATATCTGTACATTTATTTTGAAATTGTCATATAGTTCAAACAACACAGAAGACGAAAGACTCAAAACAAGGACAATACCCTTAACAAACAGTAAAATTTGTGTGAAACTACTTTAAGTGTAGGTACTATTAGGCTTAATGTCATGAAGAGTAATAAAGATGCAGAAATATTAACTGATGAAAGCCAGGAAATAACAAATAAAACATCTTCATTCTACTCAAATACTTTTATTGACTACCCTTATTCTCTAGGTAGGTACAAAAGAAAAAAACTGGAAAAGACTAGAAAATAATTTAATAAACTTACTGCACATTTTGTATATTTCCCATTTGACCAGGCAAGGGCCCAGAAGTGTAACTAATGTTTTGGTCAATACATCTTTGGCATTACCCAGAGTGGTTGAAATCTCATCAGGAACAGTGCCTAATAAAACAGTAAGAAAATACTGTCAAGATATATAATACATAATAGGAATGTGTAAGTTATAATATCGTAACGATAGACACTAACAGATATAATGCTCAAGAATCTATACATTTACACATATAAAGTAAATAAAGAGTGACCTACTCTTAAATACCTTGCTGAACAAATCACTCTGTATTCCAGGCATTTGCTTTGCTGATTATGGGTTTTTTTTTTGTTGTTTTTTTTTTAAGATTTTTTTTTTTTAGTTGTAGATGAACACAATGTCTTTATTTTATTGCTTTGTATGTGGTGCTGAGGATCGAACACAGGGCCTCACGCATGCAAGGCAAGCGCTCTACCGCTGAGCTACAATCCCAGCCCCTGATTATGTTTTACTTAAAACTGGAACTCACTTATACTTCAATTGATGTCTTTAGAGCACTGAAAGAGAGCAACCTACAGCAGAAATGACACGCGTGTGGCAAGCATTGTGCTGCTTGCAGCAACCCCATGTTTATTTCAGACATTCCTATCTGACCGTAGTACGCATTCCCTTTTTTTTTTGGTCCTGGGGTTTGAACCCAGGGGTACCTAAACACTGAGCCACATCCCCAGACCTTTTTTATATTTTTTATTTAGAGACAGGTTCTCACTAAGTTATTTAGGACCTTGCTAAAATTGGTGAGGCTGGCTTGGAACGCACGATCCTCCTGCCTCAACCTCCCAAGCTGCTGGAATTATAGGTGTGCACCAACATGCCCAACAGCACTCATTTCTAAGGACCTTGGCAAAGATTCAGAATCTATCTTGACTCAAGGATCCAAGCAACTTCTAGTAATTGAACTACGATAGATGATCCTTGAGATGAAAGTCTATTTGCCTTCCCTGACCTGAGTACACAGGCAAGAGGATAACCCTATATTATGACAGGAGCTAAGCCTCAAAATAATAAGCATTAAGAATATGTATCATTAAAGACATACATTAAGAATATGTATCATTAAAGTTTCTATGAAGAATGATGCTTCAGAATGAAAAAGTTATTAACTTTAGTTTGAAAAGTTATGTTTCTTCAAGTGGTATGATAAGCAAATTTATTTGTATCCCTTGTTTTCTAAATTATATTCAGCCTAATCTTCTACACTACATAGGGTGCTTGTGGTTCATAAAAGTAATATTTCATAAAATGAGGTACTGTGAACATCTGTTACAATGTATTTTTTGAAGAAAGTACACATGTAAGAGACTAACCATGTGCTTCAATGTTTAATATATAAAAATTATGCACCTTTCAAAAGGCAAACTCAATGTTTATTTATTATTGAGCTTCTAGTATGGGAAATACACTTTTGCAGATACTATGGAGTGCTTCAAGAGACAAATTAAAGAATACTAATATTGAGGGCCAAATCCTGGCCCCACCACTTACTGGCTGTATAGACTTGTGGTAAGTAACTTCTCTAAACCTGAATTTCCCTATCTATAAAATGGGGTAGAAATACTAACTATATTATTGTCAAATTTTATAGACTAATAATACATCATAATGCAGTAATACTATACCTTCTCTGTCTAGTTAACACTCAACTAAATTATTTTTATTACTGTTGTCATTGTTGCTGGAATACAAAGTTCAGTATGATTCACTTACTATTCTCAAGTCTTTCTTCAACAGTCTTGAAGGATAAGATGGGAGAGGAGGTGAAGATTGAGGAGATGAGAGGAAGAAATAGAATACACACAACAGAATAATATTGCTATGTGAGACAATATAATAATACTGAGGCATTATGTAAAAATGTTCATATCAATTCAATTGTTTTAAATTAAAAGTCAGGGGAAAGGACCAAGAAAGTCTTCATTAGGAAGATGAAACTTGAGAAAGCATATGGGATACTGCATATGATTTCAACGGGGAAAGGGTCAACATAAATAAGCTGGAAAGGAAAAGGAAAGCAAGGAGAATACAGAGTCAGAGGTGACAGCAGTAAGAAGAAATGTAAAAATAGTATTTAAAAGTAGGTTGGATATATTTTTAAAGGCTAATAATACCATGCTGAAAGTATGAACTCAAATAAGACAAAGTTATAGATTTGTCATCTGGAGATTGAAGTCTATTTATAGTAATAAATCATAACAATTCTTCTATGGCCCTAAAGTCAGAGGCCAGTAAGTGTGCTTTATAAATTTTTCTACTTTGAGTTACAGTAAATATTATTTTAGTTAACATTTTAGAATTACAGAAAAAGTCTTGTAAAATGTGGTTGAGCACAGAACTTGCACAATGTTTCTCTAATCTTTCTCTCGAGTAATAACCAATGAAAACAGACCAAAGATAAGGATTATATATCACTGATCTTTTTTTCTAAATTCTTCATATTAAACACCTTTATATGCACTTTCAATGAACAGTATATATATATATATATATAATATATATATAATTATATATATTTTTTATCAACCATCTTTACTATACCCATTCCCCTTTCCTGCCCCCCGCCTCCCCCATGTCGCGTCCAGTATTTCTCTATTTCTCTTATGTTTCCCATTCCCACCTCCCTTATTCATCAGCATCCACTAATCAGAGAGACCATTCAGCATTTGGTTTTTTGGGATTGGCTTACTTCACTTAGCATAATGCTTTCCAATTCCATCCATTTGCCTGCAAATGCCATAATTTTATTCTCGAATAATATTCCATTGTGTATATGTACCACAGTTTCTTTATCCATTCATCTATTGAAGGACATCTGGGTTGCTTCCACAGTTTTGCAATTGTGAATTGTATCACTGATCTTTTGAAGCATATTTATAATACCTGGATAATCATCCACATTAAAAGCAACATTCTTCAAAATCAAAAGATAATCTTCAGATATTCATTTCATATAACAAGCTTTGTGTTCAACAAAATTACACTAGACTTGGTTTTATGAAGACTTGAAAAGGGACATAAAAATTTCTCTTCTATCACAGATATCTTCAAAAAGAATTGAGATATACATGCTAAAAAGTAATAACAAAACACCAGGATAAATGAAAACAATAAAATTGAATGTGGAGGGAGTTAACATTTTTGGAATCCATCTATTTTACATCTCGTATCTTACAGAATTCATGCAGCAGCTCAATTTTTGCAGATCAAAGAGGTTATCAAGGTGTTGTCTTCCCCACACATGTGGCCAAGCTGACCTCTGGAGCTAGAAATTCAAATGCAAGTGCGTCCTTTTAAGGCTTTGTGGTCTTAGGTGTTAAGCCTCTTTAAGTCTCAGTTGCTTCATCTGTCAAACTGAATATAACATTTAATATGCACAAGTATTTTGAGAAGAAACTAAAATATCTATAATAAATAATAATTTCCTATGATAGCATTTTCCCTAAGTACTCTGTGAGAAATCCTAGACCTGGAAAATTGCTGTAACCAAAAAATGAATCCATAGACTTAGATTGATCTTGGTAACTCCTTTGTACCATATTTTATCTTTTTGGAGTTTTATAGTGTTCAATAAAGACTCTGAGATATCCCTCAACAACAACGACAAAAGTCACTAAAACTTTACTTAATCCATAATGTTCTAACTTATTTTGATACAGAATACTGTTTTCCTCTTCTTTACATTTACTATCTTTCTTTTTTGGTTGAATTGTTGGTTAGTTAGTTGGTTAGTTTTTATGTAACATTAAGCTCTTATATCTAAGGAAAATCACTCCACAAGACATTATATAGGAAGTTCCTTATACAAAAGTAGCATTCACAGGAAGCATAAAAGATTCAAATAATAAACAAAAAGTCCAAATGAGAACGAGAAATGGAATGGTTTTGATAGCTTTCCAAAGAATTAAACTTGATGCAAATATACAAATCCAGACAAACAGAAAAGAATATGTTATATGTAGAAGAATGAAATCCAAATGGAGAATTTATAAAGATAATAATAAAATGAAGATCCCAGATAAGACAGTTTACCGTATATTGAACACATAAATTCATCAGGCACTAAATTCTCAGTTAGGATATGCAAAAACTATGACCAGCTTTGCAAAACTAAGTACAATCTCCTATAGTTACCTTTCTGACAAAATTTCTGAAGAATGTTAAGTGTTTGGTCATTCAGAAAGCATTCACAGAAAATTGATCTCCAAAGCAGTATATACTTGTTGCATGGGAGAGCAGAGGACTGGCATATGAAAGCAAATAAGAAAGCAGTGAAATAGAGAAGGAAAATACGAGTGGAGAGACCAGTGAGTCAGTTACTGTTTGAATCCAGGTCTAAAATGGTAGAGCATGGAGACAGTAGAAAACAAAGAAAAGGATGAAATTGGAAGTGAGTTTTGGGTATCAGTGACCAAGGGAGCTGATAATCAAGACCAAGAATAGCATAACTCTGTAAAGCAGTTATTTAAACGGCAAGTTTTGATACATTACGATTTGTGAACCTCATTTAATGGAGCACTACAAACATTTTACGCATTTGAAGAAAAAGAAACGACAATATCACAGAGTACCTAGGTAGTTAGTATTGTTTCATGAAACTTTTACTTCATAAATATGTATTATAGATTCATACAGTTGGTCATATGCTGTCCTAAACTAGTTTAAGATACTATTCAACTAAGGAATGAAATAAAACATTCAAGTCAGAAAAACAGGAGAATTTTAAGAAGATATTATCAATTACCAAATGCCAAAGAACCAAACAATGCTTTGGGAAGAAAAAAAGATTAAGGTATGATTCCACTTACACCAAAAGTCTTGGGCAAAGCAAAAGCTAAGCTATTCTTACAAAAATTATAACTTGATTTATGCTTGTTTACTCTTTAATTAAAATACTACATCAAGTACAATTATTTTTAAATATTTTTGAAAATATTGCTCCATGTTAAGGTGAGATAGGAGCCATAGCTGCTATTGTCAGTTATCCATGTATTATTTGGCGTTTTAACACAATATTTGACCATCTCTGGTAGTCTATACTTGTAGTGGATATATTTCAACCAATACCAAATTCAAAGAAAAGTATTGAGTTTCTAACATGTCAGCATTTTTACCTTGGTTTCTTGTACATAAGGATCTAACAATCTTGTGAGAATTATATTTATGTAATTAAGCACATTTAAGGCAGAATGTGCTACGTGTCATACTAGAGAAAGAATCTAGGGTCAAAGGGGTTTCAAAGGATGAAGATCTCTTCTTCACTAGGATAATTTCTGAAGGCTTCATTGCTGAGAGTTAGTGGCTTCTTGAAAAAATAAACAATTCTAACGAATCAAAATTAGAAAGAGGGATTTATGATCTAAGGAGAAAAAAAGAGGGGAGGGATAAAGAACACAGTTCAGCCAGTTAGAATGTATATTGGCTACAGAAGGATAGAGGATCCTCTGGTGACTTACCCAGATCCCTTTTCAGGCACAAAAGACATTTTCCTCCAGCTTCGGGGGATGTTGCCAGCTTATAGCCATTAGATATCAGTCCTCTCCAAAAATACCTTTTGCCTAGAAATGGCCACCTGGATCAATTTCACTCTTTCATCATGAGTCAGCTCACATATAGTGATCGGTGTGGATACTCAAAGACACTCACAGCAATGTGGGACAACTCTAAGGCCATCTTAGCTTCAGAATTCCCAATCAGCTGAGACCTTTAT
The DNA here is from genome assembly GCA_004024805.1 of Geosciurus inauris. Taxonomy (NCBI): domain Eukaryota; kingdom Metazoa; phylum Chordata; class Mammalia; order Rodentia; family Sciuridae; genus Geosciurus; species Geosciurus inauris. The sequence continues at coordinate 250,168 of PVHX01000325.1, forward strand.
TGAGACTACATCACAGCCCAGCATCTATCTCTGCAAAATTCTCCTTCATTTCTTTCCCTTCCTGCACACTAATATTTCATCTTAGTCCTTTTTCGGGATGTCAGTCTATGAAAAAAATGAATTGGTAGGGACTTTTGATTTTTAAGATGGAGAATAAAAATTGTTCAATTTATACTCTAAAATACTTTCCAAATTTCACAAGCATGGGAAAAAATAGAAATGTCATTCAATAATACTAGGACATATCTTAATACCTGAATGCAATATAGGAATAAGTAAGTAGAGACCAATACATTTAGCAAAATGTGAATGATGAGAACTCAAAACCCAAAAGAGCAACTTAAAAATAGAAGTCTAAGGAAACACAGAGTATAACAGCAAGCTTCAAAGAAATCATCTGCAGTATCCTCAGAGAGATAACAGAAGAAATTGTATCTTGAAATGAGACATAGACTGCAATCAAAAAGTAAAACATCAAAACAAGTTCTTGTAAATTTAAAAATGTGGCAGAAAAAATTAGAAAAAAGTTATTACCATTTCAAAAAGACATAAAATTTTGAAAATTTCCCTGTAAATAGATTGAAAAGCAAAGAGGTAGAATAGAGAGATGAAAAATGCAAGGATTGTAGAGGAAGGCCAATATTCAAGTAAAAAGGGGATCATGGGTTATTGCTCTAGTCCATGACATACAATTAAAAGTCGTTAGTTACACCTTCTGGGAAAATATTTTAAAGAAAACAAATTCAGAAAACACATGCTTTCTGCCCTTTTTTATCTCTTTCTTCCTGTCTAAAACGTAGAGTAGATGCTGGAAATAAAACATTCATCTTGCAACCTAGAAGTGACCCACATGGTATCAGAAGCCACATGAGAGGAAATGAGAAATTTGAATGGAGCTTATGGCTTTAATGGAGCTTGTATATAAACGCTGAACCTCCTATCTCTGAACTTTTTACCATAGAAGTAAAATCTAAATTCTTTGTAGGAAGCACAGTGTAGTCAAGTCTTTTTCAACTCAATGCAACCTCTTTCATTATAATAGCACGTTAATTAACTTAGCAAAGTATAACACTTAAAACATCACAAGAAAAAAACTCTACATATTAATTTAACCAAAAATTGTAACGTAACCTAAAATATTACAGACTGGCAATATAAGGGATGAATCAATCGGGTTTCTTCAGAGAAACAGAACCAACAAGAAATATGTATGGTTAATAGATAAGTATGAAGGTAGATAAGTATGAAAAGTATGAAAGAGCATAAATAATTGGCTTATTTGGGTTTGGAGGCTAAGAATTCCAGTGATCTGCCATCTGCAAGCTGGAGATCCAGGAAGACCAGCGTGCATCCTGAGGCATGAAAAGCAGGGAAGTCAGTAGAATAAACTCCAGTCTAAGGACAGGAGATGCAATAAGTCCCAGCTCAAACTGTAAGGGAGAATAATAAGGGACAAATTTCTCCTTTTGCCTTTTGTTCTGCTGAGGCCCTGAGTGAGTTGGGTGATGACCATACACACTGAGGAAGGCAATCTACTTTGCTGAATCCACTGATTCAAATGCTCATCCCAACCAGAAACACCCTCACAGAGACATGCAGATATAGTGTTTAGTGTGCATACTCTGAAGCCTAATTTGACACATAAAATTAATCATCACAGAGGGGTTACAATATAGTATAATTCATTATCTATCACATTTAAGCTTATATAAATGTCTCAAATTAATGAATTTAGACAGAGCAGAATTTAGACAAGCACATAATTTAAAAATCTGGACATAACTATTAAAATTACATAGAAGAGTTGAAATTAGATGACAAAGAAAGGGCTATGTTAGGGATAAAAAAAAGACATGCAGCCAGAGAATGCATTTTTAGTGGTAATCTCTTTAGCACTATTAGACATTATTAAATATTCTGCATGTACTTATTTTCAATTTAGGAAGTATTTCAAGATAAGGAGTGAATTCCAGTAGTCCTTAACTTTGCCCTTATTCCCAAGTCTTCAAACATTAAAAATTTGGTTGAGTACATTTTCATTTTCTTAAGTGGTCCATGAGCATTTTAAGTCAAAGCCCTTCAAGTGACTTGAAGTATAAAATAAGAAAAGTACAAACCATTTTAAATCTCACAATAGTCTTGTAGGATAATTGGCAAGCAAACATCCATCCTTCACATTTTAACTCCCTACTCTCCCAATGATGAGCACTTTGATTTACCTATAAATGTAAAGGACTAGTGAAATTCCAAAATTAAATATTTATGGTCTGACAAAATGTTGCAAGAAATTTACTTGGCCATATATCTTATAAATGAGGACCAAACACCATCTATTGTCACCATGTATTCCAAGGTAAGTTATAAGATATACTCATAATATGAGAAGAGTATAGTCTCAGAATAACAGATACTTTATAAAATCAAACATGATCAGTTTTATAAAAAATACAAAATGATGCATCTCTATTTTTCTCACTAGTGAAAACATCATCATGAATGGAATGGAGTGGCATTTAGGAGAAACTGAATTATAAAATATCAACTAAACAAAACATTCCAGAAATGCAACTTTATATCATAGCCACAAAAGGAATGAAGACACAGCTGGATTTTGTATTCAGAGATTCTGCAAAATTCAGCAAAGTATATTGAAACACATGATGCTCTATCTTGCTATCAGTCAAGCAAACTCATAGTTAATTTAGAAAAGTTAGTAACATGATTTTAAAATAATCTTCAACTAATATCTTAAGAATGAGTCTCCACTGAAAATTCTTCTGAAATGAATTTGACATTATTCAGTTATTAAACCAAAACTCCAGTAAACTCTGTAGAAAACAGAATAAGGGCTTATTTATCTTTTAAAATGTGAGTAATCATAGATAGTCTTAACGTATGAACATCTAGTCAGCTTATTTTTAGATTAAATTGACCTTTTCTTTTGTGCCATAATTTATTGCTGAAGGTAAATCTCACTAAGTAATTAATCTGCTTAACTTATTTTTTTTTTCATATAAAGACAAACTAGGTATCCTGGATTCATATTCAAAATGGAAAACTCATTAAGATGATGTTTATACATTCTCTACTTTAAAAAGACAGTCTAAAATGGATAAGGAAAGCCACAAAAAATAAAAGTGACTTTTTAACATTTAAATATAAAATCTCATTTCCTTCCAGCACAATTGTTAGATAATTGTTAAAGCCAATCTTTCTGACTTTTCAAGATAGAGATATAGAGACAGATAAATAGACAAACAGAGCAGAAGAGAACAGAAACTTTTATTATGTAAATAAATAATTACATTTTGTGCCAGTATAAATTCTGCCTTTTAAGAAATTTAAAAATTGGGCTAATGCTTACATTTCACATTCACATTTAAATCTTTCTTATAAAACCTATTTTTATTAAAGATTTGAGACTAACAAATTTACCTCCTCAATTTTAAATGTTTAAAGTTCCATGTAAAAGTGAAGCTGTTTGAAAAGTTACCCAGTTATATAGGATTGTCAATGAAGAATGGAATTAATTTTTCATGTACTTTGCTTTTTTGTTTTTTGTGGGGTTTTTTTGGTACTGGGGATTGAACTCAGGGGCACTCAACCACTGAGCCACATCCCCATCCCTATTTTGTGTTTCATGTAGAGACAGGGTCTCACTGAGTTGCTTTGCGCCTCGCCATTGCTGAGGCTGGCTTTGAACTCGTGATTCTCCTGTCTCAGCCTCCCTAAGTGCTGGGATTACAGGCTTGAGCCACCATGCCCAGCTTTTTTCATGTACTTTGTACTTTAGAAGTATTCATAACATTTAAGAGTCAAATTTGTAAAGCTGAATTTTGCAGATGATCTTTCTTCTGTCCCTCCATTCTGCCTGTTTTGTCACAATTCAGACTAATAGATACAAATGCAAATAATGTCATGTTTGACCACTTTATACTCAATATTTTTAAGATCAAAGAAATAGACTGCTAAGTATACCATGCCCTAGAGGACTGTCATCTAAAAAACACATTTTTTAAATAACTATAGCATTATATCACCTTTGAGTTCCATTTTAACAGGAACTAGTTGCTGAGTAAAAGCTGGAATTCCACCAAGGAATTTCAAATACATGTAGAAAAATTTTTTTAAATTTCTCATGCCACTTCTCTACTTCAGAACACATCTCACTTGCAGTTGTCTACCATTTAGTCTTTATTCGTCAGGGTTTTCCTTCTGTCTAGTCCCTACATACATGAACAATAACCAAAGCGGCATTTGTGAAATACAAGCTAAATACAGCTTCTCAGCTTAGAAGTTCACAATGATTTCCTAGTTCCACTAGTTAAAATAAATCTAAAATCACCCATGTGATTTTGCTCTGTCTTCTTTAAAATCTTCATCTCAAAATACCACTTCATTTCCACATTCCATTTGTACTGGCTTTCCTTAATTTTCCAGCCATATTTTCCTCCTTTTTACTCCAGGATCTTGCACAGGTTGTTATTCCCTAATTGCTTTAGGTTAACTTCCCTTGAACACACCCACTACAGGAAGGAGAGGCCTGCTGAGGATTTGGGAAGCAATTATCTGCCAGATTAACAAGTGAATTCTAACATGCCATCAGGGTACCCTGGAATCCCCTGCCAAAGCACACCTGGAATATAACCTTTTATAACCCCACTGACCCTGCTGATTAGGAGAGTCACAGCCTTTGCAAGAGGAGTCGCCTGTGTTTCTCCTTTGCTAGCAAAGCAATAAACCTTCTTTCCCCTTTTTCTACAAAACCATGTCCTCCTTATTAAATTGGCATTGATTGGCATTGGGGACAGAGACCAAGCTTTCGGTTACATGCTCAGCTAATTTTATGTCCTTTATTGCTTATTTCTTCAATCTTTTCTGTATAGCATTACTCAGTGAATTAAAAGAAGAACTAAGGAATTAACTATGGAAGGCAATATAGACTATAAAAGAGTGTTGCTCTAAAGAGGTAAAGATTCTGAAAAAGAATAAAACAGAAATCTAGAAAATGAAAGGCCAAGTGTGCCAAATAAAAGAAATCATTTGAAAATTTCTCCAATAAACTAGGTAAGTAGAAGACAGAATTTAAAAAACTTGAAGAAAAAGTATATGAATATGCAGATGGTAATAAATAAAAAAGAAACTATGATCAGAATACACAAGAACTCTGGTACAACATTAACAGAACTAACTTCAGTCTCATAGGTATTGAGGAAGAAATAGAGATACATGCTAATGTCACTGATAACTTATTCAGTGAAAGAACAACAGAAAATTTTCCAAACTTTGAAAATCAGATGAACAATCAGGTACTAGAGGTATTTATAACCCCAAATAGACAAGACCAGAAAAGAAACTGCCCATGATATAGAATACTTAAAATGCCAAAAAAAATTCAGAGCAAAGGAAGAATTTTAAAAGCAGCAAGAGAAAAACACCAAGTCACTTATAAAGGCAAATCAATCAGTATAACAGAAGATTTCTTAGCAGAAATTCCAAATGCCAGAAGGACTTAGAATGGTGTATTTCAAACCCTGAAAGAAAATAACTGCCATTCTTTATTGCTATATCAAGCAAAATATCCTCCAAAATAGAAAGAAAAATAAAAGCCTTTTGAGATAAGCATAAAGAAATTCATGACCACTAATCCAATACTGCAGAAGATAATGAAAGTGATCCTACACATTGAAGAATTGGTAACAAGAAAATACAATGATTGTAAATATTTATGCCCCTGTTTCGGTCCACCTGATTTCATAAAGCAAACACTACTTGACATAGAGTCTCAGATAGGCCCTAATATAGTAAAAGCAGGTGGCTTCAATATACTTCTTTCACTAAAAGATAGGTCATTCTGACCTAAAATCAACAAAGATACTATAGAGTTAAAATATATTGTAGATCAAATAGACTTGGTAAACATTTACAGAACATTTTATCCAATAACAACCAAATGTATTTTCTTTTCAACCAAAATCATGTATTAGGCCACAAATCAAATCTTAATAAATACAAAAAAAATTAAAGTAATTATTTGCATTTTTTTAGATCATAATAAAATGACATTAGAATTAAACAGTAAAAAATAATTGGAAACTATGCAAACACCTGGAAATTGAACAATACCCCCTCTTAAGTAATAAGGAGCTTATCAAAGTAAGCAGAGGTTAAATTTAAACATTATTAAAATCAAGCAAAAATAGAAATATAACATACCGGAATCTCTGCAACACAGTAAAGGCAAGTAATAGAAGAAATTTTAAGGCTTTGAATACTAGCACACACACACACACAAAGTCAGAAACATCTCAAATAAAAAACCTATTGGTACATCCCAAGGTCTTAGGAAAAGAAGAACAAACCACTTTCAAAACTAATAGAAAGAAAGAAATAATAAAGAAGAAAACTGAAATTGATGAAATAGAGAATGGAAAAAATAAAGAAGGGCATCAATGAAACAAAAAGTTAGTTCTTTGAAAAGATAACAAAGATTGATAAATCTATAGCCAAACTATTCAAAACAAAGGAAAAGAAGATCCAAATTAATAAAATTAAATACAAAAAAGGAGATATTACAACAGACAACATTGAAATCCAGAAAATCATTTGGGACTATTATAAAAACATATATTCCAATAAATTAAGAAATCTAGAAGAAATCATTAAATCTCTAGACACATGTAACCTACAAAAGTTAAACCTAAAAGACATAGAAAACCTAAACAGTTCAATAACATGCAGTGAGATTGAAACAGTAATAAAAAGCAATATTGAATAACTAAATTGCCAACGTCAAAAAGGAAACAGGTACTTTATACTACAGATATTCATATATTAAAGGTTAAGATAAGAAGATATTATGAAAGTTTTATGTAAATGGATGAGAAAACTTAGGTGTATACAGTTAGAGAATGAGTCAATAAATATTGGTATGTTGAAACAATGAAATCCTATGTAGAGATATAATGTAATATGTTAGTCAGCTTTTTTTGCTGCTGACTAAAGGACCCAACCAAAATGATTGTAGAGGAGAAAAGATTTATTTGGGGGCTCATGGTTTCAGAGGTCTTAGTCCACAGAGGCTGGCTCCATTTCTTGGGGCTTGAGATGAGGCTGAACATCATGGCAGGAGAAGGTGGCAGAGGGAAGCAGTTTATGTCACAGTAATCAGGAAGCAGAGAGAGAGACTCCACTCACCAGATACAAATATATACCCCAAAGTTATGCCCCCAATTCTCATCTCCTCCAGCCACACTCTACCACTTCAGTTAGCATTCAGTTAATCCTTACAAGGGGATTAAATCACTGACTGTGTTAAGACCCTCACAATCCAATCATTTCTCCTCTGAACCTTGTATTGTCTCACATGTGAGCTTTTGGGAGACACCTCACATCCAAACCATAACATGTAATAAAATATTGCTACATATATATATAAATCTCAAAATATTATCTAAGTAACAAAAGCCGGTCACAAAAGAAAATACACAGTCTATTACAATTTAACTAAAGACAAACACAAACAAAAATAATCTATGGACATAAACAAAAAATGATTTTAGTTTGAAAGAGGTTTGGAGATGGTATCAACTAGGAGGAGAAATGAGGGAACTTTAGAGGACGTTGTTATGGTTTAAATGTCCTCCAAAATTCATGTGTTGGAAACTTGGTCCATAATACAGTAGTATTGAGAGGTGAGGCCTTTGTGAGGTGATTGAATCATGAAAATTATTCCCTTTTGAATAGAATAATCCAGCCATAGATCAATGATGGCCCTCAAGGAAGTGGCTTTGTTATACAAAATTTTCTCTCTGGATTTCTTGCTCTGGCTCATTATAATGCAGCAAGAAGACCATCAACAGATAATTGTAACCTGCTCATGGACTTCCTAGCCTCCAGAACTGTGAACTAAACAAAACTTTATTGTTTACAAATTACTCAGTCTTGGGTAATTTTTTAATAGCAATAGAAAATGGACAAAGACAGGAAGTCATTCCTAACTGGATATTATGAGAAATTGTACTCAGAGAAAATGGATTGAGTGACTATTTTCTAATTCTTCTAATAATGATACATAGCTAATACCATTCTAGGGGCATAGAAGGTAAATTAATCCATTATAAATAATGTGTGCATTTAGGCATTAAGGTTTAATTCTCTCCTAGATCCCCTGTTGAGAAATACTGCCTAGGATTGTGCTATATCACTGTAGCACTAGCCCCATGTGGTCATATGAATTTAAATTTAAATTATTTAAAATTAAATAAAATTTAAAATTTAGTTCCTCAGCAGACTAGCCACATTTCAAATGCTCAAAAGTTATATGTGGTAAGTAGCAACTATATTGGACAATACAGATGTAAAACATTATCATTATCATAGAAAGCTGAATTAGACAGTGCTTATCTATAGATGACAGTTTCTTAGGCTTTTCTAGATGTCAAAGCTCAATGAACTTAACACTAAAAATCTGTGCATCTAACCCAGTATTGTGATCCATGACTACAATCCCAGCTACTCAGAAACAGGAGGATCTCAAGTCTGAGATCCTCTACTGAGACAGGAGGATCTCAAGTTTGAGGCTAGCCTGGACAACTGAGTAAGACACTTCCTCAAAAAAAAAAAAAAGAAAGAAAGAGGGGCTGGGATTGTGGCTTAGCGGTAGAGCGCTTGCCTCGCATGCGTGAGGCCCTGGGTTCGATCCTCAGCACCACATACAAAGCAATAAAATAAAGACATCGTGTCCATCTACAACTAAAAAAAAAAAAAATTAAAAAGAAAAAAAAGAAAGAAAGAAAAGCTGGAGGCATAGCTCAGTGATAAAGCATCCCTGGGTTCAATTATAAATACTGTGGGAGGGGGATGTGCACCTAACTATATGTCAATTTTGCCACAGTTTTTTAAAAATAAGAAACTAATACAAATAGTATTTTGTTATATATGAGTAAGATTTTTAAGTCTGATAATAGTACAGTCTCAATAAACATGAAAAAAATTAGTCAGTTTTTATGTTAATAAAGAAATCTACTAAACTATAGCATTTCATAAGATTACTAATCTTGAATAATCACTGCTTATGAAAATGGCAATTTGGAAATGTCTGTCTGGGATTGAATTCATTTGGAAATACAATTAATATCCCCAGGGCTGATCATATTTGTTTCACCAATTTTGTCTTAAAAGGATTACAGGACCAAGGCGATAGCAGTACAATTCACAATATCCAGGAAATGCAACCAGGCTCAGTGTGCCTCAGTAGATGAATAAAATGTGGTATATACAATAGAGTTTTATGCAGCCATAAAGAATACTGAATTTGGGTCAGTTGTAGGTAGATGAATGGAACTGGAGAACAGCATGATGACTGAAATAAAAGTCAGAAAGTCAAGAGTTATATGTTTTCTTTCATATGTGGAAGATAGAAAAACGAGGGGGTGGCAATTTTCTTGACCTATGAAACCATGATCCAAAATAAATTTTTCCTCCTCTGCATTGTTCTTGTCAGGTCTTTTTGTCACAGTGACAAAAAACTTACTAAAACAAAAATTGGTACCAAGAGTGGGGTTGTTGCTCTAATTTGACCATGTGGTTCAGAAGCCTTTTGAGCTGATTTGCTGGGGGAGAAATTTTTAAATATTTAGAGATGCAGTCTGGGAGAGCTTTTGAACATTTTAAGCAGCACTTAATGAGTGATTCATGTGGGAGTTCTAAAAACCAGAAGGCTGATAGGACTGTGGACAATAAATATTGCTCGTGAGGTTTCAGAGGAATGTATTAGAAATTGGATTATAAGTCATTTATGTTATATGCTGGCTAAGAAATTGTCTACATTTTGCCCATGTCCTGAGACTTCTTTGAGGCTCAATATAAAGATGATGGATTAATTAATCTTGCAGAGGAAATTTCAATGGAGTAGAGTATTCAGGCAGGGGCATGGATATTGTTGGCAGCTTCTAGACAAGTTTACTGTGTAATCAGGACAGAAAGATTTGAAAAACCTTTCAGTTTAACCAGAAAATTGCAAGTAAAAGGGGCTAAGGAAATTGCAGTTGTTAAAGACATTATGGCCAGTAAAGAAATGTCTGTGTATGATTTACCTATACACAATAGAAAAAAGGTCTTGAAGGCATTTCAGGAACTGACAAGACCACACCCATCTCAGCCTCAAGGTTGGAAAAGAAAAAGTAGCTTTATGAAGAGACCATAGGGGGACTAGGAAGTTGTTTCACCATGCTCAGACACCCAAGCACTCAGGCTGCTGCAGCCAGGGTCCCAGAAGACTTAGCTTCTGCTCAAGAAGGTGGTGGACCTTGGCATCAAACAGATGGTGCTTGTTTTTCAGAAATGCAGGATGCTAAATTTAGCGGTTCATGAGGTTTCTACCAAGATTCCAAAGGAAGGCTTCAGAGATCAGTCCTGGAGTCTCTATGGGCAGCTTCTGATAGAGCACTGCATAATGCGAGATGGAAGCTGAAACTGCAGTGGAGACCCAGAGATTAAGAGATGCCAGTACTACAAGACATCTGCTGAGGAAAGCTAAAGGAGTACCAAGAACAAGCTGAGAGACTACGGGGTCGGTAACCAGCAAGGCCATAGGGGAGGAGCTACACAAGTCCTTTGGAGAGATCACAGTGCCATGCATATACCCCAGATGCTCGACATAGAACCATAAAACTTGTTTACTCGGGTAAATTTTAGTCTTGCTTTGGTTCCACCTCTTCTTTTTGTGTCCCAACTTCTCCCCTGTGAGATAGAAATTTTTACTCTGTGCCATTATATATAGGATATGTGTAACATGCTTTTGATGTTTTATGGGGCTCATGCTGAGAGTTTGCCTTGAGTCTCAGAGAAGAGTTTAATTTGGACTTTGGGGCAGTGTTGGAATTGTTTAGACTATGGAGAAGGACTCTTGAAAATGGACTAAACCTGTGAGCTGTGTATGAGCTTTTGGGGACCAGGGTTGGAATGCTATGGTTTAGATATGAGGTGTCCCCCAAAAGTTAATGTGTGAGATAATGCAAGAAAGTTCAGAAGTGAAATGATTAGGTTCTGATAGCCTTAATCCAATCGGTGTATTAATCAGTCCACTGGTAGGGATTAACTGAGTGGTAACTGTAGGTAGGTAAAGTAGGACTGGAAGAAGTAGGTCACTAGGAGCATACCTTTAAAGCCAGAATTAAAAATAGGCAGTCAGAATAGATAGACAAAATCCGCCAGATTGAGGGAAACAAGTCAAACAAGTCTAGGTCCAAAAGGTTGAAGGATCCCTTAGTGAAAGATAAAAATGTCCCCAGCAGTTATCACCCTTCCTAAAGATTTGTTAATCTTTTTTTCCTGAGCAGGCAGGAAACTGCTAATCCACCCTGAGGCTTCTTCCTGCCCCATTACTCCTCCCTAGCCCTCAGCCCACCTGTTTTCCACCTTTTATCTCCCCACCAGCATCTTCCAATCACTGGTGCAGGATGAGGGGAAATTAACAAGATAGAGGAGAGGAATGTAAAAGGACAAAGAAGACATTAGTTGTATAAAAGGAATGGGACTTCCTCATCCCATGGATTATGCCTTTTGGGTCCTCTTCTTCCTCCAGGAGAAATCTGTTCTTCTATCCTCTCTGGTGGTATACTTCAGCATTCAGAGAAGCAGGACTCAAGGTAACCAGTAACTGGCCATTTCACCTTTGGGATTTATAATTTGCCCCTGAATAGAGCTCTCTGTTTCCTGTTGCCATGTCCTAAGCTATTTTCCTCTTCCATGCTGTGCCCTTCCACAATGATGTTCTGCCTCACCTTAGGCCCAGACCTTTATTTCCAGCCATTTATGGAATGGTACCCCTGAAACCATAAGCCAAAATAAACTTTATCCTCCTATAAAAAAATAAATAAATAAAAATTTTCTTCTTCTAAAATGCTACAAATATTAGAAAAAGACAAAGCATATTACATTTTATTTCATAATGATAATAAATAAATTTACTCCCTCAAAAAGAATGAAACATTATTTTATACAATTACCTTAAGGTTATTTTAAAAGTCATTCTTAACACTAAAAATTAAATTCTTACATTGAGAAGTTATTTTAAAATTATCCCAATTTTCCCAAAACTTTATCTTTTAAATGAAAGTCTTTAGGTGCAGAAATAAAAAAGTGAGGAGCCAATTACTGTAGTTTACCCTCTTTATATTGTCTTTTGCTCACATTGCAGAATGAATATGTATTTTAAGGGTTTTAGTTATTCCAATATAAAGTGATCAGTATCAGTTTTCCTAGTTACCTTTATCTTATGATAAGAAATACTAGCTACAGAAAGAATTTGAATTACTACTCTTTTGTTTAAGTGTCAAAACTTTTCCACAGATTGAAAAAGGGAGGAGAATGGTTCCACATTCTATTGTGTGTTTTTTCTCATTCACTTACTATATTGACCTATGCCCAAAAAAATGGCAAGAGGAAATTTTTTTTTTATTTAGGTTTACATGTTAACAGTACAAATTGATTCATTGCACATAGATAGAGGATAACATCAATTTTCTAGTTGTAAGTTGTATAGAATCACAACATATATGCAGTTATACATAAAGTTAGGGTTATTATGACCATCATATTCCACCACCTTTGCTGTCCTCATGCCCCCTCCCCCCTTACACCCCTGTGAACAGAGATCCACCATTGTTCCCATGTCCTTCCCCACATTATGGATCAGTATCCACTTATCAATGAGTACATTCGGCATTTGGTTTTCTGAGATTGGCTTACTTCACTTAGCATGATATTCTACAACTCTATCCATTTATGTGAAAATGCCATAATTTTATTCTCTCTTATTGCTGAGTAATATTACATTGTATATATACACCACAGTTTCTTTATCCAGTCATCTATCGAAGGGCATCTAGGTTGGTTCCACAGTTTAGCTATTGTGAATTGAGCTGCTATAAACATTGAAGTGGCTACAGCACTGTAGTATGCTGTTTTTTAAGTCTTCTGGGTATAGACCAAGGAGTGGGATAGCTGGGTCAAATGGTGGTTCCATTCCAAGTTTTCTAAGGAATCTCCATACTGCTTTCCAGATTGGTTTTACCAATTTGCAGTTCCACCAGCAATGTATGAGCATGCCTTTTGCCCCACAACCTCACCAACACTTACTGTTGTTTGTATTCTTGATAATTGCCATTCTGACTGGCGTGAGATGGAATCTTAGGGCAGTTTTGATTTGCATTTCTCTGATTGCTAGAGATGTTAAACATTTTTTCATATGTCTGTTGATGGACTGTATATCTTCTTCTGTGAAGTTTGTGTTCGGCTCTTTGGCCCATTTATTGATTGGGTTGTTAGTTTTTTTGGTGTTAAGTTTTTTGAGTTCTTTATATATCCTGGAGATTAGTGCTCTATCAGGTGTGTGTGTGGCAAAGATTTGTTCCCAGAATGTTGGCTCTCTGTTCACTTCATTGATTATTTCTTTTGCTGAGAAGAAGCTTTTTAGTTTTAATCCATCCCATTTGTTGATTCTTGATTTTACTTCTTGTGCTATAGGAGTCTTGTTAAGGAAGTATGGTCCTAATCCAACATGATGAAGATTTGGTCCTATTTTTTCTTCTATTAGGCGTTGGGTCTCTGGTCTGATTCCCAGGTCCTTGATCCACTTTGAGTTTAATTTTGTGCATGGTGAGAGATAGGGGTTTAGTTTCATTTTGCTGCATATGGATTTCCAGTTTTCCCAGCACCATTTGTTGAAGAGGCTGTCTTTTCTCTAGTGTACGTGTTTGGCTCCTTTATCTAGTATAAGGTAACTGCATGTAAGTGGGTTCGTCTCTGTGTCTTCTATTCTATACCATTGGTCGACATGTCTATTTTGGTGCCAGTACCATGCCGTTTTTGTTACTATAGTTTTGTAGTATAATTTAAGGTCTGGTATTGCGATGCCTCCTGTTTCACTCTTCTTGCTAAGGATTGCTTTGGCTATTCTGGGTCTCTTATTCTTCCAAATGAATTTCATTATTTATTGCCTTTTCTATTTCTATAGGAATGACATTGGAATTTTAATTGGGATTGCATTGAATCTATATATTGCTTTGGGAAGTATGGCCATTTTGACAATATTGATTCTGCCTATCCAAAGCATGGGAGATTATTCCATCTTCTAAGGTCTTCTTCAATTTCTTTCTTCAGTGTCTTGTAGTTTGCATTGTAGAAGTCTTTCACCTCTTTTGTTAAATTGATTCCCAAGTATTTTATTTTATTTTTTTGAGGTTATTGTGAATGTGATAGTTTTCCTAATTTATCTTTCAGAGCGTTTATCACTGATGTATAGAAATGCAATTGATTTGTGGGTTGATTTTATATCCTGCTACTATGCTCAATTCATTTATTAGTTCTAAAAGTTTTCTGGTAGAATTTTTTGGATCCTCTAAGTATAGAATCATGTTGTCCGCAAATAATGATAGTTTGAGTTCTTCTTTTCCAATTTGTATCCCTTTGATTTCTTTTGTCTGTCTAATTGCTCTGGCTAGTGTTTCAAGAACTATGTTGAATAATAGTGGTGAGAGAGGGCATCCCTGTCTAGTTCCCATTTTTAGAGGGAATGATTCCAATTTTTCTCCATTTAGGATGATGTTGGCCTTGGGTTTAGCATAGATAGCTTTTACAAATTTGAGGTATGGAAGATGGCGGCTTAGAGAGACATAGCAGCCAGTCTCGCCAAACTGAAGATCAAAATTTTGCGACACAAACTTCTTCCACCCAACTTTTCGGCAGCAAAATACAGCCATCATCACAGAAAACTTCACTTTCGCGTGTAAACAGCGCAAGCGGACATCGCCAGAGCCCGTCTCCAGCAGCAGCGGCCTTACGGGCCGCGGGGTGGTGCAACCCGCCCGGCTCAGCAGAGCTCACCTCGGGCGGCAGCTGCGTGTACTGGAGAAATTCGGCTCCAGAGCACAAGCAACCACACAGGATCCACAGTAAGCTTGCGTGGACCCACGACTCCAGCCATCAGCCACTGGGGAGCGCGACAGCGAAGGCAGCGCTCTAAGAGAAGACTGGGACTGCACCAGTTCCATTCCAGAGTGCAGGACAAACAAAGCAGCAGAGGGAGCAGACCTGCTAAAAGGAATTTCCACGGGGACAAGGCTACAGGAGACTGGAGACAGCTTCTGCGAACTTCTGGGACCCTAATCGAAGGGGGACAATGGAAAACAACTCTGTATAATCTTCCACGCACGGCTTCGCCAGCGAACCAGAAATCAACCAGGTTGGGAATCTCACACGCAAACACGAGTGGAGTAAGTCCAGCAAGCAGCGAACAGCGCCACCTACTGGAGGTGAAAGGAAACATACCGGTCTATTCACATTGAGACTCTGTCCTTTTATATCGATTGTTTGTTTGTTTGTTTTGTTTTCTGTTTTTTATTTTGTCTGTTTGGTTTTTTGTTTTTGTTTTGGGTTTTTTTGGGTTTTTTTCCTTTCATTTTTTTTCCTCTCTCTCTTTTTACTTCCTCCCCTTTTCTCCTTCTACACTCTTCCATTCTCACTTTGCATTTTTATCCTTTATCTTGTTCTCCTAATATTTCTACTGTTTAATCTTTTTGCTTTATTTCTCTGTTCTTTCCTATCTTTCTCTATCCTCCCCTCGTTTCTCTCCCACTACTCCTACCCTCTAATCCCCAACAGTTGTGAATCCAAAGATTTGTTTTACAGTGGGACATAGTATATTGGGACTCCTGAACCGAATACTGGAGGGATACTAGATAGTCCTGTTTCTGCCACTTACATAAGTTTTATTTTTCTTGCTATCATTGCTTGCTGCACCCCACATCTCCTCCTCACTACCGGCCCTCCCCAGCTCACTGTGGCCCTCCCCAGCTCACTGTCACCCTCCCAAGTACTAGTCAGCCCCTCTTGGATTCATTTTTCATGCATTATAAGAGCTAATAACCATACCTTCACTTTCTACTAACCCAACAATCTATCCTACACCCCACCCTCAAGATTCCCTAGCCCACCTACAGTAACTATAGACCCCTGTGCGAACTTATTGTTTACATAATAGATTGTTAAGGAACCCATAATTGTATATTGTGACTAAACTGTAAATGTATTTGGGAACTATTAGGAACTACTTGGCTTGAAACTATATATTGCTTGTATTGTGATCAACTAATATTGATCCCCCCTTTTAAAAGAGTGGTACTGAATTCCGGCAGCAAAACTATATACATATAGGAGCAAAAACTGTAATAACTTGGCTCAACAGAGCTAAAAGAAAAGACACACAAACATTATGAAAAAACAAGGGAAGAAAATGACTCAAACAAACCAAGATTCTTCAATATTAGAATCCATGGTCAGTTCAACAGAAGTAATGACAGAACATGAATTCAGGTTGTACATAATCAAATTGTTCTGTGACTTAAAGAATGATATCAGAGAGCAAGCCCAGGCAGCAAAAGACCATTTTGATAAAGAGATACATAGACAAATTCAGGAAGTAAAAGATCACTTCAAAACAGAGATGCTTAGGCAATTACAGGAAGTAAAAGGTCACTTTATTAAGGAGATAGAAATCCTGAAAAGGAACCAAACAGAAGTCCTTGAAATGAAAGAAACAATAAACCTAATCAAAAACTCAATGGAGAGCATCACCAACAGATTAGACCATTTGGAAAACAGAATCTCAGACAATGAAGATAAAATATTTAACCTAGAGAATAGAGTTGACCACACAGTGAAGATGGTAAGAAACCATGAACAAAACATCCAAGACCTATGGGATCACATCAAAAGACCAAACTTAAGAATTTTTGGGATAGAGGAAGGTATAGAATTCCAAACTAAAGGAATGAACAACCTATTCAATGGAATAATATTAGAAAACTTTCCAAATATGAAGAATGAATTTGATAATCAAATTCAAGAAGCATACAGGACACCAAATGTTCAAAACCACAACAGAAATACACCAAGACACATTATAATGAAAATGCCTAATGTTCAGATCAAGGAGAGAAAGGAATAAGATTACATACAGGGGAAAGCCAATTAGAATCACTGCAGACTTCTCAACCCAGACCCTGAGAGCAAGAAGATCATGGCAAAGCATATACCAAGCGCTAAAAGACAGTGGATGCCAACCAAGAATCTTATACCCAGCAAAATTAAGTTTTAGATTTGATGACGAAATAAAAACTTTCCAAGACAAACAAAAACTAAAAGAATTCACAGCAAAGTTGAGGTATGTTCCTTCTATCCCAAGTTTTTCTAGTGTTTTGAGCATAAAAGGGTGTTGTATTTTGTCAAATGCCTTCTCTACATCGATTGATAAAATCATATAATTCTTATCTTTAAGTCTATTGATGTAATGTATTACATTGATTGATTTCTGTATGTTGAACCAACCTTGCATCACTGGGATGAACCCCACTTGATCGTGATGCACTATTTTTTTGATATGTTTTTGTATGCGATTTGCCAGAATTTTATTGAGAATTTCTGCATCTATGTTCATCAGGGATATTTGTATGAAGTTTTCTTTCTTTGATGTGTCTCTGTCCGGTTTTGGAATCAGGGTGATACTTGCCTCATAGAATGAGTTTGGAAGGGTTCCCTCCTTTTCTAGTTCATGAAACAGTTTGAGGAGAATTGGTATTAATTCTTCTTTGAAAGTCTTATAGTACTCAGCTGAGAATCCATCTGGACCTGGGCTTTTCTTGGTTGGAAGGCTCTTAATGGCATCTTCTATTTCCTTGCTTGAATTTGATCTGTTTAAGTTGTGTATGTCCTCTTGGTTCAGTTTGGGTAGGTCATATGCCTCTAGAAATTTGTCATTGTCTTCAGGGTTTTCTATTTTACTGGAGTATAAATTTTCAAAATAGTTTCTAATTATCCTCTGTATTTCAGTAGTGTCTGTCGTGATATTTCCTTTTTCATCTTGAATTTTAGTAATTTGGGTTTTCTCCCTCCTCCTTTTCGTTAGTGTGGCTAAGGGTTTGTCAATTTTGTTTATTTTTTCAAAGAACCAGCTTTTTGTTTTGTCAGTTTTTTTTATTGTTTCTTTTGTTTCAATTTCATTGATTTCAGCCCTGATTTTGATTATTTCCTGTCTTCTACTTCTGTGGGTGTTAATTTGTTCTTCCTTTTCTAAGGCTTTGAGACGAAGTGTCAATTCATTTATTTGTTGACTTTTACTTCTAATGAATGAGTTTAGTGCTATGAACTTTCCTGCAAGAGGAAATTAAGATGGAAATAGCCCTAGGGACATAGGCAGCCTAAAAATAAAAACCCTGCATGATTTTTAGATATGAAAGTAACTTCCAAGCTACTAGCAAAAGATGAATAATAAAACATTCCTTGTATAACTATACTATTTAGCTGCCAGACACATACATGCCTAATTCCCTTGAATAAAGCAGGCAGAGCACTTGAAAGGAGTGGTTGATGGGAGCCTGCTAGGAAGAACCCAAAGGAGATCCAATTTGGATCAACAAAATTTAGAGTGAGATCAGAATATTTTTATGTGATTCTAATTAGTTTTTTATGTAAAAGTGATAGTCATCACTTAATTCATACATACTAAAAAAATATTTTCTGCCACAATTAACACAGATATAGACACTAATGTCATTTTAAACATTGAGCTTATTT
The DNA here is from genome assembly GCA_004024805.1 of Geosciurus inauris. Lineage (NCBI taxonomy): Eukaryota > Metazoa > Chordata > Mammalia > Rodentia > Sciuridae > Geosciurus > Geosciurus inauris. The sequence goes on from PVHX01000325.1 coordinate 268,804, forward strand.
ACAATAAACAGAAAAGCAGCCATGATGTACTTTTTTATTTTTTTAACCCATATATGTAGAACTTCACATAATAAGGGGCTCCTATTTAAACTCAAAGACATTAGAAGAAACTTAACCTAAAATCTAAAAAATAATGCAGGACTTTGCCCTGTGCTTATTTTTGTGCTTTTGTTTGTGTTTCTTTGCAGAGATATTTTGCAACTGTTTTTACTGGCAAAGGCAAGAGGCACTTCAAAAGAGGGCAATATTAGGAAGCACATTTCCATATCAAGGTTACAGGTAAATATGGTCCACTCTAGAAGCAAAATTAGGTCCTCAATCTCTCACCTGGACCATTAGAAACTACATGATTGGTCTCTCTGACTTCACTCCCTTAGTCCTTCCAAACTCATACTTTACATCATCTTTAAAACTGGCCAATTCATACTAACCAAAAAATTATTAAAACTCTGTTCATATTGATGCCAAATTCATTGAGCTTCATTCTGAATGACTTTTGAGGTTTTTTTCCCTTAAAATATTGGGGAAAATGAAAACCATGTCATTGTGGCATGATATTAGCATACAGTGAACTCACAGAAAGGAATCAAAACGCCTTACATAATCTTAATCCATATATATTTGGAAGAAAACTATAAAGTTATTCTTCTCTCTAGGTCATCAATTATTATTAATATGTATCCCACAAAATAGATAACATTACTCCAGAAGCAAAGCATCAATAGAAGCATCCCCAGAGTTAATCAGTCCTTACCAGGTATGCCTACAGACAAAGGAAACTCATATAAAGGGTGAGTTATTCACAATCTATATTAACATGGAGGTTTCTAAAGAATTTTTTGTTTTAAAATACCTTATACTCTCTACTAACATATCAAAATAGCTTAATAAAATTACCACTGCATATATACATAATTCTATTTTTATAATTCTTATATATTTCTTATTTGATTATTTACTTTCCAAGTATATTATGATGTGTATATGCCCATGTATAGCCAGAATTCATCCAGTAATTACTTCTAACATTGTTGTTATTCAAAGAGGATTAAATCACAAATGCCATCTTGTCTATGCTTCTAAATGAAATGAAATAATTTAATGTATATCTTTCCCTCTTTCTAGATGGTGAAGTTATTTCAAAGAAAATAATATAGACAATAAATATATAGTCCATGTCATGCAACAGAGCACGTAAATTACTTAATCTTATTAGAATTGATTTTCTTATAATGATTTGGAGAATTTAATATATTTTTAGTCAATAAATAGAAATTTTTCTAACCAAAAAGCAGAACATTATTTTAGAATGAAGTGTTCTTAACTAAATAACATCCGATTCAATCAGTACCCACCCCAAAACTGCAAAGGTAGTATGATGCATATGTCTCTTCTAGCTATCTTCTCCATCTAAATTGCCCACATTCAGTACTTCTCAGTCAAGATACTGAAACAACCCAAATTTCTTCATAAAACCTCTTTCCTTTGTACACACTTCACCACTGAGGTTTAAAGTTCTAGAATTCCTTGTTTTAAACGTATCAGTGCTGTCTTCAAAAAGTTTCTTTAAGGATAATAGAATTCCATGACAAACTAAAATAGATTCAAGATATATTTTAAAATTATTAATGTCCCTGCATAATCGGTTATGCCTATCTAAGAACATTTAATGAATAACATTTCCATTGGCTGAGCACCATCAGAATATCAGCTTTTATAGTGAATATACAGAAAACTAAGTCCCATATTGTGTCTTTTGAATAAATACTGGCTTCTTGTTTAGATATCAGACTAGATTTATTGACATTCAAATTCCATATTTTCTGAGAACGATTAAATTTTTTTATTAGACCCCCCCAAACTAGAAGGCAATGTCAATACTGGTGTTGGTCACAAGCATTTATCATGCAATTCATTAAAACAGCAATATGAGGTTTCCATAAAACTGTTAGCTCTATTTCTCTTTTCATACAAACAGGACAGACAGAGCCATTCATTTTTTTTCAAACCAGAAGGGAACAAAGGACCCTGAGTCTAGACACATTGTTTTATCCAGTAACTGCCCTGAGACTAGCCAGACCTATCAGAAGGAACAAATGAGAATGGAGAGCATATCAGCCATGCAGTCACTGTCCTGCCAAGAGAAGACATGGGACCAGTACTAGCTCCCACTTAATATAAAGCAAAAAGGAAAAAAAATCTAAGGAGGCCCTGAAATAGAACCCCAAATAATAACCAATAACTGCATTGCCAAGAGAAAATAAAGGTCCACCCTTGATTGTACATGGAAAGAATGGAGCCATGTTGAACTTTAGTTTATTTGTTCATTTGTTTGAAATCACATATGCAAAGATTTTACATGGTGCTCCAGGCATATTAAATATTTGATAAATGACTATTCTATCATTTACATGCTTACAATAAATTTCTGGCAAAGGAATATTAGCGAAGCAAAAACTCTTGATAAAAGCAAGCATGTTCAGAGAAAAAAAGACTATTCCTTATTAAAACAGTTTTTATTGTCTTTTCTTGTTGAAAGGGAAAGTGAAGTTGGAGACAGGAAGAATAAAATATAATATGTATCTATTATCAGTTAAGACTAAGCTAGAAATAATAAGGCCATCTTTACTATTTAGCAATTATGGGCTTTCAACAAAGCCAGATACAAGATATGAAGAAATACATATAATTGGTTTGATATGCTCCAGATCTGCACATTATTCAGCCCAGAAATTAAAAAGAAAAACAAGTATCATTCATTCAGCAGTTCTGTCAATGCTTTAACCTCAGAAAAGTAAAGTCTTACAGACATCCTGAAAAGAATAGTTTGATCTTCCTAAGTTACCAAAGAAAATACTTTAATGTTACCCTAACAACATAATGACTTACCTACAACACTGCCTGGTACAGAGTAAGTGCTCTGTAAATATTTGTTAATTTAATGAATAAACCAGGGGAATAATATAATTGCATTTACCAATGATCAATAAGGGTATTATTATCTTTTGAATTGAATAATTGCATTTAAACATAAAAGCTTCAGAACCAGTCAAGTAAAGCACCCTAACATAGTGTCAAGAAGATGCTCTTTAACCTTAAAGAATCAGATAGTCTTGAGCTCTGATTTGCTTGTGATATAAGCAGAAGAATCAAAACACCTTTATAGAAGATCAGTAGAGTAGAGGAAGGAGAATAGGGGGAGGGAGGAGGAAGGGGAAAAGCAGAGGGAACAGGGAAAAAAATGGAGTAAATCAAATTCCATGCATGCATGACTTTGTCAAAATGAGCCCAATGACTATATATAACTGTAAAGCTCTAATTTCTTAAAAAATAAATACCTTTACAAAACACCTTGACTCATTTCTTACCAAATCAAGTTATAGATGACATATTTTTGAATTGTGAAAACTTTCATGTGAATGATTATAGGAAAGATGACATGGTTTAATCAGTCATCTTGAAAACTGCTTATTAAATAATACACTACCCTAAAAATAACATAACTAGTGAAAAATATTTCTTTCATCCAGTTTCACTACCCATATGTTAGCCAATAAAAATACAGACAGATTTTAGGTGTTTGGGGGAGAATGTTATTGCCTACTAAGATGTTTTTCAGACAATAACAGATAAAGTTTAAAGTTATTTCAAACTGTAATTTACACACTTAAAATTCACTTAAGGCCTAGGGTTGTGGCTCAGTGGTAGAGCACTTGCCTAGCATGTGTGAAGTACTGAGTTCAATTCTCAGCACTGCAAATAAATAATTAATTAAATAAATGAATGAATAAACAAAATAAAGATCTATCAACAACTAAAAAAATATTTTAAAAGTTTTTTAAAATTTTACTTAAATATAGGTCATCATTTGCTATAAATAAGGTCAATAATTACCTAGGCCCATGTGACATAAAATCCTCAGACTCTGAAAATATAAGTACATATAGTATAACTGCAAGCATATATTAGTAAATGATCAAGAGCAATTTAAAATCTAAGTGAAGGTTTTAGGATTAGATATATGAAAAGAACCAAGTTCATTTAACTTTAATGGCTTTAGTCAGACAAGTCCATTCTGTACAGGTAATCTATCATTCAAATTATAGTAACTGCATTCTGAAAATAGCATTCTTTTAGATCTTAGGGACTGAACCCAGGGCCTTGTGCATGCTAAGCACATGCTCTATTACTGAGTTAAAACCTTATACCTGCATGATTTTTTTTCAAGTGCTGGGAATAGAAGCCATGGCTTTGCACATAGTAAGCAAGTGCTTTACCACTAAGGTATTCCCTTAGCTTCAAAATAACAATATTGAATTTGAAAAGCATACCCCTTTTCTGGAACCATTACTGCTCTATATTCTACCTTTACAAGTGAAAGTTAATATACAAAGATCATATAATAATCTGAAGGTCATTATAAAACAACACAAACACACACACAATCATGTTACTAAGTTAAAAATTAAATCATAAGGATGAAATTCCATATATTTCAATTTCACCCAGCAGAAAATATATATAATTTCTAGAAAGGCAAAAGGGGCAATATTTCAAAAGTAGTTTCCAGGTAATGGATAACCTTCCATGACTAGAATAATCTCATAATACTATACCTATAATACAATATTTTTGATAATAATAATATTTTCATATTTCATTTGGTTATCAGATATTTGCATCTCAAAGTCTTGCCATGGTATTCAAACCTTAATATATCCATAGGTAAACTTGTTATCTGTCTTTTACATCTTTAGTCAATTCTCATATAATCTCCCTCTAAGTTAAGAGCATGGTCCCATGTTATTCTCTTAACATATGAACTTCATTGTTTTCTTCAAAAGCACCATTTACATGGAGGTTCTCATGAATCAGCATGTCCTTTTAAATCCATCTCTGAGTTTCTATTATATATAGTTGAGCTTCTTGCTTCCATATTTATCAAAATTGCTTCATTATCTCTCAACTAAACTCTCTTAATTGCTGTCCCTGCCTCCACTAGCTTCCAATTTGATCCCTCTGTAAACTGCTCCCAGAATTACCTTCATTTAAAAGTATTATATATTCATGTATCTTCTTTTATTAAATACTTCTTTTTATTAAGTATTATATATTCATGTCTCTTATTTTATTTTTTATTAAAAATTTAATTAAGATCACTACAGTTTTTAAGAAGTTTCAAAATTTTTAACTTGTCATGTATTGCTCTTCAAAACTTGACCACACACTAGAGCATCAAATTTCTGCCTTCCAAGCCCCTGGAACTAATAAACCTACTGAATTTCTCATATATAAGTTGTTTAATGCTTATGAATGGTTATACATACTACTACTTTCTCCCCATGAAATACTCTTTTCTGAAAAATTCTTACATATTCTCCAAAACTCAATTTTCATTTCTTCTATGAAATCTTCCCTAGTTCCCCCAGAGTAGGACACCCTTTCCTTTGCACTGTTACAAGGAAGTACCATGAAAAAGGAAGATATGGACTTCTGAAGACAAAAAATTACAACTTAAGAGAGGCAAAGGGAATTTCCAGAAAGATGATGAAAATAATTTGCTAGAAGACAACTATGCAGTGATCCAGAAGAACAACCAACAACATAAAGCTGGAAGATGGACATTAACAGAAGGCAAACAAAAATCGTGGTACCAGTAAATTACCAGGTGCTTTGATCAACTGAGAGGAAACAGTATAGCTTTTTTTCAGAGAATTTGAAAAAGAATAACAGACATCTAGAAACTTTTTCCCACCACATGAGGCTACTGTTGGCTGTAGGATAAATTAAAATCTATAAAAGAAAGAAAATTTAATCAGTTTTTATGAAACTGGACTCTAAATGATGGTAATATAAGCCTTAACTACTAAACAAAACAAAAAATTTAATCACAGTGATATAATCCTTGAACATTGAATTGACTAAATTTGTGATATAATTAAATCAATAATATTCTATGACAATTAAGACTTCATCTTCCATAAGAGGATCAGATGATCTAAGGCTGAAAACTCAAGAAGTAGAGGCACAAACAGATTCTTTAGACATATGGCGGAGCAGGCCAGAAGAAACTGCAGAAGTGCTGGGAGTGACTTCCCTGAGGATCCAAGAGAATCTCTGTCCCACAACTCCAGGGTATTGTCCCGATGGCATTCTCTGAGAATGATGCCTCCACAGTGCGCAAAGACTCAGGATCAAAAGACCAGGAGTAGGTACAATGAGGGAGAGGAACACTGTTTTTTATTACAGGCTTGTAGTATTATTTGACTTCTCAAAGTGTACATAAGAAAATACTTTAAATATAGAACAAAAATAGTGGTGACATTCAAAACAATGCACCTGAGGAGTTTATTTTAAATATCATTTTGCACCAACCAATTAATTGTAGGTAAATCCATATCATGTACTACCATAACATCTTCAACTTGTCCTTCATAAAAGACAATAATGGAATTATTATTTTTTAAACCTTACTCTTAAAATCATATTCAAATAGTATCAAGTAATTTTCCCAGAAGTTAGGCAGTAATATTTAAAATTATTATTTTAAGAGTCAATATCAACAAAAACAAATAGTTCTAGACTGACTGATAGTATTAAATACATTTATAAATTTCAACAAGTTGGACTAAGAAATCCTAGAAATATTTGCAATGAAAATCTCAATCTATAAGTAACATTGGGAAGAACAGATACAGTTTTCATACCTGACACATAATGACAGTTAATAAGTAAAGTTGGTTAAAGTGCAGAATAGAAATCATTTTTTTTTAGTTAAGTTCTATGAAGACCATGTTGATTCCTGACCCAATGGCAACATGTCACTTATTTCTTAGCTTACCCACAGTAGTTAGGTTTGAGTGGCAGTGTTTTCCCTTGTAGGTAGTCTCCTCTCCAGCTTCAAGAAATGGACCAGGATCAGACTAAGTCATTTTAGCAAGCCTACTAGTACTGTCATAATTTAGGGGTAGACATGTAACCCAGTACTGGACCCAAAGCAAAAGAGAAATCTGCCAGATGTCATAAGTGGTGCTCCTCTTTTAAAAATCAAGAATTAAGATGCAGAGAAATGCTGGGTTCCCTTCCATCTACCTAGGATGATGCCACATAAGAATCTGCAGCTGACACCTTGACCCCCAAATTGCTGCTCAGATAAGCAAAGGAATGCAGACCAGAATATGCTATCATCTCTGACATGATAATTTTTAAAAGCCTGGAATAGTCTAAGTGTGAAATTCTTCTATAAAATAATTAAATACCCTAGTATTTAAGCAATTTTTATTTGGAAATTCTATTTCTTGTTATATGAGACCATCCTAAGGCATATATTTTTAAGTTTTTATTTTCACTGAATACATTACTTAAGCAATAAGTTAAACCAAGGTAAAGTTCTCTATTTTGAGTATAATTCTCAAGTTTGGAATTCTGCTTAGTCTTTCTTTCAAAGGGAACTAGCACATAATTATTTTTACCACACAGTCTTGTTTTCATACATACCTAACCCAATGACAATATCTTTTTACTGACTTCTTGAATCATCTTTCCAAAACTTTAATATAACATTTAATGTTTTTCTTTTTTGTAGTCATGAAGTCTGTTTTACTCAGAAAAATATATGTGAGATAGAAATAATTTAAAAATTAAAAATAAAATAAATAACTATATACATTAAATCATCGAGCATAAGAAACAGAACATTAGCAGAATCTTTGAAGCCTATGACTAGAATTACTGACTGCAAGGATAAGTATGTACACATAGGCGTAGGCGCAGTAGCGTACACCTGTTATCCCAGCAGTCAGAAGGATCATGAGTTCAAATCAAGCCCCAGCAACGACGAGGCACTAAGTCATTCAGTGAGACCTTCTCTCTAAATGAAATACAAAATAGGGCTGCGGATGTGGCTCAGTGGCTGAGTGCCCCTGAGTTCAATCCCTGGTACAAAAAAAAAGAAAAAAGAAAAAAAAGATACATATGTACATCATCAATCTTATTACATAATGCCAAGTTGTTTTCCAAAATGTTTTTAACAGTTTATACTCTCTGTCATCAATATAAGAATGCTCCATATTATTGTCAAGATGCAATGTTATCCAACATCTTGGTTTGTGCTCATCTCATAAATGTGAAATGGCATCTTGTTAGGGTTTTCAACCTAATCTTCATAGACATACAGATTTCTTCACTTACCTGTTTCTTTTCCATGGCTTTAATTAAATTATGAAATTAATTAAGAATAGCAAGTATGATTGGTAGTAAACAGGTTCAGGAAATAATACTATACACTTTTGGTAATCACACAACCCAGCTGATGGGAGTTGAGTACACTAGTGAATAGCCTAATTCATCATGCCACAACATTGGGTTCTCAGAAGGAATGCAGAATTACATTTAATCATTGAGTAACTAAGTTGAGATCAGTTCAGAGAATTTCTACTGTCATTGGCAATAAGAATCCTGCTATAGTTGGAATCTAATTTCCAGGTTGGATGGAACACTGCTTAGATGCAATATGCAACTACACCCACTTTTAAGATCATATTTGTCTTCTACTTCCCCAGAAAATTCACACTATTTTTTCTCATTATTTAATATGGTGAAATATTTCAAAAATACAAAGAGTAACTTTAATATAATGTCATGTTTGCCATGAATCTTTATTTTTATAAGACTCAAGACCTTACATTTATCACAAAATCCCCTGTGGATCCCTAATCAATCACATATTTTATGCTCACTTCCTGGTAAATAAAACATGAATTTACTACTTACTATTCTTTTATTAGTCAGCATCTTTCAAGAAATAGATGGCACATTAAGAAGGGATCATTAAAGAAAATTTAATGAATGAGCAATTTACAATGATGTGGACAGGATTAAGGAAACCAATAAAAGATGGAATCACCCTAAGAACAAGAGTTTGAAGTCAGTACTACCCAGGCCTGTAAGATAATTAGAGTTAGTTCCTGGGACCCTGATAGAATTGCAGCATCAGAGAAGACTGCCTGAGATGATCTGCAGCCTGGTAGAGGAAAAAGAGAGTCCAGACTTCCAGTGGCCACACCCTACCCAACCAGAGGCCATATTGTCAAAGTGGAGTGTGCAGATGCCCGTATCAGAAGTGGAAGAAACAAGAAAGCAGGAAACAGTTACTTTTTATTGTTCATATGAGTGTCTAGAGGGTACAATAAAAATAACCTGTTGAAAATCTTTCAAAGAATAGGAACTTTATACTAGATTTACTATAAAATTGATCAAAATTCTTATGATATACATATGACAATTATGAGCTAAAACAATCCTTTCTATACCCATTTAATAATTTTAATACAATGACATTAAAACTTTAAAGTCAGAAGTTTAATTTTTGCTTTAACAAAATATGATATAATTTAAGAGAAAATTTTATAGCAGTAAAAAATTTAAATCTACAGTATTTCCTTCTGAAAATGAATTTATATTGTTATACATGAATAGCTTCAAGTTATGTATATAAATACATATAGCTATGTTATAGCCATGAGTAGCTTTTCAGTAACTACATTAAGACAAATAATAGTAAGTAAAGAATAAAAGAATGTTTCTAAATAACAACTCCCTCCATGCCAACTGCCCCAGACTCAGCACTTCTTAGTATGGACTACTCCAAAACCAAACTCTGAGTCAAAGACATAGATGCAGCTGATTTATTTGAAGAGTTAATCCAAGAAGCAGAAGGTAATATGAAACAGGGACTCAGAAATAGTATAGAAAAGATTCTCCCCAAAAAAGGAAAATAACTTCAGTGATTCACACTCATATAGCCCAATTATATAGGACACGAATAGCAGTAAATCATTTAATTTCACATTTTCAGTAAATTGTCTTCCAAATTACCAAGAATATAAAAATATGCTCAAAGTCAGAAATTTAATTACTTAGTTTACTATATGAACAGCAATAAAAAGGATACAATCATTTCAATCAATTAAGAAAAATAATTTTATATAATTAAATATTCATTTGAAAGAAATTTTTACAAAATAATGATAGAAAACTATTTGTTCAACATGAAAAACTGTTTTAATCAAAAACTTATGATTTTTAGCATACTTAATGGTGAGACTTTTAGAAGCATTCCCTTTAGAATGGAAATGCATGTTCATACTCATGCATGGAAATAATAAAATAATATAAAAAATAGTAATGGATTATAAGAATTAGAACAAAGCAGAGTTCAAGCTATTTTACTTCAGCTGTTTTCATATTCTACACATAAAATTCAAGAGAATCAACAAATGAAATGTGATAGCTCTAATGCAAGTTCATCAACGTTGATGAAACAATCATTAAAATTACTAATAAAGCAAAAATAGTGCAGTTTAAAATGTGACATTAATTTATTTAGTACATTTTGAGAACCCACAAGGTTTCCCCACTCATCTAGGTACTAAGGTTATAGCAGTGAGCAAAAGAGACAAAATTGCCTGCTTTCTTAAAGCTTACATTCTAGTTTTAAAAAGAAGGAGAGAGGGAGGGAAAAAGGAAGGGAAAGAAGGAAGAAAGGAAGGAAGGAAGATGAAAACATTTAATTCACTAACGCAAAAAAAGAATGAGTTATCTAGCAGCCACTTCAATGTTTATAGCAGCTCAATTCACAATAGCTAAACTGGAACCAATCTAGATGCCCTTCAATAGATAAATGGATAAAGAAACTGTGGTATATATACACAATGGAATATTACTCAGCATTAAAAGAGAATAAAATTATGGCATTTGCAAATAAATGGATGGAGTTGGACAACATCATGCTAAGCAAAGTAAGCCAATCCCAAAAAACCGAAGGCCAAATTGTTCTCTGATAAGTGGATGCTGATCCATAATGGGGGAGGGGGCATAGGAAGAATGGAGAAAATTTGGTCAAAGGGGAGGGACATGGGGGGGGTCATGGGGGCAGGAAAGATGGTGGAATGAGATGGACAAAAATACCCTAGGTACATGTATGACTGCACTTATGGTGTAACTCTATATTGTGTACAACCAGAGAAATGAAAAGTTGTAGTCCATTTGTGTGCAATGAATCAAAATGCATTCTGCTGTCATGTATACCTAATTAGAATAAATAAATTTTTAAAAAATCAAAGGCAGGCCAGGCACAGTGAAGCATGCTGTAATCCCAGCTACTCAAGAGACTGAGGCAAGACAATCACAAGTTGAAGGCCAACATCTGGGCAATTTAGCGAGATCCTGTCCCAAAATAAAAGAATTTAAAAATGACTGGGGTAGCTCAGTGGTAGAATGCCCCTGGGTTCAATCCTCACTACCAAAATAAATAAATAAATAAAGTCAAGGGCAGGTTTCACTATTCAAAAACTGGATCTGAGGGAAATAGACATCTATATGGAAAAAATGCCTATAAAGGTCACAGTTTTATGATCTTGGGGTAGGAATGTATTTCTCACACAAGATACTAAATGAACACAGATAACAAAAGGAAATGCTTGATACAGTTGATTTTTTAAAAATTTTTACTTGTACATGGAAACAATACCTTTATTTTGTTTTGTTTTTATGTGGTGCTGAGGATCGAACCCAGTGCCTCACACATGCGAGGCAAATGCTCTGCCACTGAGCCGCAACCCTAGCCCAATACAGTTGATTTTATTAAAACTATAAACTTGTATAGGACAGTAGAATTATTAAAATAAAAAAAGACAAGACCATTTGCCAAGAGAATATATTTATAATGCACATAAACTTCCAATCATTCACATGTAGGATACTTAAAGTACTCACAAAAATCAACATAAGCAATCTTTTGGGAAAATGAGTAAGTGATGTCAACAGGCATTCTAAAATAGAGAAGCAGAAATGGCCAATAAAGAAAGCAAAAGATGCTCACATTCACTAGCAGTCAGAGGAACACAAATAAAATATTCTATCAGATTGACAACAACAAAAATTTAAGTATCTTTCAATACCAAGAACTAGTGAGTGTAAATTGTGAAATCCACTTTAGAAAGAAATTTGATATTTTATATAGTAAAGTTAAAAATATTCCCATGACCCATGAATTCTAATTTCGAATATAAAAAGACACTGGGAAACTGTCACAGAGGTTTATAAGGAATCACTTTAACTTTGTTCATTCAAATTATTTATACAAACTTCATTCACTTAACATGTTTATACTTAAATACTCCAACCTAACATTGGATGAAACTAAGATTTTTCGAACTTCAAAAATATGGATGCCATCCTATTTGTTATAAAACATATGAAGTAAAGAGTTAATTCTACATAGTTTAAGTTTGGATTAAATTTTCAAAAGTAGCCATTAGTTCTGTCTTAGGCAGAGTGTGAGTCCTCCAAGATTTCTTGCAAATGTTTTTAAGTTATTAAATTGTTAATGAAAAATATTGAGTAAACACACTGAATTTTTTTTAAAGCTCACTTTTTAGAAATAAATCTTAATTACATATAGCTTTATTTATCTCTCTTATTTTGAGTTCACTGGAAGTTGGATCTCTATTTTTATTATTTTAATTATTGATATTAATAATGTATGCATTTGAGATAAAAAAATAAATGTTATTATTAAAAACAATAAATCTTATCTTTATAATATTCAGTTTGTGTTTCCAGAAAAGTGAAGTGTTTTAGGCTTAGCAATAAAAATTATGTTTTTTTTAAACTCAGAGCAATATAAGAGTATAGGAAATGTGCCATAAAAGCAGAAAAATGTGTCACATACTGATAGTGATTCATATAATAAGATAGGGAAAAATTTAAGACATAGTCTTTAATATCCCTTTTCAGTGATCTCAAAGATAAACAGACATATTGAAATTTTTCTGGCATATTGAAATTTTAAATAATTTATTGGAGCAGACAGCGAGTCATAGCTAGCAGCAATCATCAGAGGGGTTGGGTGTGAAGAGTGGCTTTTCAAAATTGCTCCTGGAATCAAGACAAGTTAAGAAAACAGTTAACTGGTTAATGTGGAACAGTAGCTCTAAAGTTTGAGGTTACTTGTCTTCTGATTGGTAAGCTTAAATTTTATTTTCCTAGGATATGAGCTGAGTACCTACTGTAAGTTAGGTTTTGGTTTACTTAGTAGGAACTCAATGTGCTAGAGCACCTCTATGTGCCCCAATTATTTCATTAAGAGCTAAATTAAGAAAATAGTTGGCTTTGTATCCAATTAATATAATACTTTTCCTTCAAAAATTATTTCTATAAAAATTATTTTTGATTCCCCTGTAAAGATGTACTTAACAAAAATAAACAAGCAAAAAAGATTACACTCACATACTGTTAGTTGGTCTATAAATTAGTACAACCATTTTGAAACACAGTTTAGAACAATGTTTATAGCAATGCAAGCCACAGCAGCCAAGTTATGGAGCCATCCCAGCTGTCCACCAACAGACAAATTGATAAAGAAAATGTGGTAGAGATACACAATGGAGTTTTACTCAGCCATAAAGAAGAATGAAATTATGGCATTTATTGGTAAATTAATGGAACTGGACAACATCATGCTAAGTGAAATAATCCAGACACAGAAAGTCAAGGGTCAAATGTTTTTTCTCATGTGCAGAAGCTAGAGCAAAATAAGGAAGTAAAAAGGGGGGACCCCATGAAAATAGAAGGAAGATCAATGGAGTAGATGAAAGAGATTGAGAGGGAGGGATGAAGGACAGGAAAAGGGAGGAACTCAGGAGTGAAATTGACCAAACTATACTATGTACATATATGAATATACCACACTAAATTTCATCTTTATGTATATCTGTAAAGCATTAATTTTAAAAACAAATAAATAGAAGGAATACCAGTAGAGTATCCATGTATGGTGGCACACACCTATAATCCTAGCAACTAGGGAGACTGAAGCAAGAGGATCAAAATTTGAGGCCAGGCCCAGCAAATTAATGAGCAATTTAGCAAGACCCTGTCTCAAAATTAAAAAAAGGAAAAAGGGCTGGGGATGTAGTTCAGTGGTAGAGCACCCTTGGGTTCAATCCTCAGTATCAAGGAGGGAAAAAAAAGATCAATAGAGTAGAGGAAGGGGAACAGAGGGAGGGATAAGGGGAGGGAAAGAGAAAGCATTGGGCACCAAAATGGAGCAAATTATATTCTATGTATATAATTATGTCACAGTGAACCACACTATTACATATAACTATCATGTGCTAATAAAAACAAATTAAATAAAAATTAAAAAGATACAATAATACAAGTTCTAGGGCTCTCATAATGTTTTCATACACTTCCCAAGTTAAAATATTAGATAGAGTATTTTTATCTGCCTAGAAAAATGAACTTAAAAATTAAAAACCAAGAGCCGGGCGCGGTGGCCCAATCCTGTAATCCCAGCACACAGGGAGACTGAGACAGGAGAATCGTGAGTTCAAAGCCAGCCTCAGCAACAGCAAGGCACTAAGCAACTCAGTGAGACCCTGTCTCTACATAAAACACAAAATAGGGCTGGGGATGTGGCTCAGTGGTCAAGTGCTCCTGAGTTCAATCCCCAGTACCAAAAAAAAAAAAAATTAAAAACCAATTTAAAATTGAAACTATAATTTAGCTACTTTCAGCAATTTATATCAATCCAACTGTCAAACTACATGGAAAAAAATTCTAATGTTTAAAAAGCTAAAGTTCAAGGAAAATTTCTAAAAATGAATAAGATACTTAGTGCTAGTATTCATAATCTACACAAAATGCATTGGCAGGAACAAATAATAAAGAATTTTAGTGTAGTTCCGATAACTAAAGCTGATTATAAAATAAGTGTTGTTGTCAGAGTAAAATTGACCACAAGTTTAATCATAGTAGCCACCAAGTGGTAAAACTTAGTATTGCACCACAAACACCTAACTCCAGTACTTAACCCTAGTACTTAGAAACATAACAAAAAGATGTACTCACTACTGAAAATTACATAATTAAATAAATATGCTATATAACCAACTAATCTACCTTCACTGCCAAAATGCTCTGCAGAATAGAGAAAATTGTAACCAATTTGATATTTATCAAAGTTTAGGACCTACATAAATGAATAAAACGTTATAAAACAAATACATTTTAAATCAATTGAATAAATAAAAAAATCAATTGAAATGATAGCAAAGGTAACCATATAAGAGTATCCAATATTTTTAGGTATCAAATGGCTCAAGATAGAACAATAAAGTACAAGGTCCTAAGTTCTATGAAGAATTAAGTATCTCTACATTAAAGAGAAGGCTTATGTAATATGCAAATGCTTGCACACATTTACACATACAGCATTAAATAGGGTGAATGTTTTTACATCTTAACATACCTATGCTAGCTGGGCCTGTTAATGGGCTTGTTGTCCAGGGGAGCAAGGATCTTTCTATATGATGAATAGTAGGCCAGGGAGTAGATTTCTATGGCTAAATAAATAAATAAATAAATAATAACAGTAATAACAATATCCAATAGCATGTTTCTAAATGCTTCTAAATACTTTGTATATACTAATTCATTAATCTTCCTAATAATAAGTAGTTATAGTAAACTGAAGAATGGCCACCCAAAGACATCAAGTCCTAATTCCTAATACCTGCAAATTCTACCTTATGAGGTAAAAAGAGACTTTGCAGACATGATTAAGTTAAGGCACCTGAAATAGTGAGGTTATCCTAGACTATCCAGATATGCTCTGCATGCAGTCAAAATTCTCCTTATAAGAGGAAAGCCAGGGAAGATTTGACACACAGAGAAGACACACACAGACAAGAAGGTGATGTGAACACAAGAACAGACCACAAGACAAAGAACGCCAGAAGCTGCAAGAGGCAAGGAATGAATCTTCTCCTATGACCTTGGGAGTCTAGTTCTCAGCCCTGTGACTCTAATTTTAGATTTGAGAATAAAGAATGTTGATTTAAGCCACTAAGAGTGCAATAATTTGTGACATCATCCACTAGATACTAATACAGTTACTATCTTTTTTTTTTTATAGATGGGAAAACTAAATTGATTGAGCTTCATGTGAAAGCTGTCCTGCCTCTGGATGTTTTGGTGGTGTGAGTCATTAAATTTTCTTCACTGTGTGAGTTTTCTGTTACCTACAATATTATCCACCTGAGAGAAGCATTGTTTCACAGTCTTGATTATTCATATGTATAAATCTTAAGTAAGTTAGATTGGATGACAAGTAATTTTGATATTTAAAAATTTTACTTTTTATAAAGAGCATATTACTTTTGGTGGGGAGAGGTACCAGGGATTGAACTCAGGGTAACCTGTAATAGTCACTATTCCACATTATGTCTTACTCTTTTTTTTAATATTTATTTTTTAGTTGTAGGTGGGCATAATATCTTTATTTCATTTTTATGTGGTGCTGAGGATCAAACCCAGTGCCTCACGTGTGCTAGGTGAGCACGCTACCACTGCGCCATAACCCAGCCCCAGGTCTTACTCTTTTAATTTTCACATATGATAGATAAAATATGGTGCTCATCCTTTTATGTCTAGCTTATTTCACTTAACATAATGTCCTCCACTTCTATCCATTTTGCTACAAATTACAGAATTTCATCCTTCTTTATGACTGAATAATATCTACTGTGCATATATGTATACCACATTTTCTTAAAATGAGATATGTAGTATCTCATTTCTGAGTTTGAGATACTACATATCACAAACTCAGCTGCTAATGGAGAATAGTATGCTTTTACAAATAAGTGAAGCAAGATATAAGAAAAACAGAAGCAGTCTTAGGATCAGTGAGCAAGGAAGAATGGTTATCATGGGGACTGTGGGAAAGAGTATACACTCATCTCAACAAAGAATGCTCAATTCAAAAAAATTCAAATTCACAAAATGTGAGACACTGCATAAGCCAAATAAAATGGACCTGTGAGTAGAATCTGAGCATTAGGCCCTCATTTTCAAATTCTCTTGGAAAAGCTCTGCAGGAATATAAAGTTCATTTGTGGATATACTGGAGATAGTGGGTTACTGTGAAAAAAACAATGAAAGCAGGAATTGAACATTGGAATCAAGAATCTTAGGTTCTCATCCCAAATATGCTATTGGGCAAATTCAAAGTATGCTAAGTTCTAGTGATGATTTTAATTAAAAATGAAAATATTGTTATAAGATTCAGTAAGAGGGCTGGGACTGTGGCTCAGTGGTAGAGCGCTTGCCTTGCACGTGTGAGGCACTGGGTTCGCTCCTCAGCACCACATAAAAATAAATAAAGGTACTATGTCCATCTACAACAGGAAATTTAAAAAAAAAAAAAAAAAGATTCAATAAGAGCAGGCTGGGGATATAGCTCAGTTGGTAGAGTGCTTACCTCACATGCACAAGGCCCTGGGTTCAATCCCAAGCACCACACACACACACAAGATTCAATGAGAGCAAAAATCTACTCTATAAAGGACATTAACAAATTAGAAGTGAATCAAAGTCAGAGCCCTTGGAATAGAAAACTGCAAATCTAGCCTGGCAAGGTGGTGCACACCTATAATCCCAGCAACTCAGGAGAACAAGACTAGAGGATCACAAGCCTGGGCAATTTAGCCAAACCCTGTCTTAATTTAAAATAAAAATTCTGGAGTGTGATTCAGTGATAGAGGGCCTCTAGGTTAATTCTTAATATTGCAAAAAGAAAAAAAAGACGGGGGAAAGCAAACCTTCTCATAGATGAAAAAGCTCCTAAAAGATAGCCAGGGATGGTCACCTTTGACCAGCATTCTCCCTTAGTTACACTGAGAAGCCACACACTTGATATGTGTCTATGAAATGGACAATAGACATAGGTAAAATGTTCCAATAAGTAAAAAAGATCAATTATTCTTGATATAGGCATTTATGAATAGGCAATGAGAATTTGATTCAAAATAAAGGATATTTATGTTTCTAGTTTCTGATGGAGTATTTGACAGATTTATCAAGAAAATGGAAGAGAGAAAAAAATCACTATTATAGAAAGCATTTGGGTAGTGTTTAGAAGATAATCTGGAAACTCATTCATATGTTATTTTATCAGTGGCCCTATGGTTCTAAAAAAAAGTATGCAAATTTTCAAACAATATGTGAAAAATGTGCCCAGCCTTAGCTATTACAATAGTTTAAGAGAGAGTAAAGAGTGAAACGAATATATTAGTTATAATCCATTGCCTTTAAGTGAGCATATCTAAGCAGGTATTATGTCTTGTGGGGAAACATTACATTTGGAAGCAATTTGGAAACAAATTGATCAGCATTTTCCACATCTTTTGAAACATACCCTCCCCCACTTAATTATAGAATACATTTATGTATAATGTCCATTTCTTGCAAATGTGACTAGCCCCTTTACTGTCCTACCTCCATTCCCATTACCATTGTCCCATTCCTAAAACTCACATTTTTCTCTTTAGGAGACTGTCTATTATCTCAGGAAAAAGTTGAAGGCATGACATAATGTTACTAAAAGCTTGGTCCTTGTCCCCAATGTCAATACAATAATGAGAACATGGTTTTTTGAGAAAAAGGAAAAAGAAGTTTTATTGCTTTGCTAGCAAAGCAAAAACACAGGAAACTCTGGTCTCAGAGACTATGATTCTCCCATCAGGGGCAACAGGAAATTTTAAAGAGGTGATTCAAAGGCTATATTCCATATGTTCTCAGTTCAGAGTTGAAATTCACTTGTTAATTTGGAAAATAATCATTTCTGAGATCTTCTGGTGCCATCCCCAAAATCTGAATTACTTCATTCTTGTTCTGGGTGTGTACTCAAGGACAGATAACTCTGCCTAGGATGGGGAAAAAATGTAATCCTGCTTCTCCTAAAAGGGAAGGGGAGAGTTTAAGGAGAAGCAGGGAGAGAGGAAGAGAAACATGTCCCTTTTAAAAGTAAGTTGCAGTGGCAAAGCAACAACGGCTATATTCAAAGCTTAAAGTGGACCACTGTCACAAATTTAAATGAGATGTGATTGATATGTACCATCAGGCTTCTTCTTATTGAATGTTGCTCTGATTTTTCCAAAATATACCTCTGGTTCTTTGGTGATAGAATGCTTATATACACACACATCAGATAAAGCACTAATCTCCAGGATATATAAAGAACTCAAAAAACTTAACACTTGTTTATTGAACAAACAACCCAATCAATAAATGGGCTAAGGAACTAAACAAACACTTCTCAGAAGAAGATATATAATCGATCAATAAACATATGAAAAAATGTTCAACATCTCTAGTAGAGAAATGCAAATCAAAACTACTCTAAGATTTCATCTCATTTGAGTAAGAATGGCAATTATCAAGAATGCAAACAACAATAAGTGTTGGCAAGGATGTGGGGAAAAAGGCACACTCATACATTGCTGGTGGAACTGCAAATTGGTACAACCAATCTGGAAAGCAGTATGGAGACTCCTCAAAAAACTTGAAATGGAACCACCATTTGACCAAGCTATCTCACTCCTTGGTTTATACCAAAAGGACTTAAAATCAGCATACTATAGTGACACAGCCACATCAATGTTTATAGCAGCTGAATTCACAATAGCTAAACTGTGGAACCAACCTAAATGCCCTTCAATAGATGAATGGATAAAGAAACTATGGTATATGTAAACAATGGAATATTACTCAGCAATAAAAGAGAATAAAATTATGGCATTTGCAGGTAAATGGATGGAGTTGGAAAATATCATGATAAGCAAAGTAAGCCAATCCCCAAAAACCAAATGTTGAATGTTCTCTCTGTTAAGTTGCTGATCCATAATGGTCAGGGAGGGGGGAGCATGGAAAGAATAGAGGAACTTTGGATTGGGCAAAGGGGAGGGTGAAAAATGTGAAAAATGTGGATCTGAGTAATTTTTCCAGGGTTACATAACCTGTAGATGTCAGAATTTGGAGTTAAAGCCAGGTTTGTGTTGCTCCTAAACCTTTACTTTTCATAAAAACATACTTCATCTTCAAATGAAGCATTTCAAAATGTACCCATGGATCACAAAGAGAAAATATGGTTGTGTGAAAATTCCAGGGAGGTAACAATAGAAAGGGCTTTAATCAATAGACTATTCTAAACCTCTATGACCTGGACAAATAAAAGACTCCATAAGCTTCCATCTGCTAATTTGACATATCAAAACTATTAATAGATATGCACAATAAATATCAGTTTCTGAATGCATACTGTGGACCAGACACTCATAAATACCATACAAACATTTTGAGATAGGAAATTTAGGGATTAAAGAAAGAATGGAATCTCAAAAGGGAAATGCCTATGAACTCTTAGAATACAGGAAACTTCCATGGACCACTGGAATGAAAAACAACTCTCAAGGAACTCACCCCAACCTTGCCAATGAAAAAGCAGCAAAACCTCAAGATATCCAGAAGGCATCTGGAGAGACTGCTCCTTTAGGGAGTATACCCATTAAAGGCTCTGGTGACCACAAAGTGACTCTAGCCTCATCTTAATAGTAAGATACATATCCCCAGGTGGAGATTTAAGACATTAATAAGACATGTGGTGAAGCAAATAGCACCATTAGAACACACAAGGGCAACCCACAGCACAAGACTCCGCCTCTAGTCCAGCACCCTAGCTACATGGTAAATATTGGAACCCCAGGCTGAAACTACGCATGACTCTCTTCTTGATTGCCTGCGCTTTCATGTTTGAGTGTGTACTTTCCCATTATGCCAACATATCCTTGAATTCTTTTCTGCAATAAGTAAAGAACCCAAAAAGTCCAGGTAGAGGTCTCCTCTGCTCTTGAATAATTGGGTGGTGATAATTTCATTTAATCCTTACAAGAATTCCATGAAGTAGATATTCTATTCATTATGGAGATTTTAAAACTGAGTTCAAAGATCCTATGTGAATTGACCAAAGCTATCTACTTCACAGGCTGTTTTTCAGGGGTATATAATATTCATGTGAAGATACTGTATAGATTCTAAAATTCTATAGAAAGACAAGGGTACTATTTTCAGATTTTTATTTCAGTTTTTCCATCATTTTGTCTCCAAGTTACATACTCTCTGGAAGGCACAAGTTTCATTAGTCTTACAAAAAAAATACTGCCGTCCTTTGACAAGAGTTTATTTTATTAGCACTTTTTTTTCATTTATTTATTTGTTCTATTTAGGCTTACATGATAGCAGAGTGCAATTTGATTCACTGTACACAGATGGAGGATAACATTTCATTTCTCTGATTGTATGTGATATAGAATCACAACATACATGCAGTCATACATAAAGCTAGGGCTATGATGTCCATCATATTCCACTACCTTTACTGTCCCCATGCCCCCTCCCCCCTTACACTCCTGTGATCAAAGCTACTCCATTCTTCCCGTGTCCTCCCCCACATTATGGATCAGCATCCACTTATCAACAAGTACATTCGGCATTTGGTTTTCTGAGATTGGCTTACTTCACTTAGCATGATATTCTCCAACTCCATCCATTTACCTGCAAATGCCATAATTTTATTCTCTCATATTGCTGAGTAATATTCCATTGTGTATATATACCACAGTTTCTTTATCCATTCATCGGTCAAGGGGCAACTAGGTTGGTTCCACAGTTTAGCTATTATGAATTGAACTGCTATAGACACTGAAGTGGCTGTGTCACTGTAGTATGCTGTTTTTAAGTCTTCTGGGTATAGACCAAGGAATGGGATAGCTAGGTCAAATGGTGGTTCCATTCTAAGTTTTCTAAGGAATCTCCATACTGCTTTCCAGATTGGTTGCACCAGTTTGCAGTTCCACCAGCAATGTATGAGTGTGCTTTTTTCCCCACAACCTCGCCAACACTTATTGTTGTTTATATTCTTGATAACTGCCGTTCTGACTTGCATGAGATGAAATCTTAGGGTAGTTTGATTTGCATTTCTCGGATTGCTAGAGATGTTGAACATTTTTTCATATGTCTGTTGATAGATTGTGTATCTTCTTCTGTGAAATTTCTGTTCAGCTCCTTGGCCCATTTATTGATTCGGTTGTTTGGTTTTTTTGGTGTTAAGTTTTTTGAGTTCTTTATATATACTGGAGATTAGTGCTCTATCAGATGTGCATGTGGCAAAGATTTGTTCCCAGAATGTTGGCTCTCTGTTCACTTCATTGATTGTTTCTTTTGCCGAGAAGAAGCTTCGCTTTGAAATCTCTGCTTCCGTTCCCAGTAGAAGAGATTTATGTAAATTATTGACCTGGGAGCTTTAAAATCAAATTAGGTACCTAAAGTGAGTGTTCTTTCTTTTTCCAAATTATTTATTTTAAGGGCTTTAGACATTCTTTCTCTCATCCTGCATTTGTCAAGCAAATCAAAGTTTAGATCTTAAAAAATTAAATTCATTTCTTATTTTACCATTCATTTAGGTAAGCCTTAATTTTTAAAAAAGTTTGAATATTTTAATGGAAGAAATCTCAAAATGTAGACTAGGAGATTGTATAAAAATATATTTTTCATCAGTTTTACAATTGCTTATTACTACATTTGTTAGAAATAATGAGGTGCCTTAAGAAATCAAACATGCTCAGATACGGGTGGACAAGGCATATTTTACTTCTGCAGAAGGGCTCTCACCCAAAGGGAATTCAGCAAGCAAGCACACCAGGGCAGGTAGCCCGCCAACATTTATCCCAAAGGAGGTATTGCCCCTTGCTCCTGATAGGAAGAGCTCAGGGTACAATCTACATGATTAGCTAATGTTAAAATTAGGTGGGCAAAAGGGAAGGGCTACAGTTAAATCCAATTAAGGCTGAATACTAGATTTTGAAAATAAACCACCAGACTATTTCTCACCATCTTAGCAATTTAAAATTGGGATGAGTATTTCAACCTATGGTGTGTCATGCTTTATTGGCAATGCTTTTTCTTACTTAGAGGTACATAAATCAATTGTGAAACTTAGAATCAATAGCATCTTAAATATGATCAAATATGAGAGCGTCATTACATTCTTCTATTCTTTTTACAGTAAAAGCTTATTTCAAAAACAAACCATTCCATCACAGTCTCAGCAGGATGGCTACATAGAATTAAGTACTACTAGTAAAAGTTTATCATTTATCATTATAATCTATTAATATGTATTTAATTCTCATAGTCATTCTCTTACATGTTATTATTTCTAATTTCTACTTTCAGAAAATTATCATTCTAAGATAACTTTTGATGTTGTCCATTAGCAATTAATACTAAAATTCAACCACAAAATTATAATGAAATATTAGCTATAGATTTAATTACTATAAAAACCCTGTGCTTTAAAACATGTTTAAATCTTATGAAGGATCATAATTTCCTTTTTTATCTAGTAGGAACACTTATGAAAAATAGAGCATGCAGGTTCTAATTGTGGCAAATAAATAAACATGACAGTTTCTTCACACTTCACTTTGTGGACCTTGACACATTTGAACACTTACTAAGATTAGGCACTGAACATTTTAAAAGTTGAGTTTTTCTAGCTGCTTTGGCCTAAATGTCCCCCAAAATCCACATACTAAAATTAATACCTATTTTTTCATTATTAGTTCTAATCAGTTATACATGACAACAGAAAGCTTTTCAATTCACTGTACACAAATGGAGCAGAATTTTTCACTTCTCTGTACATTGAGTCACACATTCATGCAGTCATGTATGTACCTAAGGTAATGATGTCTGTCTCATTCCACCATCTTTCCTACTCCTGTGCACCCACCTTTGCCCCATCCAGAGTTCCTCCACTCATCTTCTGCCCCCCCCCCATTATAGATTAGCATCCACTTATCAGAGAAAACATTGGGCCTCTGGAGTTTTGGGTGAAACTTATCCCTATTGTGGTGGTGCTAAGAGATGAGGCTTTTGGGGAAGGGTTTTGGTCATGAGGACTGCACCCTCCTGAATGTATTACTCCATATCTTATAAAAAGAGCTGGGGGGAGTACCTTTGGCCCTTTTTGCTATTCTGCTCTTTGGCCATTTGAGAACACAATTCTCACTTCCTGTTCTCTGCCCTTCTGCCATGGTTTTGACATGAGGTATCCCCCAAACACTGATGTGTGAGACAATGCAAGAAAGTTTAGAGGCAAAATGATTAGGTTTGAGAGCTTTAACCTAATTAGTGCATTGATTCACTTGAATAGATTAACTGGGGTGATAACTGTAGACAGCTAAGGTGTAGCTGGAGAAGGAAGGTCACTGGAGAATGCATTCAGGTATGTATTTTGTTCCTGGAGAGGAATCTCTTTCTGCTTCCTGGTGACCATGTACTAAGTTGCTTTCATCCATCACACTCTTCCACCAGGATATTCTGCCTCACCTCAGGCCAGAGCAATTTTGCCAACTGTCTATGGACTAAGACCTCTGAAACCATAAATGCCAAATAAACTTTTCCTCCTCTAAAATTTTTTTTGTCATGTCTTTTGGTTACAGAGCCAAAAAATAAAAAAAGCTGACTAAAACAACTCCCACCCATTCTACCACATAAGGACATGTATATAAGGTCCTCACCCGTCACCAAATGCTAAACACCTTGATTTGGGGCTTCTCAGACACCAGAAGTGTAAGAAATAGTTAGCACACATCTGTAATCCAAGCTACTCAGGCAGCAGAGGCAGGAGGATCACAAGTTCAAGGCCAGCCTGGGCAACTTAGCCAGACTTTGTCTCAAAATAAAAAATAAGAAGGACTGGGATGTAATTCAGTGGTAGCACTTTTCCTGGCTTTAATCCCCAGCACCACGAACAAGAGAAGGAGGAGAGGAGGAGAACAGAAAGAGGCAGAAGAGAGAGAGAGATTTCTGTGCTTTATAAATTATCTAGACTGTGGTATGGTACAGCAACACAAAAAATTAATATCTAAAAGACATTAGACAACTAAAAATTCTTTGGGGCTAGGAATGTAGCTCAGTAATACAATGCTTGGTTGGCATGGGTTTGATCCCCAGCATTGCAAAAACAAATAAAAAATGACTATATGTGTAAAACTTATTTGTTTGTATATTTGTTTGTTTGTTTATGAGATAAGGTCTTGCTATGTTGCCCAGGCTCATCTCAAACACTGGGCTCAAGAGTTCCTCCTGCCTAAAAAACCTCTTGAATAACTGGCCAATAGATAAAAAGCTACCATGCCCAGCTTTAAAACTTTTTTCTTTGACAAGCATGTATACAAAACTCTCCTATAAAAGGCTTTATGTAAAAAATTCTGGGAAACTATACATTTCCCACAAAAGCAGTGTCAAGTGGATATCATCTCATCTAAAGATGATCCCCAAATCATGATGGTTTAACTTAAGAGTCTTTGACTTTATAATGGTGATATGCATTCAGAAAAAAATACTTTCAATTTTGAATTTTGAGTTTTCTCTGAACTCATGATATTCTGTATGATCTCTTCCCATGCTGGACAGCAGCAGTGATTCACAACTCTGTCAGTCACTTGATCATGAGGGTAAACAATTGATACTCTGTGTTACTGAGCTATGATGCTCAGTAGATTAAGTGGATCAAACACGTTTTCAACTTACACAGTGGGTTTACAAGGATATAACCATACTTCAAGTTAAGGAACATCTGTATTCCCCATAAAGGGTCCTGAGGCATGTATGCTAGCATCTTTAAGAAGTTTCAGAAACACTGAGAAATAAGCAGTGAGAGGCATTTTTCAATTTACAAAATGACATCCTTTTCCCTAAAATTCCTACTTTTTATTAGAAAGTCTCAAGTAATTAATAAAATAGAATCTGTGTTCTTAACAACCTATATATGGAATTTGAATTAGAAAAATATGTCAAATTATTTCAGTTAATCTACTCTATACACAATTATCACCAGATTCTCCATTCGCTTGACATATTTTTTAGTTCCATTAGAGTAGAAATAGCCATCATCTTAGAGAATACAGATATTTGAAGAAATGGAAACAAAGTAAAACAGATATTTGATGAAATTGAAACAAAGTGAAGAGTAAATTAGCTCAATCCTCTATTAAAAAAAAATTTTTTTTGGTACTGGTGATTGAATCCAGGGGAGCTTTATCAGTGAGCTACAGACCTTTCTATTTTTTGTTTTGAGACAGAATCTTACCAAGACTGGCCTTAAACTTGCAATCCTCCTGTGTCAGCCTCCCGAGTCACTAGGATTATAGGCATGCACTACACACCTGGCCTGAGTTTATCATTTTAATATAATCCTAGTTAGAGCCAAGGATTACTTAAAGTGTCTGAAACAATACATGTTTTCAAACAATACATGTTATGAAAAACCCCACTTAATGAAGTTATAAAACTGTAAAACAGATTAGGTTTTATCTGAAAATGTTATAATAATTAAAGTTGGGAAAGGATAAATAAAGAACTTAGCATCAAGGCAATAATTTGGCTATTGAAGTAATAAATAAGGCATGAAAACTACATGAAACTATTAGCAATTTAAGGGAGCAGACTCTATAAAATAAGGTTAGTATTCCACTTTGTCCAATACTGAATAGAACTCTAGTTTTCAGAATAAAACAAGTTGGAGAATAATCTGATAGAAGGGATAAGGAAGATCAAATGGTTCAAGTACTACAAAAAAAAAGGATAAAAAAGATGTTTTAATTTAGTAATTAAAGTAATTTAGTAATTTAGTAATTAAACTCAACACTCAATTAAACACTTAGGATGAATAAACTAGACAAACATATATTTGTTTCAGTGAATGTATTTGTGAAAAATAGGTAGAAAATGCTAAAGATTTTTTAAATTTTGACCCATTAAAAACATAAAATTTATATATATGTGTGTATATGTATATATGAGTCAATCTTACATAATAAATCTCAATAATAAATGTGCATATGTACATATATGTTTTAGTGAGGCACCCTGTAACTTTTGATCCTATTTAATACAGGATAAGCATTATCATATTATCATTTCTTTTTTGGGGGGGAGAAAGGGGGTACCAGGAATTGAACTCAGAAGTACTCAACCACTAAGCCACATTCCCAGGCCCAAGTTGTGTTTTATTTAGAGACCCCGTCTCTCACCAAGTTGCTTAGTGCCTCGCCATTGCTGGGACTGTCTTTG
This sequence comes from Geosciurus inauris, assembly GCA_004024805.1. Lineage (NCBI taxonomy): Eukaryota > Metazoa > Chordata > Mammalia > Rodentia > Sciuridae > Geosciurus > Geosciurus inauris. The sequence goes on from PVHX01000325.1 coordinate 295,849, forward strand.
AACTCGGGATCCTCCTGTCTCAGCCTTCCAAACCACTGGGATCACAGGCATGCACCACCATGCCTGGCCATTTATCATTTCTTTACAATAAATTTTCAAAATTCTTTCTTTCTTTTTTTTTTTTAGCACTCTTGAATTTATTCATCATGTGTACATTTTACTGTAAGAAAAAAGTTTAAAGTTTAAATCTGCAGATGGAATTTTAGTAGTCCAATCCCTTAAACCAAAAACAAAGCAGGAATTGAAATCCATATGATTTCCTCAAAATTACACCATGACAGAAACATAACTTGGACTTGTATCTCTGGCTCAGAATCCATTCTATTTCCACTGCTTGTCCTGCCTTTCTGAAGACCCCAAATACCACATTATGGACTTTCCTGGTTCTTTACCTTGCAGATGGCAGATCATAGGATTTCTTAGCCAATGTAATCTGTGGAGCCAATCCTGCATATTAAATCTCTTTATACATACTTCCATGTATATTCTATTGGCTCTGTTTCTCTGGGGAACCTGACAAATACATGTACAAAAGTAAGAAAAATAAAGCAAGGTAGGCTTTTTCTTTTAAATCTTTATAGTTTTGGTTGAACCTTGATAATGAAAGCAATTTTGGAAGAGCCTTATAAGATATGGTCTCATTTTCTCAGTTAGCCTTTTTTTAAAAAACTTTACTATAAATGCTCTTCTAACTACTATGATGTGTTGAAGTGTTATAATACCCCAAAGCTGCTAATTCACACCTTCTAGTTCAAACTTTACTAAAATTTCTAGACAGAAGGAAAAGAAGAATGAGGAAAAAAGAAGCGAGCAAGGGATGAAGGCAAAAAAGAAGAAAATTCAAAGGAAGAAGGAAATAAGTAAGCAAATGTGTCAGGATCTAACTCTAAAAAAGCAGTTATGTATAAAAACTGTATGATTAAATAGATATTTTTGAATATTAAATATTCAAAACATTATATTTAGAGTGACTTTTTACCTATCTAGCATGAAATCTCTTAGGCACTTAGTTTGTGGTTAAGTGTAGCTCATTACAAGAGCTGGCATGACCAATGTACATTTGCAATTGTTTCTGCACTTAAGCCCATGAAAAGGGGTCAAAGGCAATACCTAGGATTAGAGTGGTGGGCAGGAATGAGTGCTGTAGCAAACAGTCTAAGTACACAGACAATTTGACTGGATGGACTGCCAAGAGTTCTATGGAAACAGAACCTAAAGCTAAGCTCACATATCAAAAAGAGGGCCAAGTCAGGCGGAAAAGCATAGGCTGAAGACTAATGGGTGATATGAGCAGCTGGGCTTCCCACCTCCCTTTGTGAGAAGGAATGGACAGCACTTGTGAGTTACTTAGATCTTAAAGCCTGGGATCTACTTGTTTATCAATGGCCCTTAGATAATTCAAATTTTCTACATTTAATAACAATGTAATGTTTATGTATATCTTCATTTAAAGAAAAAGATATGAAAACTCTTAAAATGCTGAGTAGTTCTCAAAAGTCAAAGTTGAACCAGAGCATAAGATCCATTTCCTCATTTCTAGCATCATTACATCTGCCTGTTATGCTGCTTCCCATCAAAATGATTTAAAGTTATTCTTTTTTCCCCTAATGCTATGCCCCAATGATGCCACATAAATCTCAAAGTAATTTTAGAGTTATATTTCTTTTCAGAATGCAAAGGCAATCTCTAGTTGATGGAGAGAGTGAAATAATACTAAATGAAGGGTTTTTAACTTAAAGAGATGTTTTCTATATTGCTTTTGTATCAGAAATATATATATTTCAAATGTGAGCTCTTGCAACAAAATGTTTGCTTCCCTGTGTACTCACAAACTGGTATATAGGAATATAACATAAAGGTTAATTAGGGCTGGGATTGTAGCTCAGCGGTAGAGCGCTTGCCTTGCATGCGTGAGGCCCTGGGTTCGATCCTCAGCACCACATACAAAACAATAAAATAAAGACATTGTGTCCATCTACAACTAAAAAAAAAAAAATTTAAAAATTTAAAAAAAAAAAAAAAAAAAAGGTTAATTAACACTGTGGGCTTAAAAGTCAAATACACAAAGGTTTTAATCATGACTCTGATAAACGATGTGATCTTGGGCAAATGACTTAACTTCTTAGGTCATAGATTCTTTATTCCTAAGGTAAGGATAGTAATAGTAGCTCCCTCAAAGGACTGTTGTGTAGATTAAATTAAAAATGCCCTTAAGGGCTTAGCCCAATTCCTAGCATAGAGTTAGTGCTCAATTAATATATGCTAATAATAGTAATAATAGTCCTCCTTAGATTTATGGCAGGAAGTTCACAAGAGGAAGCCCAAGACTTCCTCTTGGTGCTTCAGTTATGCTGGTGTCCATGACACGGAACTGGTGTCACCTGTGAGGCCACATCAGGGAGGATGGCATGCCTCCCAGTGTTTTCCAGGAGCACTGGTGTTGCACCACACACACACAACTCTGAAAATCTAAGTAGATTTCAAAGTTGCTTAAATAGCCTTCTTGGCCAAGTGTTATGTAAGTTGCCAACTGGCAGTGGAATGATTTTCCACTCAAACTTGGCAGCAGCAGGGTTTAAACAGAAAACTGGGAGGAGGGTAGAGGAAATAATATGCTTCCTTCCTCAGGGCAATTTTAGACTATTTGGCACCATGGAAAAAAATTGTAAAGGAAAGAGAAATTCTGTAGAAGGACTGCAGTATTTATTTTTAATTTTTCAAAAACAAATTGAAAGGAATTTCTAGTTACCATCAGAAAAATGTTCCTCATACCATCTTTTCATATTCTATGAACTCTCTTCCTCTTCCTTCTCCTCCTGCTGCTGCCGCTGCTGATGTCAGAGTTTCTTCCCTTTGGTGCTCTCATGTGAGTAGAGCGAATCTGCGTATACTGAATCAAGTAAGAGATATTTGATTTTGGTGGACCTATACAGGTTCTTCTTTTCCTTTAAAATATAAAATAGCATCCAATATCAAAATAAGTCAGTTGATATTTCCATCATTCTTGAGAGTAAAACAAATCAGAGTGGATTTGAGTGGATTTTAAGTCTTCCCTAGCCATTCTCCAACTCAAATTATTTTAATGGTATTCTAACCAAATTAAGAGACTTGCAGGGATAAAGTTTCTATATGCTTCTTCAGAAAACAGTACCCCAAATCACTAATAGGTAATGTTTTCTTATTAATACATGCGTGACTTAAGTCCAAAGATTTGATGTAAGGCATAAAGATACATAAAATACATTTAAAAGAGAGGAAAAGAGGTGAGAAATCAGGAAAAAACATAAAAGCAATTTTAGGGAAAAAAAGGTATCACTACTAAGTATGTGCTATCAATTTAACTATGCATCTCAGAAGTATATGCAAGAAGATCAATTATATTATTTAATATGTACAAGCTTGATAACAACAACAATGATTTGCACAAGAAAGCTTACATTTAGCTCATAGAAATTCCTCCTGCTAAGGTTTCTAACAATTTGCTTGTTTGTAAAAGAGAACACTATTATTTGGGATATGGAAGTAAATAAAATTATATTTCAGAGATTCTGCTGATATATTGAGGGAGAAGATGCTATGGTATCATCAAAAATAAATACAGTTAGTTAAAACAGAGAATAAAGAGATAGTCAATATGTTCTATGATAGTATTCACCTGTGTGATTTTTTAGCCATTGGTACTGCTTAAAAAAATCTTTAAGGAAAATTGGATTCTAATAATGGATTTGATTTACTGAGATACCTTAAATTAGAGACCGGTAGTTTTCCCCTTCATAGAAGTAATATTACTGTGGTAGAAAGATTCATGACCTTCCAAATATGTCCATGTCCTAATTCCTGAAACCTGTGACTATGTTACCAAACATGCCAAGAGGGACTTTAGAAATGTGATTGAGTTAAGGACTTCAAGATGGTTAGCGTTATTGTGGTTACCTGAGTGAGTTCAATGTAATCACAAGAATCTCTAGAAGAGGGAAGCAGGTAGTTCAGCGTCAGAGGGGAGTGATAACAGAAGCAGAGGTTGAAGTGATCATGAAGGACAATAGCATGAGCTCTGGAAGGCAGGTGGCCTCTAGAAGCTGGAAAAGGAATTTTCCCCAGAGGCCTCTGGAAGGAAAGCATCCCTGATGTTACCTTGCTTGTAGAACTTCCGATCTCCGAAACTATGTAAGATAATAGCCTTGTCTTTTTTAAGTCACGGTCACATAATAAGAAATATTTGGTCTCTGCACCTGGTTCCTGACACAGAGCTCCTAAATCCCTTGGAATTTCCCGGGTGATAGAAGCATCATTTTTTTCTAATGAGGAGATGATTAGTAGGCTCCTGGATGGCCTCAGGATAGGGGCTGTTTGCCAGGGTAAACTAACCATATGGTTAAGGATGGAAATTTTCAGCCCCTCCCATGATCCCCAGCAAGGGGAGAAGGGCTGAAAGTTGACTTAATCACCAATGGCCAATGATGTAATTAATTATGCCTAAGTTGTGAAGCCTCTATAAAAACTCAAAAAGCCAAGTTTTGAAGAGCTTCTAGATGGCTGAACACACGGAGGTGCTTGGAGGGCGGAGCACCAGGGATAGGGCATGAAAGCTCCTAGTCCCTTTCCACATACCTTGCCCTAAATATACTTGCATCTAGCTATTCATCTGTATCTTTTCTAATCCTCTTTATAATAAATGGGAAAATCTAAGTAAAGTGTTTCCCTGAGGTCTGTGAGTCACTCTAGCAAATTAACCAAATCAGAAGAGGGAGTACAAGAATCTTATTTAAAGCTGGTTGTTCAGAAATAAAGGAGGGAGTGGTTAAGAGTAGATCAATGCTTGATATATACACATATGGAAATATTCCATTAGTTTGTGTTATTAATATGAGTTATAATTACAATAATAATTACTTTTGAAAGAAGTATAGGTGACAACCTACTACTTGCAATTGATATCTCAAGTTGGAGGCATCAGTCTTATGGAACTGAACCCTTACCCTCTAGCATCCAATGCTATTTCCAGGTAGATAATATCAGAATTGAATTGAATTAGAGGACAACCAGTTGGTATCTACTAGAGAATTGCTTGGTGTATTGGGGGAGACCACACACTTCAATGTCAGAAGTGTTATGGTGTGCAAGAGTCAGAAAAACATTTTTTTCTATATTCATAAAATTTGTGGTAATATGACTAATGCAAATGATTAGGAACTACCTATTTTACTTATTGAACAAATGACTTTCTACTCAGGATCAAAAGCAAATGAATATGTGCAGATATTTAGAAATCATGCCCACTTGAAAACATATGTCCTATATTTTGCCACAAAATGAGCCCCAGTTATATTTAGAAACATAACAATTTTCAAACTATGCTTCATAGCACTGTGGTTTAGTGGGTTATTAATAGGTGTTAAACTCCCACCACCCCCCAAAAATTCTAAAATTAAGTAACTTAGCAAACTGTGCTTTTTAATTATGGAATAACTAAAATGATTCTTAAAAGTTATCTCAGGAGTCTAGATTTACTAAGAAACTTTGGGGGTTATTCAAATAATCCACATGAAATCAACTCTACTCTAAGGGACAGGTGGATGATGAAGCTTGGTTGGCAGAAAAAATACACATACTGAAGATATTTTCAATGTTCCAATATACATAGTACATACATATACCATGTATGTACACATGTAAACATAATAAAAGTGTCATCCAAGCCTTAGAAGGTCTTGTTTATCAACTCTCATCATAATTTCCTGTTTTCAGCCAGGCCCATGTGGTCATAACTGTAGTTACTGTTCATTAAACACAAAGCCTTCTCAGCAATAGACTATAAGATAACTGGACCCTAGTGTCTCTGCCACCTGCCACTGACCCTAACCATGGGATCATGGCTTGGCTTTTATTTGGAGAAATGACATAAGGACTACTCACCAATCAAAATGAAAAAAAAAAAAAGCAAGTTTTATCTCACTTACTTAGTTCAGCCCTTATAATTCACTCAACCTACTCCTTCCCTTATCCAATTCTCCCCAGCAAAAAGGGGGAAAAAACTTGACAAGAATATAAGTTTAGTGAGCCACAAATCTGAAATATGACTATTGCAAAGTTGTAGGTCTACCCTAAATAACATGATTATAACACTGTAATCTCAAATTTCTGGAGCATAGAAAAATGGTTTCAAAGATGATCAATTATAGCACAAGGCTTGGTCTTCATAATAATGACAAAGTGAACATTTTAACACATTTTTTCACCATAGAACTAATGAGCACCAGGAAACTTCAAGAGAAATAAGAAACTATAAAGTGTTTTTCATACATTTAGAACCTAGAAACTTCTCCTCTAATGTGTTTAGAGAACAAAATTTGAAAAACAATTCACTAATTGCATATGGAAATTTCCTATAAAGTAGTCATTGTCTTTGAGAATTATTGTGCAAGAAAAAAAGAGTCAATACTAAAAAAATTCTATGTGGGCAATTTGAGAATTCATTTTGGTGAAATTAAAGACACTTTTTTTTAGGTGTCAGAAAGAAGGTTTGGGCCCTTCCTGTTGAACAGCTGCAGCCAAGCAATCAGGATAGACTAACAGTGTCCAACTGTCAGGCGCACAATTAATCAGAAATTGAGGTCATGAGATCATGATAGGGTTGGAATCACAGAGGTCAACATCTGGCATGAAATTGTAACAGTTAATAGAAATCTAGGTCACCTAAAATCACTCTTACTTTCCAACTCAAACAAAAAGCTCAGAAGCTAAAAATTAGATTCAAAATTAGTACCTCATCATCATCCCAAGTACCAAAATTTAAATTGTAGGGAAAAAAATATTGAAAGCAAAACAAAAAAAATGATATACTGAAAAATAATTGTCATTATTTAAAAGCATCATGGAAAGTCATATATGTCTGAAAAAGGATCAATCACTTGTCATCTGAAAATTCCATAGGTCATAGGCTCAGACCAGAATAATTTCCTTTTTCTTAATCCTCTTGTTTTTCCTTAAGTACTGGGGGGGGAGAAAAAACTGCATATAGTGGGGCACACCTGTAATTCTAACTACTCAGGAGGCAGAGGCAGGAGGATTGCAAGTTTGAGGCCAACCTAGGCAACTCAGTGAGAACTTGCCTCAAAATAAAAAATTAAAAGGGCTGAGGATGTCAGGGCTGGGGTTGTAGCTCAGTGGTAGAGTGCATGCCTAGCATGTGTGAGGCACTGGATTCAATCCTCAGCACCACATAAAAACACATAAATAAAATAAAGTATTGTGTTCACCTACAACTTAAAAATGGGGGCGAGGAGGGCTGGGTATGTAGCCCAGTGGTAAAATGCTCCTGGGTTCAATACCCAGTACAAAAAAAAACCTGAAAAAATTTTCTACTTTTGAGAATGTTCAAAAAAATGGCATATAAAAGCAGGGAGCAGAAATACATGCCTGTAATCCCAGCTACTGAGGAGACTGGGGCAGAAAGATCACAAGTTCGAGGCCAGCCTTAGCAACTTAATGAGACCTCTATCTTAAAGTAAAATTAAAGTGGCCTGGAGATGTAGCTCAGTGTTGGAGGACCTCTGAATTCAGTCTCCAGTACTGGGGTGGATGGGTGGGACAGGGATGGCATAAAATTTGACCATCAAATTTTTTTCCACCATAGAAAATTATCAGCTGAACTTCCCCTATTCCAAACTACTGGAAAAAGAGAAATTATCTACCTTGGAGTTCGAGGGTGACTCAGTGGTAGAGTATGTGCATGCATGAGGTCCTGGGTTCAGTCCCCAGCACCAAAAACATTTTTAAAAAATTATTCACCTGGGAAGAAAAACATTATAAACACAGCTTTTATTTTAAGCCTGAGAAAGCTTATAAATACAACTATTTACACTAACACATAACACCTGATTAGTGTAGGACAGTATTAATCCTTCAGAAAGAAACTGGCCAGACAGAACATGGCCATGCATCTATGAGCTTATTATCTTGGGTGAATTATCTGTCCTTTGACAATAGAAATGATGTGATTAATTTCAAAAACAAGAGATATATTTAACTTATATTACTTACATTTTCACAAAATAAACTTTAAATACAATCACAGTAATAAACATATTTTGTCACTGAGATTAATTTACTTATGCAATATTTACTGAATGCTTTCTGCAGACCTTGAACTAACAATGATGATTATTTATCTGTGTCTATCTCATAACTTCATGCATTAAATTCCTCTCCCAACAAACATAAAATTCTTTATGACCAAAAATAAATTATTTATTCTATAATTCTATATCTTTAATTCTATGTAGATATCTAAATCTATTTTCTCTATGCAGAGAAAGTTTTTAAAATACTAAACTGGAATAAGTCCTTAAATTGTGCATTATGGGGGCTTGCTATACTTCTTTACAGTTTTGAATGGCATGCTTTCTTAAAATACAAAAGCAGTTTACTTTTTTCCTCAGGTTTATTGAGATTGGTCATAATTTGGACTGACACTTTGTAATAAAAGCAAATAAATTCAAGAGAAAAATCATTTTAGTGTATGTTTTCTTACAGGCACTAATTTTAAAAGTTAGTCATTTCCTAAAGAAAAAAAATCCAATCTTCAGAGATTTTATTTTGTCTAAAAGTATGCCTATTTTCACTTTGTGTTAAAGTTTAATAGCATTTCCACTTGATAAAGTGTTTTAGCAGAAACATGCACAATAAAAGCAGCCATGAAAATTAAAATGATACACTGCAACCTGGAATATTTTAGAAGAAAATTGCCTAAACAAAAGATTTTTCAATACCTAGACAAGCAACTACACTTATAAAAAGGAAATTGTTTCTCACAGAAATAATAGGAATGAACTCTAATTTATTACAATTGCAAATTACTTTTCCAAAAGTGTTGTAGTGATGACCCTGATTTCTTTGAAAATACTGTAACTTTTGTTTAATGGAATCATGCTTCTCACAACCAGTTATCATGTTGTCGTATCTTGTATTGCATAAGTAATTGCAGTGCAAAAGGAGAGAGCACTGCCATTGTTTACAGGAGAAGTTAAAAGATAATATCATGTAATTGAAGCATCATTTTCAGGCAATCTATTAACAACCAACACAGACACGTTTCACTGCATGATCCACATTATGTTAGAGATGGAAAAAAACATAATATCTAGTCCTGTGTATTCTAGGTACTAAGAAGTTAATGCTAGCAAATTGTGTTTGTTTTTTTCACATGCTGACTGGAAGGAAGTTTCACTATTCACACTTTAGGTAAATAAGGTTATCTTTATTAAAAAATTACTTATTGCAAAGAACTGGGTCCATTAGGCATTATTTCCTTAAAAATAATGTTATTTGGAAATGCAATTTATGTGAAGAAATTGGATTATATCTGTCATTAATTCAGTTTAGTAACCTGCCAACTACATAAGATGTTATGGGAAAAGGATATCATTTTTTCAATATAATTATTTATATGATATACATGAAGAAACTGAGGCTGAGCAATGTTAAGTAACTAGCCCAAGGTCATATAGTTTATAAATGATAGAACTGGGCCTTTCTGACCAATTGGAACCACCAAAATTGCTTGTTTAACCTCCAGTTTGAACTTCCAATTTCAATGTATTCTGTAAAAAAAAAAAAAAGAAAGAAAATAAACACAGAATGAATTATTAATTCTATAAACCAGTTATATTCAACTTTGCAAAATCACTATCAAAAATATTTGTTTTCTCAATCTGCAAATATGTTCCATAGATCAGTTAATGTTGATTAATTAATTAATGTAAAGCATTGCATTAATTTTACATTAATTAATGTAAAGCATTTTGTGAGTGTTATCTTTTATGACAAATACACACACCCCAGTTCACATACATAAGCAATGCAGGTTAAAAGAGCTAACTGTGCATCCAAAGAAATCCCCAGGTACAGAATCTTTAGTCCCACTGTTAAGCTTCCCACTAGATGGCTCATATTTAAACATGATTCTTAAGCCTACTGAATGACATCTTCCTGAGGCAAAACCTCTTGGCCATTCTACATGGGCCATAGAGGCAAGCTCCAAGGCCTATAGCAGGAAAAGCTCTCTTGAACAACATTCTCGATGGATTTTTCTTTAATTAAAAAGAAACTGAAAGATATTCCATCTACAAAAAAATAATTTTGCTTTCCTTTTTGTTCAGATGTTTGTTATGCTTATTCTCAGCCCTAATTAAGCATCCCCATTTAAAAATATTTAGGGCTTAATTTTAAATTCTTTTTTATGGTTGTAATTACTCTATTCAGGCATTTGCCCTGCCCTCAAAGCAACATGAATTCATTCTTAAACCAACTTCTTTGCTTTACAAAGAAAAGCAGAGAAGAATTGTCTGCGTGTGTCATGAGATTTTCTCATAAAGGCTTTGAAAATAAATTAAATGTATTTGTATTTTTCTAGAAATCCTTAAACTTTTTATATGATGCTCACTTAAATTTCTAAGTAATCTGGTGTAAATGTTAATGTGGGTTCATCAATCTACCCTGGTCTACCTTGCCCTTGGCTTAAGTATCTTGTTCCTTAAAGATGGCTCATCACCACCTCCCAAAGGCCTCCAGTAACTCCAGGCTAGAATAGGTGTGACTCCAATATCCCATCACAGCATGTAGAAGAGAGTGCTGTGTTAGTATGGTGCAGTGTAATATCTTTTCAAGTCTGTTCCTACTTGCATAATGTAAACCCCTGGAAAGCAGGAACCCTATCCTATCTGCTTTTTAACCACATTTAAGAAATAAACTTGGCAGAAAAGAAGGCACAAAAGTCCTTATCATGACTCTTTTGCTTGTCCCTCCACCACCCTTTTTTTTTTTTTTTTTTTTTTTTTTGGAATAATTCAGATGATTATTTGTGAAGCAGGACAAGGCAGATGTCTAGCTCCAAAACTTTAGAAAGGTGGGGACAGCATCTAGGTAAGAAGGCTGCCCACATATTATCATAGGTGCCTGAATGGCCTGAGGATGGCATTCATGTGAGGAACAACCTGGTATAGAAAGTTGGAAGCCAAGCCAGGGTGACACAGGATAACCCAGAGCCTGTGTAGGACCTGAGCAAGTGATGAAGGAGTGTGTGGATTGTGACAGCCCAGTATAGATAGAGCTCAGAGTGGAAAAAGCATAAGCCATGGAGGTGATCCAGCTCAGGGTGTCAGAGCCGTTGCTGGCAGAGGAGGTATACTTGTGGAGGATGAACCCAAAGCAGAATGCTGGAGTCCAAACAGGGTAAGGAAGTCATCCTGTGGAAAGGCACCCAACATGGAGAGTGAGAGCCCAATCAGAGTGATATGTCTGAACTTCAGTACACTCATAAGGGCATCTATGCAAAAGTGGTGGCCCTGTGTGGAATCAAAGCCTGAGTCAATAAGGAAGACAAGGGGATGTGCTCAGTGAGTTTAAGTCCTCCCTACCAAGAAGTCCCTTCTCCCTGTGCTCAGACTTAAGAGAGGCTGGATGAGCAGAATGAAAAGGACATTTGCATGGGAGCCCAAGGTACATTGACCAAGCCTAAGATTTCAATACTGGACAATGAGATCTGGCCTGGAATGTTGAAACATGGATGTAGCTGGTAAGGCATCCACTTAGGGACCAGTGACACTGGTTATATAAAGAGAGTTTGAACAAACAACTAAACCTAAGACAGAAAGCTAAAAAAAAAAAAAAAAAAAAAAAAAAATCAATGGGGACACGAGATAATTCACTGAAGGTAACAAATTCTGACTTTGGGAGATCTAATGTGGCTCCACCTTTTCCAATTCCTCCTTATGATATAGGGTGGGTCTGTTGGTTGGATCCCCTCATTTCATTTAACCACAGAGCCCTCCTTACCCAGCAAACCACCCTCTGATGAGGTACTTACAGGAGGGTGTAAGCCCATCTACTTCCCATAATTCCCACTGATCATAGGAAGCACACACATTTCTGCCATACCAAACCACAGGAATACAGGCTAACCTCTGCTGCCTCCTGTCTTTGTCCATTGTCTCTCTTCAGTTATGCTCAAACAGTCATGGAAACAGGTCAGCTGTTCAGCTACATAAGCAGACTCCAACCTGTTCTTGCAGGAATGCCCTTTCTCTACAAGCAATTCACTTGGAAACCAATATTAACTATTCTCTTGCCACCTTCCCTCTGTGACCTGCACTTTCTTTTCCTTTTCCTACTCCTCTCTAGAGTTCTCTTGTTCTCCTACATACACTGGGGGAGCCCATAGTCAGAAAAGGGGCTGGTATATGGCCAGGACTTGCAGATGGAGTTTAAGTCCTAGAGGGATTGACATACTATATAGCTCTCTTCAGAATCTGAGTTACTTGCTGTCCCTAAAATTCCAAGTTTTTGTCCCCTAGTCCAGAGCAACAGATCAAGTCCTACTCGATAGCCTAATACATCTGTTAGTAAAAAAAAAAAATGTTGGGAAAGAACACACAAAATGAATGATCATGTTTAAATGCTATAGGAGACTGACATGGAGAACTGGAAACAAAGGAACATACACATGTACTGTCTGAATCTTTTCCAAGACTACATTCATGTTATTACTTGTATAATTTAAAGTAAATCAAAAGAAAATTTCAAAACTAATGAAAACTTTAAGCACTAATCACTATCAGTCAGAAAGAACATAGCAGTGAAAATAAATCACAGAAGGGGCTTTGTCATCGTAAAATTAATGAATAATGTTAAAAGATCAATAGATGAACCATATAAGTAAATAATTACATATATATGCATAAATAAGACTTATAAATTTTTAAATATTAAAGCTCCAATGATTAAATGTATTAGAAATATTAATTAACTATTAAGGAAAGAAAAATAAATAACTAACAAAATTTAGAAATTAAACAGGATCTATTAGTAGCCTTAGGATGTTGGATATCTGATTTTTTTTTCTTCTTTTCTAAAATTTCTGCAATGAATATATCTCTTTATAATTGGGGTGGGGGGAGACTCAGAAAGAATCCTCTCTCATCCCTATCTTTTCCCCCCTAAAATATATATATATGTATTTATGTGCCAAATATACTAAGTCTTAGTACTAGTAAAATTAAAAGAAATATAGAAAAATTAAAAGAAATAAACTCAGCCCAGTATGGAAACCTAATGATTTTTCCTTTTCCCTTAAAGTACAAATATGTAAAAACAGCTTCAATGATCTAATAGTTTATTATTGATTTTATATTTTTTAAAAAATAAAAGAAAGTAGGCATGGTGGTACACACCTGTAATCCCAGCTACTTGAGAGACTGAAGCAGGAAGAAATCACAAATCTGAGGGCAGCCTGGGCAGATTAGCAAGATCTTGTTTCAAAACAATAAGGTCTGAAGGGTATTATGCAGTGGGAGAACACTTGCCTAGCATGCCTGGATTCAATCTCCAGCCCCATAAATAAATAAATTGGAGTCAACTAAGACTATTTTTTTCTTCATTTTTCTTTTTTTGGTACTGAGGATTCAACCCATTGAGCTACATCCTTTTTATTTTGAGGCAGAATCTGGCTAAGTTGCTGAGTCTGGCCTTGAATTTGAGATTTTCCTGCCTTGGCCTCTTGAATTGCTGGGATTATAGGCAGGCACCACTGCATCTGCTCAATTGAATCTTTAATATAGCAATCTTTAAGGAAGTTTCAACACAAATTTCAAAATTCTTGAGTTAACTAATACTTTTTTTATTATTCTAGAACTTTCTATGAACAATTTCCTATAGCTTGCTGACCTTTTATTTTCTTTTTCAAAAAAAGGTTCACAATAAAAATCTTCCTCAGTGAAAAAGAAAATTTGTTTCCTTTGGCCTTTAATGATTCTGACATGTACTATAACTCCTTTAATTTTGAAACCTCTTCTATTTTTTCTGCTTTCACTTAATCAGTATATGAAAAGATAGGCTACCAAAACAAAATAAATTCCAAAATTTAAAATGTCAACCTATTTATGAAATAATTGTAATAAAATATCAACATATTAATTATAATCATGAAACATGAAAAACATTATATAGTATATTTCCCCAAGAATAAGAGAACTATATATATATATTGTGTGTGTGTGTGTGCACAAGTGTATGTGCCAGGGATTGAACCCAGGGGCACTTAACCACTGAGCCACATCCCCAGCCCTTTTTATTTTTTGTTTTGAGACAAGGTCTCACCAAGTTGCTTAGGGCCTTGCTAAATTGCTGAGACTGGCTCTTCCTGCCGTAGCCTCCAAGTTACTGGGATTACAAGTGTGAGCCACCACACCTGGCTACGGTTTTTTTAAACTCTTGTAATATACTTTCAAGGAGAAAAATGCATGACACAGAGCTAGCCTTGTGTCAAAAATTAACCTGTGAATCAACTAGCCAAATATTTCATTACGGTCTATATCCATGACAGAAAATTTTCTTCAAGAAACTAACCCATAATAATTACACAAGACACTTGCAACATTCATGCCAGCTTCCTGCTCTAACCAAGGAAAGCTAGAAATGAAAGGAGGCAATGATCAGACCAGACAGGGGAGCACTACTATGATATACTCACTTACTCCCAAAGGCAGTCTGAAAATTGAAGGACATGAAAACTGCTAGTTGATTAGTCTTACTGTCCCTGCAGCTTGGTAAAACCTATGAACAGAAAAAGGAACTGTAAATAATATAACTCCTTCTGCAAAGAAGAAAATCAATGAAAATAATGTACTTATATAATAAAGTTTTAATAGTTTAAACAGTCTTGGTCTAATTAATTCCTATTAATTAAAACAAAAAGGACAAAGAATCATTCTTTGCCTAACCAAAAAGAAACAAGATTTTCTTTCATTAAAGATGAAGTTAAATACTATGTAACAGATATACCAACATAAATATGCACTATTTTGAAGAGTGGAAAAACTTACTACTTTTTTCACATTTGATAGTATTGCTATTATTATCATAGTGTGAACTTCTTCACTAACTGTGAAGAGGATGAACAGGTTCGTATTAAGTAAAATCTTAGTGAACTAGTGAATAGCTCATCTAATCCTACTGAGAGCCTGTTAAAGGGGAGTTGGGATTTTAGCAAATCAAAAGTTTGTCACACAAAAAATGGAAGACAACATTTACTGGAGATTTGTGGTCCCAGGACACTTATGCGAGTGAGCAGCATGCCCCTGATCACAGCGGGAAGGCTCTCAGACATGACACATTCAGCGACAAAGCAAGGTCTCTAATTAGCGAAGGGTTCTGGTCTGACAGTAAAGGGCTTAACCTTCTTTGGCAAATAATGAGCCAGACAATGTTTAAAGCCTCCGTGTGAGTTTAGAGAAGAATGGTGGATGCTGAGAATTGCCTTACATGTGCAAACTGACAGACACAGGTGACCGAACAACGAACTGTACACTTGGCAAAGAACGAGAAAACACTTGGTATATGCTAGCATCCTCCAGAGCAGCATTGCTCTCTTGTCCTTGAATTAAGAAGAAACAATTTGATAGGTCACATTATTTGGTTGAGTTGATTTAAAGAAAATACTAAACTTTGTGGAGAAGATATATTTTCTGAACACTTTTTTTAGATACCAACAATCATGATAAGGCAATATCTGGTAACTTCACTGAAAATCAGAGACAAATCTCAATTTAAAAGCTGTAAGTTTGTTAGCAAACACATTTAGTGGTTAGAATTACCTAGTATGATATCGAAGCCAAGGGTCCAAAAACTAAGCACCTATCCTTTCTGTCTTCTAATACAAAAAGATACTAGTACTTCCAAAAGTTTTTTGCATATATGATTAGTGGGTTTTTTGTTACTTTTCACAGCAAAAATTATAAAGAGCAAGAAAATAAATGCACCTAACTTCTTATTAAGTGTCATTAAATCTTGGGAAATATTTATTTTTATTATATACCAAAATAACATATGTTCTTTAATAAATGAAATAAATAACTATTAAATTAATTTTTCCTACTTCACCCACTCAACTTGTTAGACCAAAACCAGCTGTCTTCTAGGATGTTTATGAATAAATTGACATATACAGTGACATATATATGTATGTAAGTATATGTACGTAATTACATATATATGTAAATACATACACTCTATATATGAAAATACTAATGCTTTGTACATTCTAGTAATGCTGAGTTGTCTTTCAGTATTTGTTTAGGGTTTAAAAACTACTGGCTTAGTAAAAAAAATACTAATTGTGTTTGCTAAAATTTGAGTCTTCAGAATCATAAATCATAAGTAAATAAAGTTAATTAACCACCAATAATAGTCTTAAGGTGCAATCATTGGGATTGGAAATTTTAAATGAAGAGCACAGCAAAGCAAACATCTAGTGTAGGTATTTAATTCACTACCTTTATAAATGTTGAAAAATGCTGAATTCTGAAATTCATCTGTCCTCAAGAATTTCAGCTTTATGGAATTGAGGGATTGTGAATTTGTACATTTGTTTTTCCAATCAGGACACTGAGAATTTGGTTTGTTCTTTTCTATAATAGAAATATTTCAAAATAGCAAGCTTACATCAATTATGGAGAAAGAGAGAGAAATATAGACTCACATAAAACTATAGTAATAGTATTATTTTCTTTTTCTTTCCTTGTTGCAATGATTTTCTCTTACGGCAGAATAGACAAGGCTCCGCTCTATCACAATCCCAGAAAAAAAAAACAAAGGCAATTTATCTGCTCCATTGCTTATTGGGTGAAGGGTAAAATTCTGCCTTGGTGAATTTTCAAAATATCCCTGAGCCTTCCAGCAGGAACGAAGTTTCAAAGATCAGGTGGAACACAGGTTCAGGTTAACCAATATGTTGAGTAAATGACTTGGTGATTAAGAAAATCATGCTAATGGAGGTGAGCTATTTTATTTGGGAGAAAGTTATTGAATTTGAAAATCAGTTGATTGTGGGTCATAAATATAAATGTTGAAGAGCATCACAAAATTTTAATTATTCATGGTTATAAAACCATTTGCTATAACTTTATAGCATAGATTTTACTTGCTGACATATTCTTCCAAAACAAGTTTTATATCTGAAAAATAATTGAGTGCAATTATGACTAAATAAAGGTGATGAACTTATTACTTTCTAGTAGACTACATTGTTTCTTATTTGTTATACTATATATTAAAGTAAGTATTTATATGTTAATTACTATAGCTATATTATATTAATATTACATTACTGGTTACCATTTGTCTCCCCTGCTAGAATGTAAGCCTTCGCTCCAGCAGAGATTCACCAAGCACATAGAACAATGCCTGAGCCGGGCGCGGTGGCACACGCCTGTAATCCCTGCACTTTGGGAGGCTGAGACAGGAGAATCACAAGTTCAAAGCCAGCCTCAGCAATGGCAAGGCGCTAAGCAGCTCAGTGAGACTTTGTCTCTACATAAAACACAAAAATTAGGGCTGGGGACGTGGCTCAGTGGTCGAGTACCCCGAGTTCAATTCCCAGTACCAAAACAAAAAACAAAAAACAAAAAAAAAACAGAACAATGCCTGGTAAATTTCACAAATAGTTACTGAATGACTGACCAACATATAAAAGTCAAAATTAAAAGAAATAATTCCATTGAAAATACTTTATAGTACAGAATCAGATATTAATTTTTAATAATAATCTCCAGGAAGAGTTCATCTGCTCTCATTAAAGAAAAGGCCCATGTGGGCTGGGATCGTGGCTCAGTGGTAGAGCGCTTGCCTCGCATGCGTGAGGCACTGGGTTCGAATCTTAGAACCACATAAAAATAAATAAAATAAAGATATTGTGTCCATCTACAACTAAAAAATATTTAAAAAAAGAAAAAAAGAAAAGGCCCATGTAACAAGGTCCTCTGGCAATATTGACAGTGGACAAGTCTCAGCACATAGGCCTCTCCATGCAGACCTTGGCTCTGGATCACCTCTCTCTTAGTAGTAATCGCCAACCTGCCTTTGATACTTCGTATCTGAACTGATTCTACCACAAATTTATACCACTACTTGTTCAAGGAAATAAACATGAAGTAAGTGTTTAGCCCCAAGGTTCTGGGAACAGATTTGAATAAGACTTGGAACCAAAAATTAGACATGGATTGAAAATATAAGGATTTATATGTTCTCTCTGCTTACCCAAGCATTGAATATTGAGGTAACCACCAGAAGCACAAGTACAGCTTTTGGCTTACTCACAGTTGAATCATTCCATTTTATTTAAAATATGAGCTGTAGCTTATTAACACCTAAACATAGTTCAAAATGTTTGGTAAACTGTAGATAACAGACAAATATGTTATACTGTAGAAGAAACTTAAGATGGTTATGAATTTTGTAAAGGATAAAACTGAGCATCTTCTTCCCAATTAACAACACCTCTATATCTCAAAATATACTAATTGTGACTTCCACCTTCTCTCCCACTCCTACCATACAAGAAAGTATTACTCTGAGATATCAATGACCTCCTTCTTGCCAAATCCTCTTCTCAATCATTCTTTGGCCAGCATTTCATGATGTCTGCTCTCTTAGTTTAGATGATAATCCACAATCCTAGATATTTTCCTGTTCTCATAAATAGTTCTTCTGAGTTCTTTTATACCTCTTTTTACTAAAGCCAAACCAGAGGGCTTTTGTTCTTTTGCTTATATTTCCATTCACAGCTCTTACATTCTTATAATTTCACCTATTAGAGAGTGTGCTTTCTTGCAACAGGTACCATATTGATGCCTAGTGTTTGTTGAACGAACTATTCCCATTCTGGTCTATTTTCAAGCTTATTAGTCTTGTCATATGGAATTGTGAGATGTTTAGTAGAATAAGTCGAAAGGCAGAGTTAATATAAAACTGTTTAATCAACAAAGAATATGAAAACCAAGAGACAGCTAAACAAAATAGAAAACAATACATTATATTTCCTAAAAAAGAAATGGTCTTCCTATGCTCCTAAGTCCCTATAAGAAAAAAAAGTGCCAGTAAATGTGCCACCAAAGAAGAGCCTTGCCATCTTCATTGCTCTCTGTAGCCCCTTGTGATTCTTCTCTATGTGCTACTCACTCTTTCAGGCTAGTGGCTGGTGCAAAATAATCCCAGTCCACTCTCAAATGTTCATGGTGAAACTGAGAGAAACAAGTTATTAATATTCCTCAGGAGTCCTGGGTTTAGACCTGATCTAGATTCATTTTCACAGGCCTCCATTACCATCTCCTCATAGAACAGCTTCACATCCCGACAGTGCCTCAGAATTAACAGGTTCAAATATATTTTCCTATGTAAAACAAGGTGTTTTCCTAATGTGTCTTTTTTCTATCACAAAGGTTTTAAAAATATAAATGCATCTATCTTGCATTCCCAATTACCCATCTTAATGTTTCTTTTTATTGTCTAGTCTAATTTTTTCTGTTTCCACAGCCACCATATTGTGGCAAACTTGAAGAAAACATATTGAGTGAGTTGTGTCCTCCCCAGATTCATATGTTGAACACCTAATTCCTCATACGCCATAAGGTAATCATATAAAGAAACAGGACATCTAAAGAAGTGATCAAAGTAAAATGAAGCCATTAAAGTGGATTAATCCAATATGATTGGTGTGTTTACCAGAAAAGATTAGAGCACAGACACACATAGAAGGAAAACTACATGAAGACACAGGGAGAAAATAGCCATGTACAAGACAAAGAGGGAGGCCCTCAGAAGAAATTAACACTGCTGATTACTTGATTTTGTATTTTTATCTCCTAAAACTATAATAAAATACATTTCTTTGTTTAAGCCACTCAGTCTTTGATATATTGTTATGGTAGCCCTAGAAAATTTATACAATGTTCATATCATCATTTGATCTATTCCAATGATCCCTTGTTCTCTGTCCACAGCAAACATCTCAAATATTTTTCTCTAAATTTGGGGGTTTTTTCCCCCATTTTTCAACTTCCCTGATGAAAGGCACACATTAGGTACCACTCTTTCAGATCCTCTGCTCATCCTTTCCACATCTTGTCAGGTCCATTACATCCAGAGTCTTTTACATCTCTTCTTTTCAGTAGTGCCACTCCAGTTCACACTAGCTTCCATCATTAAATTAAAACTTCCTCTATAAATCCATTCTTACAGTTAAACTAAATTATTTGGCTCTTTCTATTTCCTACATTAATAACCAATCCTCCTCATTCAACATGTATCCCACTTCCTTTTGGACAAATAGCCAAACTTCATTTTGAAAGTCATATATTGAAAATATGTATTTGTATGCTAAAAATTCTATGGTATTTCCTTAAGAAGTCTCAACAACAACAACGAATTCTAAAATACCACATGTAAATTTTATTCATCCAAAAGTTACTTTTAAGTTTTTATAGTAATGAAAGTATTTTCTCTGTGAATCAAATTCAAGTCAACTTTAAGCTGCTAAAATACTAATTACTTAAAATACCCTCATAGAAGGGTTTACTCAGGTGGCACAAGCTGAAGAAGAACAGTGAGGTCTGTGGTCAAAACTATATTCTGGGGAAACTAATGTTTACAAGTAAAAAAAAAAAAAAAGGCCTTCAAGCTAAAAAGTAAGTAACACAGAGACAAAATAAAACTTTCAATACACGCACAATTGAAATACACATATTTCAAAAGTATTTTAATTATTCAAAAGGCCTTATATCATGAAGTCTATTCACTTCTGCTCATAAAATTATAATTTTAAGTAGGTACTTAATACTCATTTTAATAATACAAACCAATTGTTTTCATTTTTACACAGGACAAATATTAATTATTGTTTTTCATAGACAACTAACTTCAACATGTTTCTGTCAGCAGAATTATAGGCAACTGTAATGGTAATTAATGAGAGTTATATAGTTTATATTTTTATTAGCTTAAAACAAAATCTTTAACAAAATGAGGTTTCATTCTATTGACAGAATTTCTAGAAAAAAATTTAGACAAAACCAATAACAAGTTATACTCTTCAAATATATTACATGATAGGAATGTTATAAAAAACACAATATTTCTTTTCCTGAATGCATAATCCAATTTAATATAAGAACAAATAGATATTATAATACTTTATAATAATACTTTCACCAATTACTATCTCTAAACTTAAAAAACTAGACAAAGACAAAAGCAAATAAATCCAAATGATGGGAGTAGAAAGAAGAAAGGTATTATGAAAGTTAAAGAGATAATTAGTGATCTATCAGTTTGGACTTTCTTCAATACAAGAAACAGAAATTCAGTGCAAAGACGCTTAAACAAAAATATTTTTCAAGAAAGAAGGTTTATTGGCTTGTGGAAATGAACAGTCAATGATTGCATTTACATTCACGCACATTTTAATACAGAACTGAAAGGAAACTCCAATCCCTTTCCTAACGTTGCTTCCTCTGGGTTGCTTGACTTTTAGGCATACCCTGGCAGCCTCTGAGAAACTCCAGGCTTTCACTCAAATATTTAATACCTATAAATCTCAAATTTACATCACCAAGCTCAGAAAAGAAAAGAATATGTATCTTAACATTCTTACCAAAATTCTTCTGAGATTCAATCTGATTAAATCAGCTTTGGTCACATGCCCTATCTTAGCCTGGTATACTCTAAATAGCTTGAGCGAACTGTCTCACATTTGGAGTTAGGCATGAGGTCAACCCATTAGGGAACGTTGCCAGGAAAATGGAGCATGGACATTGGCCAGCAAAAGAGCACTATAATAGGATACACTAATCCCTGTATGTTGAATATTGTTTCTTCATATCTGATCATAAGACAGCTTTCACTTTTCAGTGAAAAGTGAAAACTCTTTAAACATAATGTTAAAGGAATTCATTTTCCTTATATTGGTTTTCTATTGCTGCATAACAATAAACTGAAAGACTTAAAACAGTACCTGTTTATTATCTTACTGGTATGTAGGTCATAACTCTACACATGGCTTAGGGTGTCAGAAAGCCAAAATCAAAGATGTCTGGATTTCATTCCCATCTGAAACTCAGATCCATTTCCAAGCTCACTTGACTTTGGTGGAATTCAGTTTCTTGGGTTATAGAACTGAGGTCCTGGTTTTCTTGCTGATGATCAACTGTAGACACTCTCAGCCACAAGAGGCCACTTAGTTCCTTGCTCCATGGCTCCAACCTATCTCACAACCACCAAAGGAGAAGCCTTCTTGAGTTGAATCCTTCTCACATTTCCAATCTGTCAGGCTTCTGTCTGTGATTTCTAGACACAGATTTAAATAGTTCTTATGATTTAGGTCAGGCCCACATCCCCCAAAATTTCCTATTTTAACTACTTAGGATTTTAATTCACCTGTAAAATCCTTTCACAGCAGTAGCTATATTAGTGTTTCACAGAATAACTTGGTAAATGTGGACATTTATACCAAGGCCAGAAAGCTTGAGGAATATCTTAGAATTCTTCCTACTGCATTAGTATATTTTGGTTTTGTTTCTAAGGATGATGAGGTGACAGTTGGCTGAAGGGGATGGAAAATACATTTGTTTTAACAAATCCACTTGTTAAAACATCACCAAGAAGCTGGGTGTGGTGGCGCACGCCTGTAATCCCAGCACTTTAGGAGGCTGAGACAGGAGAATCGCAAGTTCAAAGCCAGCCTCAGCAATGGTGAGGTGCTAAGCAACTCAGTGAGACCCTGTCTCTACATAAAACACAAAATAGGGCTGGGGATGTGGCTCATTGGTTGAGTACCCCTGAGTTCAATCCCTAGTACCAAAAAAAAAAAAAAAGTCACCAAAAAAAGATGATGAGGAAGACAATAATAATTGTGGTACAAGGGGAATCATTTAAAATTATAAATAGCACAATAAACACAAATTTAAAAAATAGACCCGGAGAGAACAGACTGATTTCTTCTTCTTTTTCCTTCTCTTTGTGGGGTATAGTTCTTGTTTTGATTGGCTTTGGAGGTTTGTTTTGGTTTCTAGTGACAAATCTGGAACCTTAAATCAGAAAGGGTTTTAAGGAGGAAAGAAAATTTCTTTCAGAAAAGAGAACTCAATTATATCTAAATTTAGAGCATAGGTCAAGCTCTTTTTATGCTTTCTTAGAAAATAAAGAAGGAAAGCCAAAGAAATCTTGTCTGAAAATCCAAATCAAATATTAGTTTATGGAAG
Organism: Geosciurus inauris; assembly: GCA_004024805.1. Classification (NCBI taxonomy): domain Eukaryota; kingdom Metazoa; phylum Chordata; class Mammalia; order Rodentia; family Sciuridae; genus Geosciurus; species Geosciurus inauris. The sequence continues at coordinate 318,936 of PVHX01000325.1, forward strand.
TTCTAATTATCTTAGATATTTTCTAGTAAAACACATGTCTGTTAAATGTCTTGGCTATACAATATATTTCTTAAAAGAGAGAAAGAAAGAATGAGAATAAACCAACTCTAGTCTCTTAAGAAAGAAAGCTGTTCTGAGCGAGCTCCACTCTGGGTTACGGATGTGGAAGTGAAGTATCGCCCCCTAGAGGAGCAAGGGCTTCACCACAAGGTAGTGCTACTTTACACACAGTAATATCCTCATTTCAAGTAGATGATCTTTTTTAGGGCATTGAGAAGAAACAGAAAATATATTTAGCATAGGAAGTGTTAAAATTTTATAATAAATTTAGTGTTTATTTCAAGAGTTTGGTAAACTAATTTTGGGGGCCATTAATTTATAAACTTTTAAATAATGCTTTGCACTGTGATTGTGTAATAAAGATTTGTTGCAGAGGAAGAGAAGCTTTTAGTTTTTCTTATGTATGTAGCTTTACATATACCAGGCATTTCTCCCCAGTTGTTATAGCAATAGAGCTATGTGTACAGTACATATACTGTTAAGTTAAAGTAACAAAATTGACACATATAATTTTGCTACCATATTGACACGTAAGATTTAAACAATTTTTTAGAAAGTAAGAAATAGAAGAGAATTTCAAATTTCAAATGCTAGATGTGGCAATCCACATCAAGAATTTCCCCATCACCAGAAGGTCCCATGCACTCATTGTCCCAAAGGCCAAAATCAGAAATTGAAGCAAGTCAATTATATGTCTGGGTTTTTTATATTCATAGAACCAATCAAATGTTTTTAAAGTATTTCCTCATAACCACAACCAGAACAAGTTCTGGGCACTGCCTCATCCATGCATCCTTGAGAGCAGACTTTATCTTGTCTTCCTATGGGTTTCCATAGAAACCCTCCACAGAAGAAATAGCTTTAGACTTTAAGACAGAAGGGAGCGAAGAAGGAATGGAAGATAGAAATAAAGAACAAAATGAGGAAGGGAGGAGAGAAGAAAGGAAGGAATGTGGGAAGGAACAGAGATGTGATGGAAGGAAGGAAGGGAAAGGAGAAGAGGAGAAAGGATACAAGGAAGGAAGAGAAAAGAAGGGAGAAAAGGAGGAAGGGAAGAAGGGAAAGAGGAAGAAAGGGCAAAGAAAGGAGAGGGGAAGAAAAGGAAGGGGAAAGAAAAAGTTGTTTGAAAACTATTGGAGATAGTCTCTTGAAATTCCCTGCTTATATTGTATAACTCTATTTCCCTTATTTTTCTTACTCCAGTGATGGCAGCAATAAAAGTCTAGTTGCCTCCAGAGAGCTAGATCATACTAAATGCAAACTGAAACCTGGTACAATATAGGCAAGGCATCATATGTTCCTAATGAAGAGTCTACACTGTAGAAGACTTGGGGAAAAAAAAAAAACTCTGTAGAAGAGCAGAGGTCAAATACAATATAGGTCAAAGAAACTATAGGATATACGTGACATGGAATTTTTCTTCTTCAGCACATCATATACTGTCATCCATCTTACACTGACTTGCAATTAGACATGTTCCTCTTATTTTCCATCTCACTCCAAAGTGTCATAGTATATTTACAGAAGTACAAACATGTTTCAAAAAATAGCTGGGCGAGAAGTTTTATTGAACTATTAAGGGAAATTGCCAACATATATTTCTTGTTTGCCTCTGTTATTTTACCACAAGCACAGGATTAAACTACTCTAGGACAGGATCTGAAAAGCAGTCTTTTCTGCATCATGGTAATCAATCATACTCTAAAATTCTCAGTCTTGTTTTAGCAAGATTCTTTGACCAAGGCATGAGGAATTATAGGACACAAATACTTTGTACTTATGTAGTCATGAAATCCCAATTGGCCAGGTTTACCACACAATCCTGGCTTGGCTTCATCTCCTTTCCAAGAGGCATTTACCACAAGGGGCAGCACCACCACAGAAGAAATCAAACTCTTCTCAGATAAGTCTAGGATATCTCCTAATACTCAAGAGTTGCTTACTACTCTGAACTTTGTAACGATTGGCATGCAGTTCAGAAGACCTTCTATTTCCTTACCCCTCCAGTCAGCCAAATTCCATCACTCTTCCACTTCTTTAGTCTCCAACCTCTCCCAACCTCTCCAGTCCCACTTGATAGGCCATAAATTCCCTCCCTCCCCAACTCAATCATTGCATCTTTATGTACTGTAAAACAACGTGTCTTCATATAATAGGATTTAAAAATAACACTCCCACTGACTGCCTGATATAGGGAAGTAGAAGTACACTTAGAATAAAGACAGAATTAGAGAATTGAGTTTTATCACATAAATTTCTACAAAAACCATTTCACAGTAGAGATATTTTAAAATAGTTGATAATTAGTGTTATAATCCAGCTCTCAATCCAAATCCTATACATAATTTTCTCTCACTAAAGCTAGGAAGATATTATATTATGTTAACCATCTTACATAAATCATTTTCATAATGTAGTCATGGTTTTTAAAGGTCCCCCTAACTATGGTCAAAGTCTCTATATTGTGTCTGGCTGCATGACCAATAGGACACTATATAATATTAAAAAAGGACTTCAATTTTCCAAAAACCTCCTGGAGGGGAATATGGCTGCTATGGCCTGAAGGTATGTGCTCCCCCATAATTTGTATGTTAAAACTTAGTCCTCCGTATGGTGGTAGTAAGAAGTGGGGCCTTTGAGAAATTAAATAGGTCATGGAATTAATGCCTCATAAAAGAGGCCTGAGGGCTAAGCAACTCAGTGAGATCTTGTCTCAAAATAAAATACAAAATAGGGCTGGGGATGTGGCGCAGTGGTTGAGTGCCTCTGAGTTCAATCCTTGGTACCTAATAAATAAATAAACAGATAGATAGATAGATAGATAGATAGATAGATAGATAGATAGATAGACAGATCGATAGATAAAGACCCAAAGGAGCTCTTTCACTCCTTCCACCATATAAGGATGCTGCCATAAAGGCACCATCTATGAGGCAGAGAATGAGCTCTTAGCAAGCACCAAATCTTCCAGCAGCACTTTGATCCCTTGATCTTGTAGTTTTCTCTCTTTGTAGCCATAAGCAAAAAATCTATTGCTTATAAATTACCAGTCTAAAATATTTATAGTAGTCCTCACCAACTTAAGACAGAGGCTGCATTTGGTCCCCCTGTTGAAAACTAAATGAGCCCAAATTATTATTATTGCATCATTATATTAACAACTCTCATCTATTTTGTTATTTACTATGAACTTACTATGGTTTGGATGTGTACTCCAAAGACCATACTTGGAAATTTATTCCCCAGTACAATAGTGTTAGGAGCTGTGGCCTAATAAGAGATTATCAGATCATGAAGACCCTGCCCTCAGGCACAGATTAATACTGTAAGGGAGTATGTTAGTTATCTGGAGAGTGGATTTGTTATAAAAGTGAATTTGACCCTACCTTGAGATCCTTGCCTCATCCCACCCATCCCTGTGATGCATGTGTTTTTTGCTCTTCCACTTTCCACCATGGGATGATGTAGTAACAAGGCCCTCACCAGATACAGGTCCCTTGACCTTGAACTTCCCCTTCTCCAGAACTATAAGAAATAAACTTCTTTATATTATCCAATCTCAGGTGTTCTGTTAAAGCAACACAAAACAGATGAAGACAGTGTTACATAAGAAAAGTACTTGTTTACATATTAACATTGTTAGCATCTGACAAAAAATGAGAAACACAAACAGATTAAATGATCTCTATAACTTCACTAGTCAATTAGTGGCATAACCAGGATTGAAACCGAAGAGTATGATTTCAGACCCCAACTAATAATAATTATGTTGAATGCCTCAAAAAAAGTCTAGTGAGAGATGGTATATGCCTAGATTCTTATCAATACTACTGATATTTCCCCTACCTAACAAGCTGTTCTAAAGATTGTATACTACCAGGTTAGTTTGCTTTACAATGAAAATACATATTTTATTTTTAAAAATGAGAAAAGGTACAGGTAAATGCCATGATTAGAAATTCTTTCACTAACAATAAAAAAAAGAATTCTTGAAAGTCTTAGATTGTCTATGAATATTCTTAATATAAATTTTAAAATGGAGAAATAATTATTTGTGTGTGTGTATGTGTGTGTGTGAGTGAGAGAGAGAGAAGTGGGGGCAGACAGAGAGAGAGAGATTGATTTAATCCAGGGCCTTGAACATGCTAAGGATGTGCTCTCCCATTGAGGAGTTATACTCCTACCCCTAAAACTCTGTCTTTACGGGGGGTGGGGGGAGTGGGGGGGTTCTTTGTTTGTTTTGTGTGTGTGGTACTTAGGCTTGAACCCAGGAGTGCTTTATACAGAGATACATCCCCAGCTCTTTTCTTTTTACTTTTGTTTCAAGACAAGTTCTCCCTAAGTTGCTGATGTTTGCCTCAAACTTCAGATCCTCTGCCTTAGCCTCCTGAGTCACTGGGATTACATTCTATTAATTTTTATTAATTTTTCTATAAAAGATATGTTTCCTAGTGATATCATAATAAGAGACTGATTTAAAATGGCTCATCTACCACAGCAATGGATAACTGAAATGCACAAAAATTCAACCATGGAAAATAAAAATAATGCCTTATGAAAATATGCCTGAATATTACATTATTCTCAAAATGAATCTAGGTCTTTTGCATTTTTTGAAAATGTTTTATGCTCTGAAAGTAAGCCTTTTCATTCCTGAAAAAAATTTTTTTTTAATTCTATTTTAGTCATCTTTTTGTCACTGTGACCAAAAGACCTGACAAGAACAATTTGAGGAGGAAATGTTTAATTTGGTGCTTGGTTTCAGAGGTATAGCTCAGCCAACTTCATAGGTCTGGACTAAGACAGAACATCATGGCAAAGCCACAGTGAAGGAAAGCAGTTCAGGACATGGCAGTCGGGAAGGATAGAGAGCTCTGCTCACCACAAAATATAAACCCCAAAGTCATACCCCCAGTGACCTGTCCCCTCCAGCCACATCCTATTTGCCGACAGCTATTTCCAAGTCAATTAATCAGTGAATTAATCCACTGCTTAGCTTACACCTCTCCTGATATAATCATTTCACCTATGAAAATCCTTACATTTTCTCACACACAGTTTGGAGGACACACCTCATACCTAAACCATTACAAATTTAAACAACTGAAAAAGTTAAAGAGATAAGAAGACAAAGAAACTTGGGGTTAAAGCACAGAAAATATCATTATTAATTAGCAAAACAAAAATCTTACCTTTAGAAAAACAAAAAATATATCCATATTAGGGAAAATAGTACACAAATCTGAAGCTGCAATATGAAATGATTCATTCCATTAATTTTCCTATAATAGATATGTTTCTTAGTGATATCATAATAAGAGATTGATTTAAAATGGCTCATCTACCACAGAAATGGATAACTACAATGCACAAAAATTCAACTGTGGAAAAATAAAAATAATGCCTTATGAAAATATGACTGAATATTACATTATTCTCAAATTTATCAACTAAAAGCAAAAATACTTCTTTGGGCTGGGGGTCTTGGAAGACTGGAAGTTTTATAATATGGGGCTCCTCTTTAAGAAAAAGAGTGACAAGCACAGTGCAATGGTACACACCAGTGATCCCAGCATCTTGGGAGGCTGAGACAAGAGGATTGCAAGTTCAAGGCCAACCTCAGCAATTTAGTGAAGCCCTAAGCAACTTAGTGAGATCTGTCTCAAAATAAAAATAAATAAAAAGCACTGGGGATGTAGCTTAGTGGTAAAGTACCCCTGTGTTAAATCCCCAGTACCAAAAGAAAAAAAAAAAAAAGAGTGACAATATAAAATTCTGTATAAAAGTACACATTTATTTAGAATGAGAAACAACAAATTACAGATTTTAAAAAACTGAAAAATACCACAGATATCAGAAAAATCATGAAAAATAATTTGACCTGACAATTGTATTTTTTCCTGTGTTTTTTCACTTCATATTCTCTGGCTACTTCTTTAAATATTAATTACCTGAAATATCACTTTCTATAGTGACAAGAGAGATAATTTAGTCTTTCTTAGAAGTGATTAGCTATCATGCTTTGGATCTAGGAATATTTCCCAAAAAGCTCACGTGTTAGGCAATGTAGCAATGTTCAGGTGAAAATATGGGTTATGACATTTCCAATCTCATCAGTGGATTAATGCATTTGATGGACTAATAATGTAAATGGAATACTGGATGGTAACTATAGGAAGGTAGGGGGTGGCTAGAGGAAGTATGTCAATGGGAATATGGCCTCGGACTGCATCTCATTCCTGGCTTCTCATATGCACTGTCTCACTCGATCTCGCGTGCTCTCTCTCTTTCTCACTGTCTCTCTTTCTCCCTTTCTTCTTTCTTTCCCTCTCTCTCCTCCTCCTACTCCCTCCCTCCTTCTCCCTCTTTTTTCTTGCCACCATCTTCTGAGAAGATTTTGTCATGAGCACCATGCATAATTAATAATTACTCAGAGGCGGATTGTCTTTAAATGCAAGCGTATGTTGAATCACAACAATCATCAAATATAATTAATTAATACAAAAAGTATTGTGTGTGCTGGAGCACCCCAACTAGCATTTGATGCACATTAATCAAACACTATAGGTAAGTTACACTATCCTAGGGCAACTAAACATTACAATTAATTCACACAATCCTAGGGCAACCACGAGCCCCAAAGTACCTCTGATGCCAGGTGACTTCTCTTAGCCAAAGAGCAGACGTTGTCTTTGTCTGGTGGTTCTCTTCAGCTGATGGCTGGACATCAGGAAATGGTGGAGCTGGTCCAGGGACAGACAGCAAGGTGGCCAGTCTCACTGATGTCCTTGGAGCAAGCCCAAAATTGTGGCAGGGCAAGCAGTTTAAAAGCAGTTCCAAGTTGGTGATGTGGGCTGGTGATTCGTTACACCCAGTAAAAGCCAATGTCTATTGGTTATGTCCAGTGAGATAGTATAATTGCAACTGGGCCTTTCTTTGCTCATGTGTATGGGCTGAGCCCCTCTATCAATTATAACCAGTAGGCCTGCTGTTAGGTGTCCCTCACTGCCCCTTTGTCGATTACATGGGTTGGGGCCCTTACAGCCCTCGATTGCATGGGCTGAACTCTCTATCGATTGTAGGCCTATGGTTAGGTGCCTTTTTCGGTCCCCATCATTGCAAGCAGGCATGACTAAGCAAGTCATGTCCCTTATGGCCAGCAACCCAGTGAGTCCACTGCATGTCCAGGCATGTCCATGGCACATGCTCCTTACAGCTTTCCTCTACCATGCCTTTCTGCCATGATTTTTCTACCTTGGACCTGGCTGACCATGAACCAAATCCTCCGAAAACACAAGCCAAAGTAAATCTTTCTTCCTCTAAGTTGTTCTTGTCAGATATATGGGTCACAACAATGAAAAGCTGCCTAACACAGGGGTCATGAAAGTTAAACTTCTTTATTTTCATAGTAAATCCACTTTGACTTTGGATAAATGTCAAATGACTTTGAAGAATATAAAATAAAAAATAAACATTTTTGATACGTAATAGAAACTGCATATAGCTTCTTGTTATGACTTTGATTTTTAATTAAGTTATTGCCTTCAACTCTTTTTCAAGCAAATTTCTTCTTACATTATCAATAAGGACAATTAACTTTTTCATACTGTAAAATCCCAACTCAAGATGGAATCACTCTGGCTCAGGCCTGCACGTATCTGTTAACCTGCTCTTTGTGCTTCTGTGATTAATGCTTTGCTATGCTTGCTTCTCACGGATGGGGGGGCAAAACCACAGGCTGCCAGACCCCCTGGCCAGTTACCTAAAGTTCCAGGAACTGAAAGGGAACATAGGAGGCACTGTCACGGTTGAACTGTAAATAACATAGGTTGAATACCTGCCAAATCATGTTTTCCTGAGTCATGTAGCTAGCCCACCCTATAATAACCTCTGAAACCCTCACTTTGGGGTCACTCTCTGAAGGAAAGGAGAGCTGACCCCAATCGATTGGCCTGTGTGCCTATCTCCTCAATTAAACTTTGCTGCTTCTGCAGAGTTGTCTGGGCTGCACTTCTTGGGGAAAGGTGCGGGTTGGATGCAACAATACTAAGTTATTTTCATTTCCATTTCATAGAGAATTTTAAGAATCAAGTATATTCTGGTCATTAACCTCATACCAGATCAAAAATTTTCCAACTCTTCAAAGCAATAACAAAGGTGATGCTTTATTACCATCACCTGTTCATGAAAACATTATAGATATTTGAAACAATAAAAAGTTAAATTTTATAATCTGTATAATCTTCCAGTAATGGTTACTAGCAAAAATAGTTAAAGATATGTCTAATTTCATTTTTTTTCTCTAAATATTGAGGTTCTGACAGGTCTTTAGTTTCATAAAAGAAAAAAAAACTAAAGGAAAATTAATCATCTGGAGTTCTTAACATTACATCAAAATTTGTTCATAGCTCTTAAAAATGTTGTCATCATCAGTGTAATTTCAGAGTTACATTTTGTCATCTACTTATTTAAAATTAATAAACATAGTTATCAATCCTACCTCCAAATAACTCAAATAACTTACCACCTCCCAATTTAAATTTATACACACAAAAACTATGTATAAATTTATTGAAGGCAGACAATATAAAATTTAATTATTATTGAAAATATCTGAAATCCTAATTTTTCAGATTAATGGCAGAATAAAAGATTCTATCCCCAAATGTTTCTCATTCCTTTCAATCTCTGCCCACCAGAAAGATGTAAAAAACATGCACAAGAAGAAAAATAACTCTGAGATAAGTGACATTTAAATGTTAAAATAATTAAAGTTTAAATAATAATAATTTTTATATAATAGTTAAAATTGTGATGTAACTATTCACCTTCAACTTGATAATAATGCCTAAAATAAAGTGTTAAGAAAAAAGATCTGAAGTCACTGACAGACAAAAGTTTTTTCAAAAATATTTGTAAGCTGGGTGCAGTGGCGCATGCCTGTAATCCCAGCACTTTGGGAGGCTGAGACAGGAGAATCACGAGTTCAAACCCAGCCTCAGCAACGGCAAGGTGCTAACTCAGTGAGACTCTGTCTCTACATAAAAACATGAAACAGGGCTGGGGATGTGTGTCAGTGGTCAAGTACCCCTAAGTCAATGCCTGGTACAAAAAATAAAATAGAATATTTTTAAATGTTATTATCAGTAAGGACAATTAAACACAAATTTTGGCTCAGGAATTAAATGAATATATAAAACTAGTTCAAGGAAATGAAGAAAGTAAAAATTAAATTGAAACCAAAATACTTTATGCAATTGTATAAGAAATAAAATTAGTACTATTCAGTTGAATTTCAAGAAAAGTATAATAATAAGATGCAAGACTGTTTTGTTCATAGTATCCGAAAAATATTCCTAATCACATTTGCATTTCTACATAGTTATTACACACTTAATACTTAACTTTTTAGTTATACTGAAAAAAGTAAATGACTTTATTTACTGTGTTGTTAATGTAATAAATAGAATGTGTTTCATGTGCACAAAACCAGATTCAAATATTTAATGAGCAGTTGCCAAAACAATCTAAAGTTATTTTTCTCAAAAACTGCAAGTCAGGTAGAACTGTTTTTTAAAATGCAAATTTTATGGTCATTCATTTTGATTACTAATGTAATTTTAAATTGCAAGGCTCTATAAACCACTGCCAACTGGAGCCAGATTTCACAAGTCAGTACACAAATATTGACATATAGCTCTATCTCATTTGACTTGTAAAATTCTTCTATTTCTGACTTCCAAGTTACCATGACAGGCCTACAAAAGTGTTCCTGACAATTTTGCCCTTATGTAAAAGAATCAAATGAGAGTCACATTTTACTGCCAGATCAATGGTATGATTTTGGTTTCTTGGTAAAGATTGTGGACAGTTTTCCTAGGAAAGTCCTAAATAGGAAACAAACCATTTGTATTACCCATAACAGTATTTATCTTTTTTATTTATTATAAATGAATACACACAGGTCTGCTCTACAAATATGATCCCAGTGTTGTTTACTAGGCCAAACATCTCCTCTTAAAATTCTATGATCCTACAATTCTTTTCTAACATTAAATTCTCAATTTATTCAAATGCATGAATTTGTCATTTACATCTTTAGTGGGATCAAATGTTTTTCATTTGCATCTTGTAAAGCACTAGGAATTAATAGGCTTTAGAGAGCACACATCATAAAATAGAAAATCAGTATAATGTGAATACCCTGTTAGAAAATGTAGCCCCGAAACCAAGCATTTGCCAAGAAAGCACTCTAATTTAACCACTCCTTTGTACTTACCTCTCCTTTCTCCAGAGGATGTTTGCAGACAACATAGCAAAGACAATTGACATTCCTTCTCCACTAATAAATCTTTATTCACTTCTAGCAGAACATGCAATACAGCCACTATCAGTCTGTTGGTGACTGATCACAAAGCTTTTTTTAAAAAAGATATTTATTTTTTAGTTGTAGGCAGACAGAATATCTTTATTTCATTTTTATGTGGTGCTGAGGATCGAACCCTGTGCCTCACACATGCTAGGTGAGCACGCTACCACTGCACCATAACCCCAGCCCCAATCACAAAGCTTTTAAGAATGAGATCAAGAATGCAAATTCATTCCCACATGTTGCTCAATAATATCATATGCCAGTACAGTTTTGCCTCACTGTAGGTCCCTCAAGTAGAACTACTGTCTTAAAATAACCCTACTCTATACTTTTAATAGGAAAAATCAATGAAATTCAGGATAAAATTAATGACACAATTAAAATCCAATGCTTTTCAGTGATAGCTATTGAAATTTAATGTTTAAAGTAGCATGATTACATAAAAATCTTCATGATTTGTCACATTTTTATCATTTGTTCTATATGACCAGCATATGAGACTGGGATGTTTTTGAAGTTCACCATAATTTACAAATAAGGAAACTAAGGATCAGAGAATTTAAACCACTTGCTTAAGTCACATGACTAACAAAACATGGGTATAACCATTTGACCCAGCTCTCACACTCCTTGGTCTATACCCAAAGGACTTAAAATCAGCAAGCTACAGCAATGCAGCCACCTCAATGTTTATAGCAGCTCAACTCACAATAGCTAAACCATGGAAACAGCCTAGATGCCCTTCAATAGATGAATGGATAAAGTATATATGGTATATATACACAACATAATATTACTCAACATTAAGGAAGAATGAAATTATGGCATTCATGGGTAAAAGGACGAAGTTGAAGAATATCATGCTAAGCGAAGTAAGCCAATCCCAAAAAACCAGAGGCCAAATGTTTTCTCTGATAGGTGGATGCTGATCCATAATGGGAAGGGTAGGTAAAGGAAAAATGGATGAACTTTGGATTGAGCAGAGGGGAAGAAAAGAAGGGAGAGGTAGGGTGGGGAAATGGTAGAATAAGATGGACCATTATTACCCCTATGTATGATTGCACAAATGGTGTGACTCTACACCATGTACAACCAGAGAAATGAAAAGTTGTGCTCCATTTGTGTATAAAAATTAAAAAAACAAAAAAACATATTGCCTACTACAAAGTACCTGCAAATCATGGACTTAAATTTTCTGGGCTCTACACACAGTGTTTTCCAAATGCATCATATCTTTGGATACATCTTTATCCAAAACAATGTTTTCCTGATAGCATCATGGATTTGATTTTTGCCCTGATACTCTGCCTTACTTTAAGAAGTTTCTGCTAAAAGAGATTGGGAATAAAAAGTAAAGTGGTGTTATTTCTATAAAAAAACAAAAACATAGTTATACAGGTATCTCTCTCTCTCTCTCTATTTTTTTTTTTTTTTGGTACTAGGGATTGAACCCAGAGGCACTTAACCACTGAGCCACACCCCCAGCCCTTTTTTGTATTTTATTTAGATACAGGGTCTCACTAACTTGCTTAGGGTCTCGCTAAATTGTTGAGGCTGGCTTTGAACTTTCAATCTTCCTACCTCAGTTGCCCGAGTTGCTGGAATTACAGATGTGTGCTACCGTGCCCAGCTCAGGTATCTCTTTTGCATGCTGACTTAATTTCCTTCAGATCTATATCCTGGTGTAGGGCAGCTATATCATATGGGAGTTACATTTTTAGTTTTTCTTCTTTTTAAATTTTTTTATTTATTTGTTTGTTTGTTTGAAGGGCTGGGGATTGAACCCAGAGCCTTGTGCATTTTAGTTTTTTGAGGAACTTCCATTCTGTTTTCCATAATGGCTGTACCAATTCACATTCCCATCAACAGTGTCTAAGGGATCCTTTATCTCCACATCTTTACCAGCATGTTTTTGTTGTTGTTGTTTTTTATGATAGCCACTTTCACTGGGATGAGATAGTATCTCATTTTAGTTTTAATTTGTATTTCCCTCTCACCCTTGAGAGATAGAGATCAAATTTCAGTCTTTTGCATTTGGATATTCAGTATTCCCAGCACCATTTCTTAAAGAGGCTATCCTTTCTCCAATGCATACTGTAGGTATCTTTGTCAAGAATCAGTTGGTATAGGCTGTGAGTGTGGCTCAGTAGTAGAGTGCTTATCTAGTAGGCATGTGGCTCTGCATTCAATCCCCATGATTATAAGAAATAAAAAAGAAAAAGTCAGTTGGATATAGATGTATTTCTTTCTGGGTTCTCTATTCTATTTCATTGGTCTATGCATCTATTTTATGCCAATTTATCTATTTTTTGCTGTTTTGTTACTATGGATCTGTAGTATGTTTTGAAATCAGGTATTATGATGCTTTCAGCTTCGTGCTTTTTGTTCAGGATTACTTTGGCTATTTGTGGTTTTTTATGCTCCCATAAGATTTTTTTAGTTGTTTTTTTCCAGTTTTCTAAAGAATATAGTTGGTATTTTGATGGAGATTGCATTAAATTTATAGATCACTTTGGGAAACATAGACATTTAATAATATTAATTTTTCCAATCCCATAAACATGAAAGGTCTTTTGAAGTTTCAGTGTCATTTTCAATTTCTGTCTTCACTGTTTTGAAACTTTCATGATAGAGGTCTTTCACTTCCTTATTTAAGTTTATTCCTAGGTTTTTTCTGTGTGTGTGTGTGTGTGTGTGTGTGTGTGTTGTGAATGGTGTTGCTTTTGTGATTTCTTTCAGCAAATTTGTTATTGGCATATAGAAAAAGCTACTAATTTTTGTATGCTGATTTTGTTGATTTACTAAATTCATCAGTTATAATAGTCTATTGATGGAGTCCTTAAGCTTTCTGTGTATAGAATCGTATCACCTGCAAACAGGGATAGTTTGCATGCTTTTTTCCTATCTATATGCCTGTTATTTCCTTCTCTTGCTTAATTGCTCTCGCTAAAATTTCTGGTACTATATTGAATAAGAACAGTGAGAGTGGACACCCTTGTCTTGTTCTTGATCTTAGAGGAAATGCTTTTCATTTTTTCCCCATTGACACAGTATTAGGTATAAATTTATTATACATACCCTTTATTATGTTCAGGTATGATCC